>JAODLC010000004.1:390925-423187 GCA_026781145.1 Hippopotamyrus pictus
GTGGGGGTGGGGGATGGGGGGGGGCTTAAAACATCTGCTGGTGAGGAATTTATTCTCTAAATCACTGTAATTAAATCCAAAATAAAGCGTGCTGTACAAGGCAGAGAGGAACCCCCTGTATGTTCAGGGCAGGCTCAAACATGAAGGGGGGGGTGAGTGAGGGGGAGGGACAAGCGGAAAGGTAGAGCAAGGGGGAGAGGGGCAGGGGAAAAGGGGGATGGAAAGGAGGTGGAAGGAGGCATAGGCACAAAGAGATGGAGGCAATACAAAGAGGAGGGGGGGGGCAGGCTAGCCCCACTGAAACACCAGCTAAGCCTCCTTCAAAGCCAGAACGTTGTTGCAGCTTAGACAGGAATCACGAGTAAATCTCAGCCTGCGAGGAGTGGGCAGACAGGCAAAGCCTCAATCAACTTAACCCCGGCGTGTGAGTTCAGAGTCTCGCTCGTCCCAAACCTTTAACTGCCATCTGTGGGGGGGGGGGGGGCTGAGCTCTGTAATGTAGGACAACCCCGGAGAGTGGTCAAGCCTGCACCAGGCTGCAAAAAAGCTCGCCGCTTTAGCGTAAACTGCTCCCCGGTGTTTACCCGACGCCCTAACGGTGTGATCCCGGTGGCGGTTCAGAACAGAGGAGCGAAAAAAAATGGGGGAGATGAGAGGGACCCTGTCCTGGGGGCTGCCACTCACTCTGCCCGTTTTAATTCCCCAAGCAGTTAGACCTGAGCTCTATACAGGCTTTCGCTGGCCAGTGTCTCTCAAACCGCCTGGCTTGACCTGTGATAATACGGTCGACCCTCCTGCGTCGTGACTTTCCAGATCTCGGCTTCAGTCTGTCGGCGTAAGTTATTAAATGGGATTTTTCTGGGAGAGTTTTCCGGAAGCCGCAGGCCACATGCGAGGATGCGATAAAAAAAAGTCCAGTGACTCAAATGCACAAAGCATACGTACAGTGCCGTGTTTACGGCAGCCTCCCATGTGATAAATCACAGTGATCTTTATCGGTCACATCTCTTGTATCTTTTCACTTCACTTCAGTGCCCTTGCCAAGGGGATCGAATATTTTACATGGTTTTTCCAGATCGCAGGAGCCCTGTGTTCATTTTCACTTAATTCCAGCTCATCTTATTCCTGTTGGGGTCATGCCCTTTGGCTAGGCCCCCCTAAGGTCCAGCAGCTCTCACCGCTGCGCCTGATGGGAATTATAAGAGACAGGGTCCACCTGGTTGCCATTTTGTTTGGGGGGAAGGCGTGTTAGTTACAGAGAAGAGGGCTTTAAAGGCCAAGAACGTGAACGGGAGAGTCGTCGTGTGTTCATACGCGGGACGGCATTCTGGTGAATCCCTCTGAAAGCGGACAGCGTACGGAAGCGGCTCCTTTTAATCGTGCCGCGCCTGAGGAAACATCACCGCTCTGAGAGAAAGATTAAAAGGAAGAAAGAAGCTTCAGATGTTTCCACCTTTAATGTGTTTTTCTTCAGCTTCAAAGATGTTTTT
The DNA here is from genome assembly GCA_026781145.1 of Hippopotamyrus pictus. NCBI lineage: Eukaryota > Metazoa > Chordata > Actinopteri > Osteoglossiformes > Mormyridae > Hippopotamyrus > Hippopotamyrus pictus. The sequence continues at coordinate 392,416 of JAODLC010000004.1, forward strand.
TGTGTCCTTGTTGCTCTTAAAGCGGCAGCAGCCCCTCTGTGAATTTATAATCTATTTATTTTATTATTTATCAGTCACAAATCCGAGCTACAGCCATTACTGAACAACAGAGCTTTCTAATCAGTCTTCTTGTTTCCTTTATGTGCGTTTTGTTAATTTTCTCACTATCTCTGTCAAACTTTTTGATTTGACACATCATAAACGTTGAATTTTTGATGCCGGTTGGAGAGATGACTGGAGTTCTGTTAGCTTACAAAAACCCTGAAATGTGGCCACAAAATAAAACACGTATGCCAGTACTAATGAGTCATGGCCTAGATTATTTTTTGAACGACGATAAGACGTGAGATGTTTGTGAGATGAGTGGAGTTTCAAGAGTAACAGTAATTCTCCAGAAATTTGTTGGCCCTTATCTGTCTACCCTTTTTGTAAATAAACATTTACATCCTCTGTCATACTATTGTGAAAAAGACCCAATTTAGGTTAAGTGTTGTGACTCTTGGTTTAAGGCTGAGGTGTTGCTCATCACTGTGTGACGGGGCTGCAAGCTGAGCTTTGGTATTCTGCTATTGCCCCCCCCCCCCCCAGTTAAATCACTAGAGGTTTTATCTTCTTTTAAAAGGGGCACTTGGTGCCTGCTGCATTAAGTCATTGTTCTGTAAGGTCGACTGTCTTCTGGGTAATCAGATGGCTGATTGAGTTTCCATGAAGATAAAAACAAAAACAATCGCTGCGCACCATTGAGCTACACAGCCCTGTTGGGAGGCGGAGCATCAGATAAGGGATATTCCCCGAAAAATCACTGTACATCTCCTCTCGCTGCCAGCCAAATTAAAACACAGGGGAACGTCCCAGACACCCAGAGAGGAAGGGATCACGGCCCAGTCCGAGCACAGGCTCTACAGTCCAGACCCTTGATCCAGCTATAGGATGGACGACAATGGCCACATTGGCAGTGGAGCAGTGATTTACATTTAAATTTATTAATGTAAAGTGAGATACAACTGAGAGAGCAGGATCAGCCAGTCCCTGGAGCAGTTGGAGTTAAGGGCCTTGCTCAAGGACCCTGGGATTTGAACCAGCAACCTTCCAATCACAGACACAGCATCTTAACCCACGCAGCGCCCCCTAGATGATACAGGCAAATGCAGCGGCGTCTCTGGCTGCCGAGGGCCGTGCTGTAAATCAGCACTTGGATTCCAATTCAGCCGCGTAGAGTGTGAAGTGACATTTCTTTTAATCCTCCCCCAAGAAGGAGACGAGAGTTTTCTGAAGCGACTGTCGTGATTCGTCTCCCAGGCATTCGTGCCCACCTCCCCCTTCGCTCCTCACACCCAAAGCCCAATGCAGGGGTGTAAGTTCACCTCTCTGGCAGGCCAGATGTTTCCTCTCCCCCAGCTCCTGAAATGTTTGTCTTAAACGACCGGCGGAGCTTTCCAAGCCTTCATTTAGCTTTCAGGGAAAACCGTTCTGACATATGAACGCTCGCGTCTTCGTACGTCGTTCGCCAGCGTTTGATCTAAAAACGGGAAACCCCGAGCTAAAAACGGGGCCTCGGCCCCCGGCCCCCACCCAGGGAGCCCGTTTCCGCCGTTATCTCAGGAAACACCGCGGCGTTCTGACCTATGCGCCTCGCCAGGCATGACCGCCGGGCTGACCCAACCTTTGGGCCACACAGGCGTCAGTAACGACGCCCAAATGTGCGCTTCTCACGAGCAGCCAGACCGGCTGAGGCAAACAGCCGCACGAGCGTCTTTAAGTGGGTGGAGGGACCCACTGCCCCCAACAGCCTCGTCTCTGTCCCCCAAACACAGAGCTGAGCACTTATTTTTGTCCAAACAAGGTGAAGTTTCCCGGCTGTGAAGGCCGCTGCCATTTCCTTCCTGTCCCTAGTTACAAACAGCCAGTGGCCCACCCTCAGCGGCGCGACCCGGGTCAGCCATCAGCATCCAGATGGGCAACCATTTTGGCCGGTTCAACCTCTCGCCACAAGACCGCGTGATTGTACCATAGAGTGCCGCAGAGAGTCTGTTTAAATGAACATATCAAATTAAGGACCCCTGCAGTGATAACAGCTTTCTCAGGCCGGCAAAAGAATCGACTTCCTTTCATTACGTGACCCCCCCAAAGATAAACAAAACAAATGGGGAAAAAAAATGCTGGGAGGGCTGTTTCTGGGAAGCCGTGTAGCCCCTTCAACGAGTTTTTATCTGGTAAAGAAAACAAAGCCTCCAAAAACAGTGAATTACATGCAGGCATCGGACTGGCCGACAAAGGGTCCTGACAACACTGACTGTGGCCGTAGCTATTTAAATTCAGCAGCTATCTAACGAGCACAGGACTGGAAACACAATCATCACGCGAAAATACACATAACATTCCAGCAGGATACAAACCCGCTTCTTTTGGAAAATAATGGCACGTTCCATTATATCCTTTCCATGTGAAAACATATTATTAAAATATGTTTTGGAGGTGAGCCTAGGGGCTAGGCCCCGGGTCCTTATTGTGCTTCAGCAGTGGCTCCATTCACACGCCAGTCTGTTTATGCCTTCAGCGGAGGATGTTTCAACTATAATGTGCAACAAATCTCAGGTTTCTTGCCACCGCTTGTACATGCACCACCATATAAACCGCGAGACCATCACCGTCAATCCTGCGTAGCCCGCAGCTGGCGTGCCGGGGGTAAACACAAGTCCGCGGTAGCATTTACATCTCGCTGATCTGATACGGGCTATAAATCATTTGGCCCTTGCAGGTTTCACCGCTGCGGATGAGACTCTTGAGCATCCTGAGGGTGAACTGCATTGTGGGGGATAACCGGACAGGCCCAGCTGCGCAGGAAGCCAACCGCGATCAGCCAGTGTTGCCAACGGTAGACAATTATATAAAGTTGGGTTCACCACACACAAGTGATATCTCCCTGCCACCGCCATGACTATTTCCACCGAGCTGTTCACTGATATGACAGGAAGTTCCTCCATCATTGTTTTTCTTGGCTTTGAAGAGACAACCTGGAAAGGTGACAGTGATACATCTAGCCAGGACACCACAGCTGGAAGCCTCATTGATCAAGGAGTTAGCAAACTGCTAATTACCTAGCTAGTTAATTTGTCACCTTCCATTTGTCACAGATGTGGTTCCATGCTGAGTAAACACCAGGCGAACAGATTATCCCAGTGCTACAGATTTATTTAATGTATATTTAATGGCCGTAATCAGTTAATTTATCTTTAATGAGTTTTTTTTTATGGTTAATTGATATTTAACAGCTTTAATTGGTTTAAAGGCTCATTCATACTGGAGAGTTGGATGGAGAGTATGGATCTTACCGTCTTGTTGGAGCTGCTGGAGATCTACAGCCGCTTCTTGCTCTTGTACCCCGTTGCTGCGGTTGCTCTCTCTGGGTCTGGGTCCCACGGCGCCGGCCGGTGTAAAGGAGGCGATCCTCTGAAGGATGGAGCCGACGGTCTCCCCGGCATCCTGCAGCACATCCGGGCCAGGACCTGGGGTCGGAGCAGCCGGGCCAGGGGAGAGCTGGACCACTTGGGGCTGCGATACCAGCTTGAGCTGCAGGGTTTGGGCTGGGGAGAGGGGTACGGGGGACTCGCTGATGCTGGGGACGGGCAGAGACCCCGGAGGAGATGGGGGGACAGAATCCAGGGTGTGGGTGGGAATGATGGGTGTGTTTGAGGGGCTGAGCAGATTCCCATTGTGCTTTGGGCCCGGTTTTGGTACCGGGGTAGCCTCAAGGAGTGGAACCTGGGGTTTGGCCACCAAGCTATCAAGGTCCAGAGGGAACTTGCTGAGCCGGGCCGGTTCTTTGGGTTTGGGGGGCTGGGGGTTGGACGAAAATGACGGAACCCTTCCCAGAGGGTTGGAACCCCAAGTGGGAGCCATGCCAGCGTACCTCACTCCCAGGGGGGGCGCATTTCTTCTCCCACTGCTCTCAGAGATCTGGAGGTCCAGGGAAGGCATAGAGCCATGGTTGACACCTACAGGTTCCGTGGCCAGGAGGGTAGGTGCTTCCACCTCAGAGTGGAAAACGTTGCCATGCGAGGAAAACTTCTTCAGTGCGGGGTTGGCCAGATGCTGGGGCTTATACTCGCTTACCCCTATGGGGCTCTGGGGAGGGCTGGCCAGTGAGCTGACCTTGGAGGTGCCTTGGTAGTCCAGGCTAGAGGAGGAGCTGTGGAGGCTGTCATTGTCACTTCCTGGGCCGGAGGACAAAAAGCCATTTGGGTTGAACCTGCTCTGGAATGACGAGACTCGGGTGATTCCAGAACCTGTGTTGCCATTGGCCCTGACCACACCAATGGTCCCGCGATTAAACGACAGGCTGGTCACCATCTTGCTCTTCATGACTGGACTCTGGGCGGGGCTTGAACCGACGCTGATCCGTGATTGGTAGGAGGGCGGCCCATGATTAGCCGGTCCTCGGCCATCGTTGGCTTTGTTGAGGACCGGACTTGGACTGAAAGGTGAGCTGAGGTTCGAGGAAGGAGAGTAAGCAGGGATCTCGTCCACATCCTCAATGTCAAAGGATCTCTTCAGCGCTGTTAAGACAAAAGGAGGATTTCGTTAACAGTTCATGCTCCTGTCTCCCCCAGCACCCTATTCCACCTGTACAAAACAAAACTACCCTAAGAAGAACCTTCACTAGGTACAAATCATGTCACCGTAGCGCTGCTCCTGGCTAAATGGATCAGAGTCACACTGCTCCACTGCACTTTTCACAGCAGCAGCTGTAACCAGTAACTCCACCCACCCCCTCCCTTGGTGGAGGCCGTTTGATCTCGCTCACTGCATACACTGGCTCCATTGCCTCCAAACAGCTCTGACCGCACCCCCCAGTAGGAGCGGCAATGGGAAATGAAGGAGTCACCTGTGAAGACCTTCCCCCGCCGTCCAGCTCCGAGAAGCCCCTGGCTCTAAGTTTGGGGCCTATTACCATGAAGATCTCCTGATGGTCCAGCCTTATCACGGCCTTTCATTATGTGCAATGGGAAAATCTCAGTTCATACTGCGCTAATTCCCAGTGCTACACTGAACATATACAGAGCATCAGTACGATGCCAGATGTCAGATCCATAAATCTGCAGGGGAGGGATGTATATGTCCCAGTGGTTGACCTTTGACCTTGTTGCCATTTTAACAAAATTGTCCCCCATTCTGTAGTGCAGTGTTTCCCATCCCTGTCCTCAGGGGCCCACAGACGGTCCACATTTTTGCTCCCTCCCAGCTCCCAGTAATATGGACTAACAGGGACCAGGGAGGAAGCAAAAACGTGGACCGTCTGTGGGTCCCCGAGGACCAGACTGGGAAACACCCTGTAGTGTAGTGGTTTACCTTACCTCTATTCAGACACAAGAGGGGAAAAAATAATATTTTGTTGTATTACAAACAGAAGAACCATTCGGGAAAGCGAGAGAGCACAATAATGACGGAAGTTAAACGTTAACTTCTTTCCGAAAGCGCAAACTGGGTGTGGACAGAGAGCACTCCGATGCTTTGTGAAGTTTAAACAGTCGCTAGCATTCATCCGTCATTCCCCTGTAATGTGGGATACATGAAAGCCGGCGTTTCCCAAAGAAAAGGCTGGTTCACCGCCCTCCAGAAGGCAGCCTGATTATGTCTTCAGCAGGCCTGAGATTTTCTGGCGGAGTCATTGTTCCGTTCAGTGCCGCAGCTGCTCTTATCTCCCTTTAACGACCCCGAACGCTTTCAGGGCCATGGAGCAGATATTACCTCGCTGCTTTATTAACTCGCGGACCGTCAGGGTCTCTGCGGCGCGAGGAGTTTGCAAAATGGAAAATCAGCGATATGACTCAGAGATGAATGAAACATCAGCAGGGCATGTTATATTTTTTAATGATTGAACTCGAAGGAAGTTGGGCAGATTCTAACTGTTAGAATCATTACTTAAGCCATCTGAAGATGAAGCAGTTGAACATCTGAAGTCATTCTGGGCTTCAGATGGACTCAGAGGGCATCCTAATTAAAGGCAGTGTTGGGATGTCCACGGCTCCCCAAGACGGGCGCTGGCAGAGTCGGGGATGGGGCGGGGACCCATGCCCTGAACATGGCAGACCTGCATTCCCAAGCCTGGGGGGGGGGCAGCCGACAGCAAACACGGCCTTTCAGCCCTGCTCCATTGTCGGAAACGGCTGCTCTTCCTCCAGCACAAAGACCCGATTCAGCGCTGGGGTGTCCTGGGTCGACGGGTTGGATTACCGCAGCCCGCATGCCGACCCAAGATTCCAGCAGGGCAACAATGTGCCGCCCGGGACACACACATGAAATTCTCAGCAGCCAGACAGAGCCTTTTGAATGGTGGGGGGTGTGGGGGTGAGGGATTGGGAAACGTTGTTTGGCATTTGGGTGTGGCTGCTTAATGTGGTCCACTCACTCAAATGCACGTTTGTACAAAAGGCATGAATATCAAGCCTATCAGTGGTCACACAGTAAACAGGCCCCATGAAGGTGTGGCTTCAACAGGCTAAGGATGTCTCCCCAATCCCATCATGCCTCTCTCAGGCTGCTCTCTTACTCCATCAGGGCACCCACACGCTCCACCCCCCACCCTGGCTGTGCTTCTTCTTGCACACTCTTATGCAGTCAACCTTGCAAATGCAACCTCTCTGCAGACTGGGACAGCTCCCTGAATTTAATGTATGATAAATGCTCATCTGCACTTCCTGTTCTCTGCCTGTGCACTTCCTGTTCTCTGCCTGTGCACTTCCTGTTCTCTGCCTGTGCACTTCCTGTTCTCTGCCTCTACCCATTTGTACTCTGCCTTTGCTCACTCCGCTGTGCTCTTCATAATTTTTCTGAACCAAATGGACATCCTCCAGCTCACTGTTCACACCCAGGCAGCGCCCTGAATGCTCTCTCTGGACGATTAGACGGCAGACGGGCTGATGAAGAATGTACAGTTTCAGCTTCCTGCCCCAGCATGTGTCCATAGCGGGGCGCCCCGGTAACGGCTCCGTAGCGCGGCCGTAAGCAAGCAAGAACCTGTTATCTCAAGTGACGCAAAAATGGAGGGAACTTGGTATCAGGTGATGGGCCACACCAGGGCATAATTACCACCAAACACGCCGTTGTCCACAGGTTCGGGCTGGCATGGCGTCTCAGTTTACAAGTGGCGCCTCGCTTTGTCTGTGGGGGAATCGTAGAAACCAAATGCATGCCGAGCTCCTCGACCATGCTGCTGTACGAAGCGGCATCTGCCCCCGGAGGTGTGGAGGGTGTGCTTCTGTCAAACAGATCTTCTCATTCAGAACGTTTTGAGAGCAGATACGGTACTCTAACCTCTCATCTCAGAAGGTCCGGCTCTCCCTCCCACGCCAGGCCAGCAGCCCCAGTCCCGTGCCAGCCTTGTACGGGGTCAACTCTCGGAGACATGAGGCTGAAGGACTCTAACTTCTAGCGAAGAAACTGGGTGACTTTACCAGAGCTCCACCTTAACTGTTATCTGACACCGCCACTGCTTCCAGGCCATGGAAATCAGGAGTTTGTTGCCTGTGGTGAATGGGGGGGCGTTATTTCATACATTACAGCCAGCAACCCCCCAGGCCAGTTAATGCGGGGGCCCTGGAGTGAGAGTGCCGCAACTCTAATGAGCTCCCCGCCTTGCTGAGCCTCTGGCTTGAGTAATGTATGTCCCCTGCTGATTTTTAGAGGGGGGGATCGGAGCTGTTTCCAGTTGGTGTGCAAGCCTCTGGACGGGCCGTGACTCGCCCCCCAGCCCAGGGCCCACATTCCTCCCAGGTGTTTCGGTGACGACCCCGTCACCCGGCGGCAGGAATCGCTCACCTGCGGAGACGTGCGGCACATCTGGAACTGAACTTCTGAGCCAGCGCTTCTGTGACGTTGCCATGGAAATGGCAGCACCAACAGCCACCGACAGCCCCCCCCCAGAAGCCCAGTCAGGCTTTTGCACTTGTCCGGGGTCTTTGTTGGTCACCCAAGTGCAAAGAGCTCACATCAGTCTTTTTGAAAAGGGGGGGTACACTCTTTCAAGCCCTCAGACAGCTGAAGTAGGGAAGGTAGCCCCCCCATCCACTAATGCAGTGAGATTTAGTTTTTTCCTTTCCTTTTTGCTTTTAAGTCCCCCCCGTGTTGTTTTCCTGTTTATAGGTAAGAACATAAATGATGCTCTGTGGTTGGGGACAGGAGGCAGGTGAGTCCACAGCCTAGAGGCCTGTAATCATCTTGCCCCTTCCCTGCCATTTTCTGGGAAACCACCTGACTTGTTTTTCTTCTCACCACAAAAATCCAGGAAACAGAACAGGCATCGCAAGCAGGGCACCAAAAAAAAGAGTCAGGTCGCCACGGAGACCCAGGACCAGGGAGTTCCAGCAGACTGTCAGGCAGCATTCAGACAGCTGAACTTAAGCCAGGGACAAATCCTCCCCACCTTTAAGATCAGCTGCCTTCAACCTCCTGCATGAACTGGAATTCGGGGGGGCAGGTTGGGGGGTATAGGAATGCAGCGAGGGCCTGTCACCCAGGTCTCCATTTTGATTTAGTGCCACTTGTCAGCATGACCAGATGGCTCCTCACTTTCCAACTTATGGTCCAGCGAACCCACCAGTGCTGTCACTCCGGAGACCCTGATTAAGGCCCCTTCAAACACTCCATCAATAGAGACCTTCATGGTGGGGTTCCCTCTATCGTCCCTGGCTCAGCACCCACCTGAGACCCACCCCAGCCTGTCCTGGAAAGCAACTGGGTTCATGTTAAGGACCAGTGACTGCAATGATTTACTGACAGAACAGAGAGTCAAAGTCTTCATAAACATAGAAGGAAGTCCTACGGGGACCATCACAGGAGGAGTATTCATTACAGAGTGACCACAGGGTCGCTTAGGCAGTGGGTTCTGTCCCCTCTCACTGTCTACAACAAAACATTCATTATACCAGTAACAAGAATTAAAGGTTCAGAAAATGCGTTTGACCAGCTAAAGCCAATACTGCAGACAAAGAAGATTAGATGGCCACTTCAGAAACACAAAGCCCACTTGATAATATTTTATATATGTGCTCCAGCATTTCGACTGATAACACGGAGCGGCATGCTAATGTGAGTGCGGAAACTTGAAAATAATCACACAGCTTTCTGAGGAGAAACATCGTCTTACGTCACTGGCAGAGAGCCACGACCGAGGGATGACATCATCAGATGTGACGCGCTGTCGCCTGCAAGAGCGTTTATTACGTTTGGTATCTCTCCTCTTTCACCTGACCTAGCAGAGTATCTGAAATTACAGTCCCTCTCAAGTCCTGTGTTGTAAACAACGTTTCCAAAAACCGCCTCAAGCTACACGTAACATGACAGAAATCATAACCTAAAATATGTATACTGTGTGCAGCCATACCCTGAGTTTAATCTGAAAAACAGGCCCTAATTACCATTGCAGAGAAAATAAACGGAGAAAGACGTACAGTGAGAATGAGGTAGGCTATTTAGACCCGTTAAACTTAACAGGACCTTTAAATTACTCTTGGAAATTACCCTGCCACTCGTTTTAAGCGCCCTGCTGAAAAGTTTACAGTCTCATAAACAATCAAGCACTTAATGCAATTAATATCTGCGTGCTTTTTAAGATGAAGTCATGCAGTTCTCCTGCGATTATCCATAGCCTACATTTCAGTGAGATCGCGTTTCTCAAGACCAGCCTGCTCTCTCTTTTTTTCCGGGAACTTACAGCACGCACTTTACCACAAAGATATACGCTTGATTAATTAGCTTTAGGCGATGTTGGGCTTTCGCCAGATTTCGAAGTACATACGAGCACCGGAGATATAAAAGGCTCGAGCACAGATGTATGGATTCAAAAACACTCACTTCTCGGAAGTCAATTAAACTGCAACTCAAGAATGTAAAACACAGCAAATTCACATTGTATATACAGGATATATGAACCCAGTAACTTAATCTGACCACTAAGGAAAGAACTAATTAAAATCCATATACTAAGCAGGTACGGTCACAGAAATAGGAATACTGTATGAGTGCTGGAAATCAGTATCTAAGCAACTTATCTTACTTTACTACATCAAAATAGATTGTTACAGATTACACAATGCAGCGCTAAGCAGCAACTTTGCGGAAAAGAACGAGAACTGTTCATTTTTTTGTTTGTAAACTATATATTGGCATGATGCATGCTTACAGTTGTGCCACCAATAGAAAATTGTTATCTTTGTTGTTAGATACCACACTTTGGACGAAACCAGCAGGACTAATTACTTTATACGTGAGAGGAGTCGGGGGTTTGCTCCAAAGAGCCGCGTCGTCCAGCGTCCACGCTTTTACTAAAGCAGCGGTCGTTACTACGCTGAATCTACAAACCGGTCTGACTTCACTAATTTTACGTTAAAACGAGAAACACACGAAATGTGATTGCACTGAGCCTGTGTTCATTAATCGGCATATTCACAATCACGCCATGCGTAAGAATGTATATTTTACAGTAGGTCTATGTAATATGTTTACGCACCATTATAATCAAGTGAATTATTATCATTATTTGTTGCTGTTTTTGTTGTCATTTCAGGTATGTTTACCTACCTTCGAAATCTGACAATATTCCCTCAAGATGATCATTCACAGAAAGATCTGACATTATGATCGCTTCGGGTCCAGGAGACTCAAGCTTTGTACAGTTACAAGACTACTTAAGGTCTTTTTCAGGGCAGAAAATAGACTTCCTTTGTAACAAAAAAAAAAAATCCTCCGGGAATTTCTACAGTCATTAAACCAGGTGCAGAGAGATTTTCCGCTTCTTCCTGCGACTAAAGAAAAGTTTAACTTGCGCGAAATGCACGTTGAGTCCGAATAGAGGCTGGGCGCCGCTCGTCTCTGGCGCTCCGCTCGTGCACGGCGGCTGATAACCCTCCTCCTCGCTTTAGGTAATCTCAGCAAGGGCCCTGCCCCCCTAGGAGATTGGCCGGGTGATCCCGATGCAGGCTTCACCTACCCCTTCTGAACACCCGCGTAAGTTTTACTAACACCATCCACTCGAACGCACTCTTACTACTGATACACAAATTATGACAGGATCAGCACAATTAACTTAAGACGGATGAATGATATTTGCCGCCATTGCTACTTCCACACTAAAGATCCTATAGCTGCCGCATTTAACAACACTTGCACGTCATTAAAACTCAAATGCCTTCTAAAGTCAGCCTTCGACAGTTAATGATAGAGTTTCACTTCTTCTAATGGTCATAATACTTTCAGTATTTTCAGGAATGGTGAGTCAACAGTGGGGTGTTTGATGTTTGCTTTGACGGTTGTGTGAATGATCTGAGTTACGGCGGATGTCTGCACAGCCCCGTACCTGGTAGGGCAAGACTGACGCTCTCTGCTGTGCTCAAACCCCACACCGCTGATGTCGAGCCTCCAATCCTGTCAGCTCTTTCCTGACCCTTTTCCACCCCCTCCCATATATTTCCTGTCTCTTTCTTGCCTTTTCCTGTTTTTTTTTTTTCTTTAAATCCAGTTCTTGGGCTTTTTTGGGATGGGTGGGTGGCTACGGTTTCAACACTGAAAGGTCTCCAGAATGGTCCCAAGACCAGATGGTCTTCACAATTCACCCCAAAGGGGCATCACACCCCGACATCTGTATTTGGGGCACTTGAGGAGAATCACCCCAAACAGTGCTGCAGTCTGGGCATCACTGAGCAAAGCTGGGAGTCTGCAGCAGTAACCCTGACAGCTGTCAGAAAGGTGCAGGTCTCTGCAGGTAAACTGCATGTACTTCCCTCACCCCTGCATCTCATCGCATGTTCAAGGAGCTTCTTTAATTACTAATAGTTTGTAACGTTTCCTGGGCAGCGGCATTTGTATGGGGCCCCTGAGGTTTTGGGCCCCCTGTTGGCCATAAACAGTCACTACACAAAAAAATGAAACATACACATTCCTTATTTAGGAGATGCTAAAGCAGCATGTTCTGCTAACCAGCTAGCTGGGATCTTCTGACTCTAATCGCTCCTAGCATCGGCACACACACCTTTATTTGTGGCGCGCAGGACCAGTCTACTGGGGCTTCATGCCAACGCGCCAAGAGGCCGCCAATATGATTTTCATTACATGGGAGAGCATGTGACTGGGTCCCAAGCAACCCCCCCCTCCTCTGTGGGCCCCACCCTCACATGTCTGGCTGCGGACTTAAGTGGCCCTCATTAACCACATGGGCCTGGGGTGTTAAGGATTACTGTCTCTGTGCCTTTTCATGCTCTGTGAGATCGGGCTTGAAAGGAGCTGGGAGTCGGGGGTGGGTGGGGGGGAGTGACCCCAGGCAATTCCCTTTCCCGAAGGGCACTCTTTTGGCCACACGGTGGCACTGCCTAAGCAGAAACCGCCTCTGATCAACCTCTACCAACCAATGGACATTATAGCAGCTTTATACACTTTAAGAGGCTCATCTCTCAGATATGACGGGAATTCTGGAAGGTTAAAGATGGAGCCCAAATATGAGAACTGCCCCTCACTTTATTTGGACAGCCGAGGAGAGAAAGATAACCATCTCTGAGGCAGCCAAACGACTGGCACTAAATGCACAGCCTGTCATGGTTACCTGGTGGGCTTACTAGCGAATTAACAGGCAGATGAACTCAGCTGCAGCCAATGCAAACGATGCATATTACTGCTGTGTACCCAGTCTGGTGATAGATCTTTTACATGATGCCACAATGATTATCCCTTTGTTTCTTTAAGCTGGAGATCTTTTGTAAGTTTTGTGCTTATATGAGGATTAAATCATCTCGTTTGCATAGTAAATTTCAAATCATTTACTGGATTCTCTAATGACTATGCACTTTGTCAGCTTGCCACGCTGCTTGTGCAGGCCTGGTTTTTCGTTTATGATTAAAAGCTGCCTCACGCTCTGATTTGTAAACATCCTTTAAAATTTATTATTTCTAGAAAACCACACAAGGAATGGTTTACCCTTCATGGTGTTTGACTTTGTTACTTTTTGTTTAACTTAGTTCCAAAGGTCTGGCTGTGGCTGACGTATTATATCTGTATATAACTTTAAGGTTTAAATTTAAGAGACAATGAATTCTGGAGGTGCCGCACGTGCTTCTGAGTGCTCCCCCTCGTGGCTGCTTCGGGTATTTCAACGAGAACATTCGTTGTTGAATTTCAGTATATAAATTCATTGCAAGGATATGATGAATGAATAATGAATTTAATTCAGCCCGTGAAGTTAGAAATGAAAGAGTGAAGAAATATTGATTATCTACTTGTTGAGGTCACTGACATCGTCTGTGATTGATGGGACCGTCAGCTAGCCGGGGTGCTGGGGGTGTCGCTGGATCACACTCCACTGGATTCCCTTACCTGGTTTTTGTTACTGCCTTACATAATCTCCATATGGAAGAATGAGCGGATGAGTGCAAATCAGGTCAGTTAGCTGGGACAATAGGTGACCTCTTTGAACTTTAGCCTCACCTGCCTGCAGCACAGAGATAAACCATTGAAGATAAGATGAGCAATCGCGAGAAGACAGCAGAGCTAGGTGCGGAGCCGTGTCCGTGGTGCTGGATAATGCAGGTTACTGTCCAAAACGGCATCCCTGTTCTGCCGCGGCTCGGACACCCTTATGCTTAAGTTCACATGCGTGGATCTCTCGGTGGTCACATGACTACCCACAAACGGCGAGCAAAGTGTGACACTGCGTCGGCCTTCCGGGAGCACTGTTGACCCCCCTGAGAATCAACCCCCCCCCCCCCCAGACACCAGAGAAATAGCAGCTGCCTGACGGTTTGAGTGATGGTCGCTAATGTGTCGCTTCGGCTGAGCGGGGACCCCCTTCTCCGCGGCCCTGGACAAGCAGCTCTGGTTGACGGTACCTTACAGGGCTCAGCACTCCCCCACGTCGCTTGGGATCAGGTGTTCAGGAAAACAGTGTTCGGCAGTTCTCCTGTTTCAACTAGGGGGGGCCAGACTGGGCCACATTACTCTATTAGGGGGACCAGATGTATTTGACCTTACTGTCCTCCAGATACTGATTATGCTAGATTGTCAAGCATTAAGAAACAAAGGACAAATATGAAAACCCATAAGTTATTTGTGCAATGCTTGCAGCCACATTTTAGTTTGTACAGATATGCAAGTCACTCTGATTTCTCTTTTAGACTGCCTTGCTGCCGCAAGCTTGATTATTTATTTCTGTCGCTAACTGAAGCAGCCTGACCACCCGGCGTGCTTGCATCAAGAGTGCATCAAGAAAATGTGCTTAGAGGGGCCGCAGGGGGGTCATGTATGTTATCATGGGGCACTGCCCCCCCCCCACCCCCAAAACTGCCCCTGATGTGTGGGAATGACTGCATGGACGCTGCACTTTCGTGGCATTACCGGTCCGGCCTGTCAACTTGTTAATGTACGTCAGATATCTGCAGCATTAATCTGCTAAGGTCCCCACACTCTGATGATGCTCCTCAGATCAGAGGTCTACAGCCTGCCCTAGGCAGTCTGCTTGGGCTCTGGGTCCTGGTGGGAGGGGGTATGTGTCATGGGGGTCCCATTGAAGTGATTTGCTTCAGGGCTTGGGTCTGATCTGGACTTGAATGTTTTTGGTCTTGGGAGGGTGATGGTGGCAATGGGGTTGGGAGGGGTTAACCCTGGGGAACATACTTACCTTGAATTACTTCACTGCCCAATAAAATAACAGTGGACAGATCAGTCAAGTCAGATTTGTGATTCTGATAAGAATGACGTCTGTTCTTCAAGATTTCTGATTATATGCGAGTTAGAGGATCTCCTTTTAGCCAGTGCGTTAGGGTGTTTACAGTCTCCAAATTGCAGCTGTGGGTGTGGCCTCAGCTGATTTCCAGAGAGATGCAGTCACTGAACGATGTTACTTTAACAGCATCTTAGCAGCAACACTTTCCTTGAGGGGACATGAATAATGTAGTGTAGTAGTACACACTTATTTAATGCATTAATTAATCAGTAACTAAGTATTTGTTAAGTAATGATCCTATGTTCATTCATCATTAATCAATCATTACAGTTCATGTATTTCCTGGGGAAACCTATATTAGTTCATGATGCCCTTGAGTAGTAAATTAGTTAAGTAATCTTTGCCCCCCTCAAGTGGCCTTACCATTATTAACTAATCAGTTAACTATTAACTAATATAGTGCCTGGATTGAATACATGAACTGTCATGATTTATTAATGATGAACAAGCAGGGAGCAGTAAACATGCACTACTACATAATTCATGTCCCCTCAGGTAGAGTAAAATATCATTTAATCTCTCTCCAGGATCTTTCCAGGTCAGGTGTTTCCCATCTTTTTTATTATTATTATTGTAATATTGCAAAAATGGGACATCCCTGATAGAACTTTTCCATGCAGGAAACAGGAAGAGTAACAGCTGCCAGTGTGTAACTCCCTGTCATGCAGGCTGGCAGCACTAAACAGTCACCAAGGTGACAACTGACGGGTTAAAATGTTTAACCTCTTGGGGTTCGTCACTTTTTTAGTAACAGTATGTCTCATAAACATTGTCCAGATACCTGAAACGACTGTGTTGACTGAGAATTGTGGTTACTGTCGCTGGGAGCTGGTTTTGAATCGTCACAATGTGGTGCCCTGGTGCAGCTGCTGCAGATCTTCACGCCGAACGGTGCAGGGCGTGGTCCTCCCTCCCAGCATGAATTTTGCGAGTCCTACACGGATATGACCCCGATCACATTTTTTCTCCCGCTGTTTCCCGGTTTCTATTAACGGGCCGTGTTATTTCCTCATTGCACTATTCGGACATGTTTTCATAGGAAATCTGAGCTGCAGTTCACGAACTGCGGTTTTCCTGCAAGCGCGTTATGATTTTATTTCCCCGTATTATTTGTCCTGGTGTGAAAATATTGACGTTTTCCTTTTATGTTTTGGTTTCAGGATTTTTTTTTTATTGCAGATTAGATTTTAAGTTCCGGGCGACACACGACGGATAATTATGAACATCCATCATTTTGGACTGTTTTCACAGTGAGTCATTTGGACTAGCAAGGTTTTATTAGAGCGAATAAGTGACATTGTTGTTCAGATGTGATTTAAAGGAAGGGTACGATTTAGGTGTTTGTCCAGGCGTACAAACCTGATTCATGAGTTTCAAAAGACGTTCAAAGCTGAAAAAGTTGTACTGTATTTCAAAATAGTACTTCTAAAGATAACTAATTTATTCAATTAAATGTTTTACACAGACCATAAAATAAAACAACCTAACCATGAATAAATAGCATGCAGTTTTAATTAAACCGCAATAGATCATTTTTTTTAAGTGCCACATTATACATTTTTTTTCCTCCTCTGCTCTGTGCTGCCATCTAGCGCTGGAAGGCCGAGCCAGAGAGTTAAATCCATTCGAGATGCGTTTGAGCCAGCTTTCACGGCGAGCCTCCGCCATTCATACTCAGTAAGACCCCTTAATCAATCCCTGCTTCTCCCCGCAGGAGCCAAATAGCTCCGGCGCCTCATCCAAGCTGCAGTCCCAGCTACATTTACGGCTAATTTTACAGCTCGGCGCGGTCCAGCCAGGCCGCAACAGGATGCGGACTCAAAAGCGGAAACCACCTTCGTGTAGCGGAAAACGGAGAAACATGCATCCAAAATAGAGGCAGGAACTGGGGGTAAAATACAGTATGAAAATGACTATGTAACGAGCCAGGCAGTGAACTCGATCTATTAACTCAGTGTTTAATATCGTTTTGTAATGCATAATATAAAGTCAGAACATTTCATTATTTAAAAAATGCATATTTTGAAAATGGCAAACACTGTGATTGGTGTAAATATTGTGAATTACAGTAAGCACACCCAGTGTTTAAAAATTCAGATAGGGCTGTATGCTGTGTTTAAGTGGCAGTATAATGATGAATGATCAAGTCTTTTTAAAATACCTTTAATAGTTTGCTGGGGGTGCGTTGCCTCTTGTTAGAGGTGATTTAATTTCTCCCCCAATCATGCAGGAATCAGGCTCCCATCCTCCTGCTAGTGCCTCTTAGATCCTTACCATCCATGGTGGAATGCTCCGGGATGCCGATTCAAAAATATTGCTTCCCGAAGTTCTCCGGAATTACAGCCGGTGAGATGAAGGAGAGGCTTCAGGGGAACAGGGGTTACGCAAAGGCTGAGGAGCATGTTAAAGTCCAAATCCCTTGAAGAAAGTTACCGATACCCCTTTCGGTGGAGAGCTTAACCCAGATAGCGTCAGTGACGTCGTCTGTTCAGGTTAAATTGTGTTCAGCTGAAAGCTGTGGAGGTCACTTTCAGTAAAGGCCTCTGGGAGGTTTTCCCTATTCAAAACAAGCTTGTGGTATAAGATTTATGATTCGAGGATGGTTTCTCCTGTGTGTCCTATTGGGTATGTGTGTCTGCCTCAAAAATAAACCTTCAGAATGAATGACAAGTGATATCTGCAGCTAACCCAACCCCCCTAGTTACACCTCAGCAGCCCTTTAGAGTTTATTTAAGCCAGAATAATGCTCTGAAAATTGTCATGAGTATAAGAGTCATACGAGATAAACGCAGAGGATTCTGCTTTGGTCACTGAAGGTCGACGCTCCAGCGTGAGTGTGCGTGAGTGTGTGTGCGTGCGTGAGTGTTCGTGAGTGTTTGTGTGTGCGTGCGTTTCAGTGTCGGGGGGTGGTGTTGACAAAGGGCGGACAGGAAGCCACAAGCTGGGCCACTTTTCCGGATATTTCTGCTCAGACGTGGCGGAGAGCCGCAAATTTAGCCTTCGGTAATTAAGCCGCCAGTAACGGGGGAAAGTTGCAGCATCCTGTGAATGAAAAACTCATCGGGGGGGTGGGGGGTGGTGAAGTCATCGTGTGCCAAGAGGCACGGCGCCTACACCTGACATCTTCTGATTAGGCGGAATGGCGCCACTCGTACGGGCAAAGAAGCGCATCATGCCGCGAGGGGGCCACCGGTTACGGGGCCCGTATTCCCCACGTGACTGAGCTGCCTTCGATTTTCAGCCACGGGATCTGACTCATTTATTTGATCCGCCGTGGCAAGCGGCCCCCTTCGTCGTAGAGGCCGTCCGGACTTAATTTATAGATGATGGAAAAACTGGAAGGTTTTTTTTCCATTTTGCATCGAACGCGAGTGAAAGTCTGGCGGTGACCTGACGGAGGGCGGCCGGGATTCGGCGGCTGGGGTGTCAGATTTCCGCCAGACGGGGGGGGGGGGGGTCGCGGCTTGATGTGTCCGGAGTTAATTAGATCGAGCTGGGAGGGACACCTGCGGGACTTAGCTGGCCTCGGTATTCATTAAAACCCCCTCAGCCAGAATGGAGAAATGTTTCATTTATTCACAGGAAGTGGGGGCCTAGGCCCCTTTTGGGGGCGGGGGGAGGGCAGGGGCTCCCACGCAGGCCACAGCCCGCCAGCCCGGCGCCAGGGACGTCACACACCCCCATTGAAGGAATGTGACGTCAGACACCCGACCAGGAGGAACAGAGAGAGGATGGATGGACAGATAAACAGTAACAGAATGTTAGGGAAATTATTGCACGGAATTCCGTCGTTACAGCTCAGTATTAAATAGCCCATCCACCCATTCTTTATGCCTGCTTGTCCTATGAAGGGTTGCGGGGTCTGGGACCCGATCCAGAGGCTGCAGGTGCAAGGAAGGGTGCCACCCTATCGAGGAATGAGGAATTTGGCAACTCCAATTCACTTTAGCATGTTTTTTGGACTGTGGCGGTGGAGGGGGGGACTGTTGGTAACCCCACGCCGACACGGGGAGACTCGATCCCTGGTCCCAGAGGTGTGAGGCAGCAGCTCTAACCACAACGGCATCAGTGGGTTGTACAGAGAGTGAATGAACATTCTGTGATGGTATCTAAGCAGTTCTGGTCCCAGTTGGTCATCCCCAGGGCCTAGGGCCCGATCGGCACAAAGGGGCCCAGACAAAGGCATGGCAAGAAAAAATTAATTTATATTAATTATATACATGGTAGGCTCTGGCTATAGGTAGAATAGGCAGTTGCCTCGGGGCCCCATATTATTAATTGATCATCAGTTTTCTTAGTAGGGGGGCGTCCCGAGTTGCCTAGGGCCCCTGGAAAGGTAGAGCCGGCCCAGGCTGTCCCACCCCCGCCATAGAGTGACCCGTTGTAGAGTCTAATGGGCAAAGGTAGGAATGTGCTCTGGTCCCTGAGCTGATGTCTCTGAGGGAGGTTATTCCTGATGACAGAGGGGTCTCAGTCCCCCTGAGAATCCGTACGGGGCTCTGAGGAAAGAAGCATCATCCGCCGTGTATGTAAATACCTTCAGGTAGTTCACTTACTCTCACGCAGCGTCTATCTTGACGTGAACCTGGAGGAATGCTGCTTGGTGCATAGAGGAGACAGCGCCCCCCACTGACTCCACCCTGTAAATAAAACCATCCCCACTTCACCATTGATTCAGGGAAGAGAAAACAATCACAAAGATTTATGAAATGAAGATGTCTCGAATGGTATGGGTAGGTAAATCCGACTTACGTAAATCTGATGGAACAAATTGGTTAAGTCATTGGAGAAATCCCTGCGTATATTTTAAACTGTGTCCTTGTTCTCCCGATCGCTCCCCCTGCATGGGAAACATGTGGCTCACTAACAAGTCTTCCCCGCCCGCAGAGAAACTTGATTAATGAGAAACAACGCAGCCGCATTTCACACTTTAGCGCGCGGGGAAAAGGCGAAGCGACTGGCTAACGGTGTGGCTTCTTTGCACGTTTTTTTCCCCAGCCGTCGTCCTCGGTGATATGATTTCGCTGATGATTTTAACGCCCTTCCTTTAGGCTGCAGTCAGACGAGCCAGATGCGGAGGCTGAGGGGACGTTCTCCTGATGTTGTTTGAAGGTTTGTGCGTCAGAGGTCCCCGGGAGCTAAATGAAGGACGCTGGCCAGAAGCCACCTTCCTCCCGTCCTTGTTTACGACCTTCCGCACATTCTACACTCTCGCTGTGCAACACCGACTAGTTTCTAAACTTCCTGTCTGACTATTATCTTCCATAATCACGGCTACGGATTCAGACCTCATTCTGTCTTGAAGCTTTCATTTGTAGTCTCTGCAGGGTCACACTACCTGTCCAGCTCTGTTTTTGGTCTGATCATTCATCATTGCTTTTCTTTCAGTTTATTAAACAAAAGCTCTTGACTCATATTGCATGTGTAGTTCAGAAATCGGAGAATAATGTGTCTCTTTTAAAGAAGGAATTTTTGAAACCATTAAGGAGGAAATGTACTTAAATAATCTCCGGTGAAGTAGTATCTAACTAACCAGATTCAAAAGTTAAATGACATCTTAGTGCTGTTCTCCGGAGTGCAATTAATGCATTTCACATTCATTTCAGATGAAATGCACTAGTTTCTGGGAGATGCCAAAGACTGTTATTGCTTTTATAAACAGACGGTACATGTTGAAGGCATATTGAATTGGGATGAGTTTCATGGCAAAAAAACACAGAACAGGGTAAAGAGATAAAGTGAGAGTAAAGTGAATTTTCTTCCCGAACAGAGGTACATCCATCTTAAAATAAGGGTACTACTCAGCCACCCGGAACACACCGTCCTCAGGAGCCTCAGAGGATCTCTGCTGTAAGGGCTCTTGTCAGGAAGCCCGCAAGGAGGCTGCAGGCAGCTCTGGAGGAGCTACAGTCCTCCATGGCCACGATGGGAGACTGTTCATGAGAGAACAATAAGCTGAGTGCTTCGTGTCTGGGCTTTCAGGGAGGCGGTGGGAGCCATTGTCGAGAAAAACTCCCATCAGCCAAGGCCGTGTGGGAGACTGTCAGGCCAAGGAGACGAATATCGTGTGGTCTGACGGGGCCAAAATTGATTTTTTTTTTTAGCCTGAAAGCTAAGTGCTACTTTTGGCACCAGGCTAACACCGCACACCATTCCAAGAAGACTGTTAGTATCCAACTGTGGTTATTCTGCCCAACTTCAGGGGCGAGGAAGCTGGTGGCAGCAGAGGTCCAATCAGGAAGTGCGATGCACGGAGGGCATGATGCAAGACACACGGGATTTTGGACAAGAATCGTCCTCTACATAAACAAGGACTCAAAAAAAGAGAAAGCCACACTTCGAGGTGGCTTCAAGACAGAGTTAAAAATTGCTGTTCAATAATAGCCTCTGTCAGACTTTGACCGAGACTGACATGCCATAAAAGGTGGTTTGAGCTCCACAGTCCAAATCTTCAAAGTTAATGGATCATCCAGCCTTCCCATAATCACTTATTCAGAGAAGGGTATTGACAGAGCTTTTTATATGGTGCTTTGTGTTCTTTGGGGAGAAATCCTACCAAACTCCATTTTGATTCAGCGTAATAACGGGCCCATAGCAGACGGATGCTGCCCGCATCCGCGCGTCATTCACCGGAGCGCCGTTTTACGTCCCGTCTCTCTTCACCGGGCCTTTCTAAATAATCCCCGGTCATAAAACGCGGCGCTCCCATCGCGCTGCTCTCATCACTAGACATGGGTCTGGCACAGCGAGGCACGGAGCACCAGATGTGCCGTCGCAAGTCGCTCGCTCATTATGCGATGAATATTGTAACGACTGTCGAGAGCGCGGAAAGGTTGCCGCTCGGACGCGCCGCGGAGCCGCGCTGCCCGCGGAAAGGTCACGTCAGTGCTGAGAGCGCGTTTGCCGTTTTTACGCTGGAGCTGGCTACAGTAACTATTGTAATACACAGGATTTTTTTAACCTGGCAAACAAGCCTGCGCCTTCTGGTGTTGAAAAAGAAGAAACCCTATTTCATTAGTAAGCCGCATTTATAACTGCACTTTACTCCTTCTGTGTTGTTGCTTGTATGTTTATCACCAAATACTCAACCGATGATGCAGCCAAACAGCGCATGGTTTACCATGCGGACGTTAAAGTGGCTCAGATGAACCCCAGTACCTCACACACACACACCACCCAAGGGGAGGGTGCGTGACGTCTGGCTGGGACGTCGGCCGGGAACATGCCAGATCCTGCTGCCCACCACTGTGCAAGTTATTGAATCCTTGCCTTGGCTCATTTGCGAGCCTTCTGCGGGTGAGGCGGTAGCTGGGCACCGGGGCGCCGGCCAAGCGCTCGCCTCACCCGTGCAAGGGGCCGGCCGCAGGATTTACATGTCAATTCACACATTATGGAAATTTCATACATACCTCAAATGTCTGCGTAATGCTATGTAAAGCGTATGCAGATATGTGTGCCTTGTCAAATCTCAGATATCGCAGGGCTTTAGTCCGTTTTCATAGTCAGTTAACAATTCTGCAGTATGCTTGATATATGGAATAATCGCAGTGCTATATCAGAACTCTAAATCGTTTTAACGATGGAGGACAATCAATAATATGACTAAATCGAGTTAAAGTGACGATTGGTGTTCTTGATACCGCGGTAAATACTGACAAAGTGCTGACACTTTTATTTTAAGGCCAAACGACCATACTATCATATTTTATTTTAATGAACATTGATCGATAGATTTAATTAACTATTTCAGATATTAAGCCATTTTTTATTATGAAGAAAACTTGAAGAAAAAAAAAAATGAGTGGACGGATTGGCGAAATGAAGATGAGGGAGAGAAGGGGAGGTTCGGGAAAGGTTCGGGGGGATTTCGCAAATTGGTGTACGACGGTGGTCTCGTTATTTTAACGCTCTTTGAGGTTCGGGGATGTTCGCAGACGGACCGCGGCGTTTGGCCGCCTGTAGGGGTCAGTGTGCAGAATCGAAAGCTTGAACGCGGGGAGGATCTGGAGAGGAAAAAAGCGGAGAAACGGTGACGGAAAGGGGGTCGGTTTGGTGCGAGAGCCGTGGGGCGGCGGTGCTTCGATCGCGTAGGATGGACACAGTGCCGGGGGTGGTGGGCTCTCAATAAACGCTAAAACGGTGCCTTTCCGGGTGAAGAGAGACTAGAATCTGTGATCGGACAAGTTTTAAAACTAAGGGGAAGCCCGGGCAGTAGTCCAAGAATCCGGGGGAGCCGGAGGAGGGGGTGCGGGGGCTGGGCTGGGCTGGGCTGGGCTGCCAGATGTAGCGTTTGCGGGGTTGTGATAATGTAGCCGGAGTTTGCAGCTCGCATCCGCTTTGGAGTGCAGTGAATCCATCCGACGGGACGCCGACCATGCCCTAAAAGCGGGTGAGTTACGACAGTAAATAACAGTTATCCATTATTAAAAAGACATCTATTCATGTAATTCGCCTTAAAGAGAGTTTGCCGTATGTTACCGAGCAGGCAGATGCCGCAGTTTCCGCTTTGCCATAAGGAGCGATGCATGCGATTTGTTCCAGCTTACTGGATACTGAATTTTCCCCCATAAAGTTGTACAGCTTGTTCGCCCGATGCGCACGTTTTGTGCAGTTATATATCTCATATGCTTTCGCATGTTACCGATCGTTTTTTTTTTCCTTGAGTGTGTGTTTTCTTTGCTTTAAGTTAAAGTGCATTAATGTAGGTCTTGATCACCACGGAGTATATTGGCAGAAAATGATTAACAGGACACTGGGCGCTTATCCTTAACCACGACTCGACTCAGCCTTTCACATCTTGAATCGCACAGTAAGGGGATTATCCTTTTCAGCTTGAACATGGTATCACACCATCACTCCCGGTGAGTTTTAACTTATTTGTTATATTTTACCGGCTTTAGTGGCACGGTTCGCCACAAAACATACATTCAGTGTCCAATTTAATAGGCACATCTGGTTGGTCATTGGTGCAACAGCATGTGGCCGTAGCTGAATACACAGGTTAGGTGGACTGGTCAGGAGGTTTGCTTACGGTCTGAGTAAAACACTATAAGGGCTGAGGTGCCTGATTTAAGAGGTTTTAACGATGTGTGATTCCCGTACGCTGTGTCTCCAGGGTCTCAGAAACGGAGGCCCTCCTGGGACTCTCAAGCACTTCAGAGTTATGGAGAGTGATAGGTGTTGTGAAAATTAGCAGCCCAAGAAGCGCAAACAGTGTGGCCTGAATCCAGCCCAAAATGTGCTGACAATACAAGATATGTAGTTTGTGTAAATGAACCAGATTTTCAGGTTTTGATAAAGTCCACAGTCTTTGAATGACAAAAGCTTATCTAGCAGCTCCCAAAATACGGCATTACTTTAGCTATTCCGCGGCAGGAGGACTGCCGGGATACTTCTGAGACTTTGTGAGAGAGAAATTGTACCGAGCTTTGTGTGTGTGTGTGTGCGGGGGGGGGGGGGGGGGGGGGGGGGGGGGGGGAGTCTGAGCTTCTGCCCATTCTAATGTCCACCCCTGGCCTGTTCCTGCCCCCCACCTGCCCCTTTCCCAGCATGCAAGCCGTGACTATATGGGAAATGACTGCATCTCAGTCTGGTCACTCTGATTTAACCTCTGTGTATTTCCGAACTTGCCTAATAATACCTGCCGCTTTTGGTCTTATTTTTAGAACTCTGTTTCTAAACAAGTCCGATTCGGCTTGAAGACAACTAACTGCCCCCCCAAAAAAACATCCTTTCTGGGGGCAGTTCTGTGGCCAAAAACACCTTGAAAATGAGAGAGGTCAGAGGACGGCCAGACTCGTTAAAGCTAACAGGAAGGGCCAAAGTGCCAAAATAACAGGAAGCTTCTCTGAACGCACAACTAGTCTATCTTTAAAGTGGTCCTGGAGCCAGTAGTAGGTGGTACCCAATGCCCACTTGGTATACCTAATGATGTTGCCACTGTTCTCTCTGCTTGTGTAAGATGTACCAGTGCCTGCGTTTGTGGTGCTATTTCTACATGAACCACTGGAGGATCCTTGCAATGTCTTTAGGTTTAAGAAACACAAGCAGGTCTGCGTCTATCCAGAAAGGCCCTTCTGTCTCCCCTGCTCCGGTCGCACTGTGATCGTGTGTGTCCTTTCTCCTCAGGTGGCATGTGAAGCCTCCTCTTCGTCACGCACACGCCACGGGACCAGTCATCTCTCCAGCTGAGCTCCGCCGTTCAGTCTACCGGGGTCAGCCATGCTGCTGAAGGAGTACCGCATCTGCATGCCGCTCACCGTGGAGGAGGTGGGGCTCCTGTAGGAGGTCACCGCGTTCCCCAGCACCTCCTTCCCCACAGCTCGTTACTCTGCCTTCGGCAGCTGAACTGTACAGTCATCTCAGCCCCCCCCCACCCCCACACACATAGGATTGTATCCCTATATTTGTGGGGACTGCCTTAGCCCCTAACCAGCCCTAAACTTAGCCATAAGTAACCGAACAAAGTAGCAGATTTTTCCCACTTTTAGCTTTTTATTGCAGTTACAGATTTCTTTTTTTATAAAAATGAGTTTCCCCTCATGGAGACCAAAAAAAAGGTCCCTACAAAGTTACTATAACAAGTTTTTGTCACATTGTGGGGACATTTTGTCCCCAAAATGCAAGACCATAATGATAATATAATATAACATATACACGTCCCCCTAATATTGAGACATTCCCGCAATGTTCCTCCAGATATATATTATAATTACGGCCTTGCCTCCCCCCATATTGACTCCATGACTATAGCTTTGCCACAGTGTAATTTATACCTAACACACACACACACACACACACACACACACACACACACTAGGTAATTTGTAGGTAATCTGATTTATTCCTATTAATCATCCTGCATCTCTTTCATAGCCCCTCCTCTAACCCCCCCCCCCCAAAGATATGTAACATCCTCTCTTTTGCACCCGACCCTGACCGTCCCCTACACTTATTTGGTTATATAGATACCCCCCCCACTCCCTGCTGAGGCTCCTGCTGCTGTTTGTACTCTATTCATGTGCTGTGCTGTTAAACAGCAGCAGGAAGTACCCGGGTCGGGGGCGAGCGGCCCCGGGTTCGAGACCGCAGTCACCCTACACCACGATGGACGTTTGGTGTCAGAGACTGGGATTTGAACCAGCAACCTTCTGATCACAAGCCTCTCTGAGGCCTTTACCATACTTTTTTGGGGTTTTTTGCTGTTTCTTGCCATTTCGCTGTTCAAAATGCCAAAATAACTTGTTTTGCCACATATTTAGTCATTTATCATGTATTTCACATGTGTGAGTGTATAGCTGTAGCTGTGTGTTTGGTAACTGACTCTAACCAGGATTTTTTTTTTTTTATTGTACTTTTTTTCGCGTGTGTAGTTTACAGAGCCGCTTATTTGCCCTTGCTGGGCCGCGGGTGACCTCCCCCGTCTCCGAAGCAGATATTTTGCCGTGTCCCAGATTCGGCTTTGTGCCGGAGATGGTGTTTGCCGGGGTGGGCAGCTGTGTTTGCCCCGGGCCGCCTCTGAAAGCAAGGCAGCTCGCAAATAAGAAAAAGGTTAAACACCGGGCATTGTGCCCCAGCGCCGCCGAGATGAATAGCAGCCGCCGCTTAAGAACCATGCTTAATAGCCGAGATGCGGAGGTGTGTCGGGGGCTGCATATGCGGGGGCGACGCTCTGATATGTGAAGGTACGGCTTAATCCTGCGCCGCCTGCCTAGAGATATAAACCTCTGCAGGACCAACGTGCGCAGACCCTTTAACCTCCGAGACGCTGTAGGGTAGAGCCAGTGATCGTGGAAAAAGCCCGATTTAAAGCCAAACCCTGTGAGTTCAGTGGGCTGAGAAGTCACTGCATATCAGTTTTTCAGGACAGGCAGTGTATTCCAGACTAGGTAATGCGGTAAATTTTCATTCATTTGGACTATTCCTTTCACAAACTCTCGTCAAGAACTGTAGGCCTCTGGATTAGAGTAATAATAATAATAAGAAGAAGAAGAATCTATTTATCTAGCACTTCTCATACATGGAATGCAGCTCAAAGTGCTTCACATATGGGTTTAAACAGTAACATTGTAGGATTGATCCCAAAAGGTGATGGATTGTCGCTTATCCAGTGAGTGGTGTGCACTGCATGGTATGTAGCTGATATGGAGGTATTTGAGTTCAAAGGTCAGTGCAGGACACAGCAGCAGCCATTGTGTGATGGTACGCCTGTTTGGGTCAGCATTCCCCCCCCCCCCCATGCTGGTGGGGTCGGGAGGGGCCCAGAGGACAAACACCAAGTGTCCTGGGCTGCTGAGAGGATGAGGGCTTCATAGGCTGGATCGTTGGTATTTTGGTTTTTACCTTCAGTTTGTGTGGATTTATCCCCGTCAGGGGCTTCAGAATCACTCTGGTGATGGGTGGGCGTAGGGGTGTTTGTCTGGGGCAGTTGGTGCCTCTGCTCGAGGTCCTCCGGCGGACGGACCACGGTGGTCTGTGATAAGTAACGATTAGCTTTACCCGTTTCGCCCATCGGTGGAGCGTGGCGGTAGCGTGACCTGGATGCAGGACCGCGAGGTCTCCGTGGCGATCACACTTCCGCTTTGTGGGCGGGGCTAGATCATCGTTTCTTCCCGGCCCCTGATAGGAAGCCGTCTTCACCCACGTGTGGCCTTGGGATGGCGCCCCGCCTGCCCCATGTGACCTGGCGCCGTAGCGATGGTGCCGGTCAGTCGTCATCGCCCGGTTGGGGGGGGGGTAATCCTTCCTCCAGGGGTCCAGCCGACTGCATAACATTCCAGATCTGAAGTGAAGGTTTCCTGTTTGAACAATGAGTAGCAGTTTAGTAAAATGACATCAGCAAGTTATCTCTCACGCGTTCCCTATTGACTGCTAATGGTGCAGATCCCCCCCTTTCTTGATGGGGGGGGTATTCCTGCCCTCCTGTAGACCATCCCACTCGCTCTTCACGCCTGCCAGCGAGCAAAGGTGCGTCCCAACTCCCAAGCCTGCTTCCAAATTATGTTTTGAATGCCGCCCTCCTGCAAAGCCTAGTGTCCCCTTGGCCTTCACATAGAAGCTTCTGGCATCTGATTTGTCAGGGTAGGATGTCTGAGACTCACGTCTCAAGTCCAAACCCGCTATGACTACGTGCTTACCTAACACACCACCTCACCCCCTTAGCACTCAGTTCCTTAGAGCAGACAACATGGAGAATCATTATGGTCTTACCTCCTTAAGGGTATAGGTTTGATTCCCGGCCCTGGCTGTCTCTCTCTACGTACCCCCCCACACAGTCCACAGATACCTAATTTGGATGGATTAATGTCTTTAAATTTTCTGAACATGTATGTACATGTGTGGACTGGGAAATCTGCTGGACTGGCGTCCCGTCCTGTCCTTTCTGGGATAGGTTGGGATAGACTCTTGGTGACTCCAGATGAGATACATAGTGATGTATGGATGGATGGATGGATTTAGGGTGATGGAACTTAAGGCCACGCAACTGCGGATTGTGGTTCATTTTCATGTCTGTTTCCTGTACGCCGGCCCTGAGAACGCCGGCGGCTTAATCCGCTGGTTGGTGCGCGCCGTGCCGAGGAGGGGCGGCCAAACCCAGGATGCGGCAGTCACACGGTCGCCATGGCGATGCCGTTTGTTAAAGGACAGCCGTTATTAAGTGGGAAGTATTACCGTCCGCGCAGAACCTTGAGGCTGATTTCGTCCTGACCGGTGACGGCAGGTGCAGATTAAGTGGCTGTTCTTCACCTGCCCTGTGGGATAGCATGAGGATGATTCTTTATTATTAAAAGGTAAATTTCCCCCTTGAACATGAAGCTCTAAACGGTGCTGCCTGCTCTTCTAAAATGATGGGATCTGACCCCTAATGCATTAAGTGGTCCAGTCCCATTTCGTGCCTGTGGAGTTCCCTCAACAATCCAGCCTCTTCTTCCACTAGTTTTGGACCCTGATGATCCTGAAATCCATTTCCTGTGTATTTGTCAGTTTGTTTTTTTTTTTGTTTTTTTGGGGGGGAGGGGGGGTATCCTATGTACGAGTGGACTCAGAAATGCTTGTTCACAATCCTCCTTGAATTCCCCAATACTGACCTGATCGATTCCCCGTGGCCCCGCCCTCCAGCATCTCCACCAATCGCAAGGAAGCACTGCTGGCTCTATCTTTAGCTCGCCAAAGACGTCAATGATGATGCAGGAAGTGAGTTGGCTGGTTGGGGGGTCTGCAGGGGAGGAATGGGTGGGTGGACTTGTGCTCAGCCTCATGCCCCCTCCCTGCTGCAGGCTGCAGTTTGTTGGATGCGATTCGTTTTCTTGTTAGACTCCTAATGGCTTCATTGAAATGTGGGTTTCTATGGAAACCACATTAGGGCGCATTTATAATAATGACATAATTGAAGATCAAGGCGCTTTATACGTTAGTTTTGGCAGCGAGTGTAAACATCGCACGAGCTGTAATGCGTCTCGAAGACGGGCGAGTGCTGTGTGGGGGCCTCTTCTTGGAGGGCTTGGTAGTAGGGACAGGGGGGTAGGCTCAGATCCCTAACTGTGCTTTTCAGGGGACCTATGCAGTCTCTGTCCGGATCCCGTGGGGGCGGCTGGCCTTCCGGGCGGGGGCTGTGCAGAGCTGTGGCTCGGAGCCAGCGGCCAAGTCGGGGACGGTGACAATGGGCCGGTGTGGAGGTGCTGCTCTTGTGGCTTCCTGAGCCAAATGCAGTCTTGGTTGTGTGTCAGGTGCCATGGCGTCATGTCTCATTCTGTAAAGAATGGCCCTGTGAGGCCAGGCCTCTTACTGCAGGGCTTCTGGGTCTGTCTGTCTCTGTCTATATGTCTGTCTGTCTATATGTCTGTCTGTCTATATGTCTGACTCTGTCTACGAATCTGTCTATATGTCTGTCTGTATGTCTGTCTCTGTCTATATGTCTGTCTCTGTATGTCTGTCTGTCTATATGTCTGTCTATGAATCTGTGTCTGTCTGTCTCTGTCTATGAATCTGTCTATATGTCTGTCTGTCTCTGTCTATGAATCTGTGTCTGTCTGTGAATCTGTCTGTCTGTCTCTCCATGAATCTGTCTGTCTCTCTTTGAATCTGTCTCTCTCTCTTTGAATCTGTCTCTCTCTCTTTGAATCTGTCTCTCTCTTTGAATCTCTGTCTCTCTTTGAATCTGTCTGTCTCTCTTTGAATCTGTCTGTCTGTATGAGAAAACTATTCTCCTGATCAGGATGTTTTGTGAGCTTTTGGGGGTGATGTGTGGCTCCTGATCCGACGTGCTTGTGATCAGAAGGTTGCTGGTTCAAATCCCAGGCTCAGCAGAGTCATGTCTCCGTTAGGGCAATCGCTGCAGTGTCTGGCGCTTTCTCAGAAATGTCTGTTGCTTTGGATAAAAATGTCTCCTGAATTAATAAAATGTAAATGTAAGCTGAGAAGATCGGCACTGTGGGTTAGTGGCAGATACGCCAGCAGATGATCTGCTGGGCATTTCATGCTTTTCTGTCAGGATTATCTTAGTGATTTAGTCCTGCTACATGGCTTTCTGTCCACGGATAATGCATCTCAGCCTGGTCCAGCAGTGAGAAAGCTGGCCTCTTAATCTCAACGTAAGTCTTCACAGCGAGTCCTGGCTGCTGAGACTCCCAGTTACAGGCAGCTTTCGTGGGATTGGACCTTTCCTGCCGTGAAGGTCGCTGTCTTCGTCACACTGAAGTCTCTGGGTGGAAAAGGCAAGGTCAACAGCACAGTTTAGATGGGTGAAGCTCATCTTCTGAGGAGGTCAAGTGCAGTGTGGACGTCTCGGGCTAACTGCCCTCTGAACTTTGACCCTTGACCTGGCGCTGCTGTGTCGGAGACCTGCACAGAGCACTGGTGAGCTGTGGGTATGGTGAGATCCTTTGGCAGCAGCCCTGTCTCCCCGACATTCAGTTATGCTCCAGGTCAAGCGCTTAACGTCGTCTGTGTGCCACGCGCGATGAGCTCGCTTATTAGCCGGTTACTGACTGGATGACAGGGTCAAGATCG
>JAODLC010000004.1:424163-437782 GCA_026781145.1 Hippopotamyrus pictus
CCCCGGAAGCAGGTTGCTGCCTTTAACCCCCCCCCCCCCCACCCCCGTCCCTGTTACCGTGACGCCGGGCCAAGCCCCCCGAGGACACCCCATCCTGCGTGTCGCAGGGGCAGACTCCGTACTCCTAAAAGAGAATGGACTTGACACCCGTTTAGATAGCAGCTAATTGGACTGGATAGGGTGTGGTATATTTGGGTCTAGTCATTAGGGTGGCCTTCCATGTCCTGTTTGTTCAGACGCATGACAGGCTGAGTGGAGTGTCTGCATGTGAGTCTGTCTGCGGCATGCATGTGTCTGTCTGCGGCATGCATGTGTCTGTCTGTATGTGTGCATGTTTCCTGCTCCCCATAAGGGAAAACTGTTTTATAAAAATCCTTGACTGCAATGAAAAAACTAAAAATGCTTGTACTCTTGTATTTTGTTTGATTACTTATGGTTATGGTTAGAGCTGCGTAGGGGTTAAGGGTGTTATAGTTAGCATTAGCATTTTTCCCATAGAAATGAATGAGCGGTCCCCACAAAGATATGATTACACAACTCTCTGTGTGTCTGTGTGTCTGTGCATGCGCCTATCTGTCTGTGCTTGTGTGTGCGCTGAAGAGTGTCGGTTCTTACTGACTTAGGGGAAGATATCTATTTTTTTTTAATTGATCAGCTTCCATCAGCTGCTTGGGTAAGCCAGTCAGAGCAGCACCACATGGTGTGCCGGTCACATGACTCCTGTCCCTGTCTGGCCTGAGAAGTACACATTCTTTCTCCGTCTTCGGAAGTGCGGGGAAGTGGCCTGGCAGAGCGTCCCAGCTCCCCGACTCTCCCATGCGTGGCCTGTGGGCATCTACATCCTCGGTGTACGGCCCTGACTTCGTGGACCGGCCCCATGGAGGTGTCCGGTATACCGGGAGCTTCTCCGTACCTACCACGCTGCCCCCTGCCCACCTGGCCCTTGCTGACCCCGCCTCCCGGCCTCTCTCGCCTCTCATCCACCGCGTTCCCCGTTACCCAGCTCCTGCTGCTAGGCAACCGTCTGCGGTGTGAGTCGGTTTGTTTTTTCATGAGCTATTAATGCAAAAAGGCCGAATCTCGCGCTGCTGCTATTTTTACCCTCCCTCCCAGCAGCCGCCGGGTCACTGAGCACATCCAGAGTACGGCGGAGGCCGTCCAAGCGGGACAGTGGGGGTGGGGCCCTGATCCCGTGGGGCAGCTGTGCTTTTCCTCCTTGGGGGGAGGGGGGGTGCATGAGGAGGCCTTCAGAAAGCTGGGATGAGTCCTGATAAGGACTTGTTACTTATTTATCGTTAATTACAAAATGGTCTTTCTTCTAGAGGATTAGATTTAAACGTCGTGCAGTATAAGATTCAGATGGGTTCTATGTCAACGGTTTACTTTGGACTTAAAATGTCTCCTAAAACCGCATGGCGCTGTGAATTCCTGGAATCTTCTGCAGCGCGTGCAGGATAAAGGCCTCGTGACCCACGTGGTCAGGCTGACATGTGTCCCGCTCATCCGGGGCGGATCCATCTCTGTTCCGATCTGTCTGCCGCGTGATCCCATTACTCGGCTAGGGGGTGTCAGGTGCACCGACGCCATCCAGCCAGCGGGGGAAGTAATTGAGTTTCCACTTGCAATCTGGGGGGAGGGGGGGGGCCTCTCGGAGGAGCTCGACGCCATGACGTGTAGCCGGGGCACGCCAGTGCGCCGGTCCCTTGCCGTGTAATCGCTAATTTCTGCACCCGCTTAATAAAGCTGTAATTATTATTCCAGCAAACGCACAATTAGGGGCCGCGTGTGTGAATTCGTCGGCTTGTCCCCTGCGTGGCCGAAATGCTCTTTTTGTTCCAAACATGCCGTTTTTGTTCCCCCCTGTTACAGTGTGTGCTTCTGCCTGATTGCTGCTTCCCCTAAGTCAGTGAGGTTTTTTTTTAGAGCGGTTTTAATGATGTTTCTTGACGTTTTGCAGCAAGCTTCCGAGCTGGGCACGTGCATTGGTACCTCGGATCTTCTACATCACAGAAAAAGCCTGGAATTATTATCCGTACACAATCACAGGTGAATCACTGGTACCTGCTTCATTACGCATCTGGATTACATCTCTCTGTATCCGAAGTGGCCTCTGTTTCTACCTGCTGGGGGTTTTACTGCAGTAAATCCAGGTTAAGTACCATTCCCAGTGGCACAACATTAGGGCCGCTCCTGTATCAGGAGAAGGATGTAGTTTAGTAAGTCATTGTTTTGAAGACCATGCTAGTAGGTTTGCAACGGGGAGCTAAATTTCCAAAAACTTTCCATAAACTTTCCATTCCATGAGAAGTTAAGCCGGGCAATTTTGGAAATATTCCAAGTTGGAAACATTCCATGGCAATTACCAGGAATATATGGGAAAAGTAAACTGATTTAGCTATCAGTGATGAGAAGATGCAGTTATGTGGTTCATGTCCTTCTTGCTTGATGTTATTTCTGTCCATGCTGTGTTAGATGGTAGAGTTTATAATCCTCACGGTAGCCCTGCTATTTGCACAGCTGAAGGTGTTTAATTATCTGGGTTTAATTGTCCATTTTATATCCCTCTTTTGTCCTATCATGCATTCCCGGGATTCGGCATGATTGCAGAGTACACAGTAAGTTTCAGTTCTTCCTTTTTTTAACCGCCTTTATTTGTATTTTAGTTAAGTGAGAAAAGCTCTTCCTTCCTTTGCCAGATGCCTTTGTTGCCGTAGGAACGGGAACTAGGCAAGGCCGCGGTACTGAATCTGTGTCTGCAACTCTGCGATGCTTAGAAATCGCTGTGCAGTCAATAAACGGGGAGCGGGCCTTTGCTGACCTTCATGCTGCTTTTTTTTTCCCCCCCTCCCATTTTTGCTTAGACTGGCTATTAATGTGCAGCAATTTCATCTCTCTCTCAATTTTCAGTGTTCGTTTTTGCCAAAGTTCTCCATCCACATAGAGACGAAATACGAAGATAACTGTGGAAGCAGTGAAAACGTGAGCAAACGGCGCTCAATTAGGCTCTGCCTCGCATGCAGAGACGAAACCCCTGTGCTCCTATCAGAAAGCACAGGAGCACATGTAGATTGACTTTCACTGTAGTTCCTGGTGTTGGACGCTCACAGCTTTTTCCCTACAGATATTCGGCCAGGAGAAGACCGGTTGTGACCTGGAGGTGGATTTCCTGGACATAGCGTATGATAAGATTCCTGAGAGACACTATGAGAGCTCAGAGGTACAGACTGGGCGTTTCTGTATCTGCAGACACCGCCGATGCTCTGCTTCACTGTCTGTGTCGCGATATTGTGGTTCCTACGGAAACGTCTAGAAACCTCCTCTCGCCCTCTCTTACGTCAACGTGTCCCAGAGAGAGTCCCTGAGGAGACTCATTCTGCCGATTTTACTCTGGGTGGCGTAAGTGAAATGTGATTTAACCCGGCGCCGGTCAGCCAAAGTGAGGCGTATAAGGACGTAATCGGAGTGATGTGTCATGCTCGCTTGGGGGGCATCAGCCGTGGGGTCAGGTGCCGCCTCCCCAGCTGTGTCCCACAAATACCTCTTACTGCCCATCCCAGAGTGGTCTTATCGTCCCATAAATCTGTAAATGGTGCAGAAGAGTGTCTCAAAAGTGCACATTACATGAGCTTATTTTCCTAATTTTTTGAAGTTCGTAAGCTTTCATGTATTGGTCTCATTAGCACCAAACGCTATTCTGTAGTATGGTGTAGTGTAGTATAGTAAAGTGTAGACTCACTCATTTAGACCCATACTATGCTCTTCAGTGTTTGTTAGCACTCTTCAGGAGGAAGTAGAACTGATGTCTCTGAGCTTCTCCCCATGACTGATACTAAGGATATTGAAGGATATGAAATTTTATATGCGCTGTCACATGACTGTACAGAGCAGACAGACCACTCAGGGGTCCTGTCTGATCACATTAGATCGAAAGTGGACCAAAGGGGATCTTTTAGTTAGGAGCCAGGAATTAATTGTTTCCTGTTTGACCTCACAACCCCAGGGTGGGTGCTGCAACCACGTGCAGAGGAGACCACACTGGAGTGAATAAGTGGAGATGTTTCAGGCCACCCCTGAGAAGGTCCTACTGGGATTTCTTTGATATTTCTGCTAGTAGGTCCTTCAAGGACAGTCTGATGTGTCCTGAATAGTGTAGTCTGTTTTAAGCGGCACACTTCCATCTCAGAGTGAGGAGCACTGGCCATTTCGTTTTGGGTGACTGCTGTGTCCCTGTTTCCCCAGGATCTAAGGTGCTTTTCCTCCACCAAAACGGGCAGGGGCCCCCTGAAGGAGGACTGGAAGGAGACCAGCCAGCCTATCATGTGCTCCTACAAACTGGTCGGGGTCAAGTTTGAGGTGTGGGGGCTTCAGACCAGAGTGGAGCAGTTTGTGCATAAGGTATAGTGCCCCACACCCCCCATGTCCCATCACGGGTCTGCAGCACAGGTGTGATGCTCATCTTGATGTAGATGGAGCTAGGGCACGTGGCCCAAGATCTCAGTGCAAAAGCTTTGAAGTTTGTAATGGATGTTGTGCGGTTTTTCTAGAACGAGCTGTCGGGATAAATGATCACATTGTCTGCCATCCTTATTGGGGGGGCTGGTTGGGTGGGGGGGGACTGCAGCCACCAACGAGAACCCTGGAGAAACATGGAGATCGGTTTTTCTGATCATCACCGCAGCCTATGCTGTCTCCCTGCCAAGTCATGTGATAAGCCTCCCCCCCCCCCCCAAAAAAACCCTTACAAAAATCCCCTGCAACCATGTGGGTGTTCGAACATAAGGAGAGTTAGGGTGGGAAAAAGAGCTGGGGTGGGCGGGATACTTCTTCCCATGAGCCTCATCTCGAAATAGAAATCTCCACTCCGAGGTCATCGCATCACCGCGGCGTAATGAGCTCGGAGCTCAGCGCCTCAAGGTGTGAACGCGATGCTATTTTTAGCTCTCCTCCACCTCTCCCCTCCCCCCCCCTCGCACCCTGGGACCGGCTCTGCCTGTCTCCAGAACTGTGGCT
Organism: Hippopotamyrus pictus; assembly: GCA_026781145.1. Classification (NCBI taxonomy): domain Eukaryota; kingdom Metazoa; phylum Chordata; class Actinopteri; order Osteoglossiformes; family Mormyridae; genus Hippopotamyrus; species Hippopotamyrus pictus. The sequence continues at coordinate 429,174 of JAODLC010000004.1, forward strand.
GAACCAGGTGGCATCACGAGGGAATCTTACTGAAAAGAATCCCGATACCAGCAGAGGGCTCGACTGTGGGGACGTTTTGGGGAGGCTGCCCGCGTCATCCTCTTCGTGAGCCATCCCCCGGGGTTTCGGACATAAGTTTCAATTTCACGGCACTCCCCCAAACACTCATCCTTAAAACCAGGAGCTTCATGCCTATAGCGGTAGTGCTGCAAAACAGGAGCGTGATACTTATAGCAACAGAGCCGAAAAACAGGAGCGTGATGCTAAACGTACATTCACACCACGGATGGCGAAAGCGTCAAGGCAACCAGGAGTCATTCATTCTCCATGGGAGGAGCGGCACGGCCGGTGGCACGGAGCGGCACGGCAGGTTGCATCGTGATTTGGGCAGGGAGGGCATCAAAATTAGGTTGAAGCCTGGTCAACTTTATGGTAATGAGCTATGATGTGGTTTCGGTGGCAACCAATCAGAATGTAGAGATGCTCCGTTAAAGAGAGTTCCACGGAACACAAGTGTGTAAACTTTTGCTCTGACCAAAAAATTCTCAAGCACCATCGGGGTATAAACCGTAAGACGGAATACGTCTCATGAACGTACGGTAATAGCGACAGAGCCGCAAACCAGGAGCGTGATGCTAATAGCGAATGAGCCGTGCGATGTTAATAGTGATGGTGCTGCAAAACTGGGTTAGGATAGCAATTTTATTACCTTTTTAATAGTCTGTAGGGTTTGCAAACTTACTCCAGTGCTTTTGATGTAGCTGATTTTAGGTTTATAATGAAAGAATATGGATTTTCAGTAAGATTTCTTGCATGAGAGTGAGAACGCATGAGTGTAACGCCAGATGCGTGAGAGATAGCAACCCTGCTGGAGCGTGACGCTAATAGCGATAGCGCTGCAAAACAGGAGCGTGACGCTAATAGCGATAGCGCTGCAAAACAGGAGCGTGATACTAATTGCGGTAGCGCTGCAAAACAGGAGCGTGACGCTAATAGCGATAGCGCTGCAAAACAGGAGCGTGATGCTAATTGCGGTAGCGCTGCAATACAGGAGCGTGACGCTAATAGTGATAGCGCTGCAAAACAGGAGCGTGATGCTGATTGCGGTAGTGCTGCAAAACAGGAGCGTGACGCTAATAGCGATAGCGCTGCAATACAGGAGCGTGACGCTAATAGCGGTAGTGCTGCAAAACAGGAGCGTGATGCTAATTGCGGTAGTGCTGCAAAACAGGAGCGTGATGCTAATTGCGGTAGCGCTGCAATACAGGAGCATGACGCTAATAGCGATAGCGCTGCAAAACAGAAGCAAATACCCCACCTTTCCCAGAAGTTCCAGGAGTTTCCCACAAATTAACAGAAGCATGCGGGTCTTGTTTATGAAGCCACCTGTCTGTCTAAAGCTGCTTTTGGTTGTTGTTGACTGCAGCTGGCCCCTTGGAGAGGCTCTAGTAATGAGACGTGATGGATCCCGCTCAGACCGCGGCGGCAGCTACGCTTCCCCTCTGCTGGGCGCGCATGTGGCTTTCAGGGTGTTGCTCTGCAGAAAGCACTGCTAATGGTAGCCGCAGCATCGATACGCGAGATTAGCCTTAAATGCCAAGACTGCAGAAGTGCTCAAACGGCCCCTCGGGACCACTCAGCTCTGCTAATAGCCCGGCTTATTTGTTAGCAATTAGCTACTAGCTGTCAGCCAGTGACCTCCATGTCGGCCTTAGACATTCCCACAGGAGCCGTCCTCATGGAGACTGTCTCTGTCCCTCAGGTGATCAGGGACATCCTGCTGGTGGGCCACAGACAGGCGTTTGCGTGGGTCGATGAGTGGTACGGTAAGTGGCGGCTCTGAGCTTTCGCTACCTTCCCCATCCCAAGCCTTAGTTAGCATCTGTTCTGTGAGCCTCAATATTAGTTCAGACTGCAGATCAACCCTACTGCCTGTCTCCCAGAGTTTCTTCTGCTAGGTTTAACCTTGCTTAATGAATCTAGTTCAGTTTTTAATCTTTAATCTATTTCTGTGTGGCAGCAATTAGCAGGGATACATCAGATCGTATATTTACACGGCCATTTTATTTGAAAGTCAACTTTGTGGGATATTTGCTCCAAACGAAATGAGCAACGCATGCTCTCTTTAACCTGATACAGGTGTTCTTGATACTCATTTTATTGTTAATGTTTACCTGTTGCCACCCCAGTCATAAATTCCAGGCAAATCCCCTCTCCTTGAACCTCGTAAGATAGTGTTTCTCAAACAGGTCCTTGGGAACCCCCAGACAGTCCACAGTTTTACAGAAATGTGGACGGTCTGGCAGGGAGCTGGGAGGGAGTAATGACCATGCGGAGGTCCCTGAGGATTGGGTTGAGAAACACTGTTGTAGGACACTGAGTTCTAATGTGACTTACCCACAGTGCCCTGCGTAGTCTGGCTGGAGACGCTGCTTGGAGACTCTTCACCCTCAGACATGCTCTAACACTTTTGTTTCAGCTCCTCGATTGATCTCTCCGCACTTTTCTCACTAACAGCTCTGCTGCAATCACTGGCTGACACCTTCTGATTCGTCTTCCAGATGTTTCAGTTGCAACTAACATGCATCTTTTAATGCGGCAGGTTTGGTCCCCTCCCCACCACCAGTGGCCCTCACCAGCACCACAGTTGCCTGCTTCCTAATAAATAGCAACCCCCTGGATTTTTCCAGAATGTAATTGGAGACAAATGCCTCATTCGGCTAGTGTTTCAGGAATGGGTTGTTTTTGGTGATTACCTCGGTTCTTGACATTGCGGTAAAGTCCTTGCTTCTTATCCCAATGGAAGAGAGAATGAGAAGGTGCTGGCATGTGGCTCAGAGGGTTAGGACTGTACCTGTGATTGCAAGGTTGCTGGTTCAAATTCCAGCGTCAGCAGAACGTTTTCACCATTGGGCCCCAAGCAAGGCCCTCAAGCCATAAATGCTCTATGGCAGGGGTCTCCAACTCCGGTCCTGGAGAGCTACTATCCGGTAGGTTTTCTGTCCCACTTGGCTTCTGATGAGCCACACCTGCTCCTGGTATTTACCTAAGAACAGATGTGGCTCATCAGAAGCCGGGTAGGATCGAAAACCTACTGGACGGTAGCTCTCCAGGACCGGAGTTGGAGACCCCTGCTCTATGGACTCTCTGCCCCTGTTTTCTCAAAAAAAAAAAAAAGAGTCGCTCTGGATTTAAAAGCATCTGCTAAATAAATAAAAATGCAGAATATGCCTGGATCACATGGTAGCGCGTGGGGTAGAACCCTCCGTCTGTTCACGGTTCTGTCAGTCCGATATTTTCGGTGCTTCGAACCGGGCTCGTCGCCCGGAGGCTGTTTCGAAATAGCGCCAAGGTGAGAAATGTGCAAGAACGTGGTGTGTTATAGGCGGGAAAGGCACCAGGTGGCGATGCGGTTAAAGCCTGTGTCTCGTGACCGGTTCCATAGCTACAAAAAAAAATGCTTTGGACCTGCTGGACTGGGTGGCCTCAGCCGCTCTGAGTAACAGCAATCGCTAGAGAGCGTCTCTACACGAAAATAGTGCTATCAGGAGTGTCCTCGTCTTTCTCCAGCAATTACCGCGACCCCTGGATGACTCCGACCACCCCCCCACCACCACCCCCGTCACGTCAGACCCCGATCTCGCTGCGCATACCTTCCTGAAACCAGCCATCAGCGTGATTTAAGCTCACTGTTCCCTGTGGGAGGACAGCTCAGCTCCGTAAGGAAGCTTCAGAATGCAGATCGGCTGGATTTGCACCCTCCGCAAATATCAGTTTGGTGTTTTCTTTGTACACGAACCGGTTCAGTGCTGAGGACGGCTCCTTCATGCAGTTTCTGGCTGATTCACCTTCTTTTACGGGGGGCCCGTCATGTATGTGTTGGAATTTTTAAATGAGATTTAAACAAGCTTCCAAATAATCCAGGCACGTCAGCATGAATGCGGGGTCTTCCTAGATGCTGTTAGTCTGATTTATGTAGGAAATTGCAGGAAGCGTCCTGTGCATGTTTCATAACGATGAAAAGTGGGGTTGATTGTACCAAGCCAAAGACCTGGCTGCACATCATGGATGGATGGACAGATTCAGTTATTAATGAAGGAAATTGCATGTTTGTTGTAGCACAACACGTACATTTAGACAGTAAAAAAAAAAAAAACATTTAAAAACAACAAAAAAGAATATTAGGGCAAAGAATGGCTGAGAAATTAACGCACGGAATTTCGTAGTAACAGCTCAGAAATAGATGGCGTGAGATGAATATTCTGTGGAAGTGGTTCTGGTCCATTCAGACACTTGGGCGCCTCGCTGTGGAACCTAATGGCCGCGAGTGGGAGTAACATTTAGTGCTTTTTGGAGAAGCGCAGCTGTCTGTTGCTGGAAGTGCTCCAAAGCTATAGAATGCACTACTGTAGACACCTCTGGTGGGTTGTATATCTGCCGTGATGGGCCTCCTTTTATTGTTCCCTAGGTCTGATTTAAATCTTGTCCTGCGTGGTAAGAGCTTGTGTGTGAGACGGCAGGGCTCAGATCTGTGATCTGATTTCAGTCTTCCTCTTTGTCTCGCCTCTTTCTGTAGCTTTGCGCCTTTGATTAACCCCCTTCCCGCACCGCTCCTTTAACTAGCCCCGCCCCCGCAGCTAGCCCTGCCCACCTGTCTGGTCACATGACCCGCTCCCTTCTCTCCACAGCCATGACGCTGGAGGACGTGCGTAACTTTGAGACTCAGATGCACAAGGCCACCAACCAAAAGCTCGGCCGGCTTGAGATGTAGCCGCCCCTCGCACATGTATGTGTCGTTCTCGCCCGTTTTATTCACCTCCTTTCCCCACAGTTTGCCCAGCCTCTTGTTTTCAGGTACCTGCTGCTCGCATTTCTTGCAGGTGTTAATCCGGCGTTTGTGCTGCTTATTAAAGCAGTCGCTGAAGTTTGTCAAGATAAAAGCCGGAAATGTCGAGCCTATACTGCCACCTTCAGGACTGAGTACACCAGGGACATTTTCCCCTAGAAATTGTGCTTCCAGTGCCATGTCTGTTTATTTTTTCAGGACTGTATAATCTGTATAAGGTCTTACATTACCAAATAGCGACAACTCTGCTAGTTCTGATTACTGTGTTTCGTGTGACGGTCCCTTTCCGGTGTGGTCAGACATGTCGATGGACGAGGTGCGGCAGTATGAGCGGGAGACGCAGGAAGCCACCAACGAGAAGGTGGGCCTCGTCACCCCAGCCATCGCCGTCCACGAGGTGCCTCGCGCCCCTGCCACCCGCAGCGCCCCCGCCAGCACCCCGTCCACCCCCGTCAATGGAGACCCACCCGACTTCCTGGCTGTGCCCCGGGAGCGCCCCCGCAAGAAATCTGCCCCCGAGACCCTGACCCTCCCTGAACTACAGGGGCTTTCTGCCCACAAATAACCCCCCCCAGCCCCAAAAAGCAAACCCTATAGGGTACAAAGCTGGAGCTAGCTAATCATGTGACTGTTGTGGATGAGACACTGTAGAAGTTTAACAAGCTGCATTCATCGCCAGAAGGTGATGGGTTCGCGACCCACGAGGGGTGTTTCAGGGGTCTGTAGGTCAATGGCTCCTATGTAGATTAAATATCTAGCTGTAAAAATATGTACAATATGAACTAGGTGAATTTAAGCCTCTTTGGGTGTGTCATTTTAACATCTTTGTCTTTGTAGCGTCCGCCTCCCCCATTCCCAGAATGTTTTTGTGTTGTGCTTCTTGTGAATCTGTGTGCATGTCTAGGCTGTTGGGTTTTAGCTTCTCTTGGACTATCGGCGTGTTTGGTTCTGTTGCGGTAGCAGGTTGTGAGCTGTTCTCAGTTTTTACACGGGGGCCAGAATTTCTAACAATGAGCCAGTTTCAGGCGTCTGCCTGCCAGTTGACGTCAGGCCTGATAAGGTCCCATATCAGTGTTGCCAGTTGAGTTTAATTCTTGCTTCAAGTTCCCATTCCCTGAGCTGGTAATCCCCTGCAGAGGGTCTTTCCTGGCATCACCGCCTCTGTGTTTTTGTTTATCGTGGAATTGTCTCATGCAAATAGCAGATGCACGACTCGCCCAGAACATGATTATGCAGTTAATTTTTCCAGATGCCGTCATGAGTCTCTGAAAATATTTTTGAAGTACAATGTTATGCAATTGATTAAAAATGTTTTAAACCTTCCCCTAGTCTTCCTTGTTGTTGTCACGCCAGATATCTTATGAATTAAGAGATGTACGTGTCTCAGAAATATGAGGGACAGTGATGTTTGCGCTTTTTGTATCGAAATTCTGAATGAAATTCTTATCTGAAGCAAACATTTCCAGGTTTTCTTAAAAATATGTCAATTCAGCCTACAGGCATTACTTCATAAGGGTGAATTACATCACAATGACACAACTGCATCACTTTCGTGAGCTATGCTGTCTGTCCATGTGCACAAGCCATCAAGTTCTCGTTCACAAATATAGCAACAGCATTATGGGTCGGTTTGCTACTCTGCCTTAAACAGGGAGTGCTCTGTTAGGGTTGGCTCGTGTTTTAAATGGAATAGATGATAGAGCAGCCAGGCAAACAGGTGACGTCCATGTATGATCTGTGTATAATATGCATTGCAAATACTGTGCCTATAGGAACGTTTTTTGGTATACTCAGGCATGTTGTGCTCTTCACCACAAGGGGTCAGCAGAGTTCCAATGGGCACGCTGCTAGCGCTGGATCGCGATTGCTAAAGGCACCGCACTTCTGACTTGGACAGTACAGATGTGTAATTCAGAGGTGATTCATTTAAATGGCAACACACTATACTCTGGAGCAACAGCCTGCGTTTTGTGTGTGTGTGAGACACAAGTGCAGCTAAAATCATTCCTTCATCCACTCCGTTCCACATCTCCGTTCCTTCGTGTGCCATGCAGTGCACAGATCACGCGGCCTGTGAAAGTAAAGAGTGACTGCAGACCCTGACGTTACAGAAGCCAGTGTGACACACGTACAGTATCACCTTCATAAGCACTGCATGACCATTGAGTAAGTCAGGGCAGCAGCCTTACATAATGGCTGCATGACCTTTTCAAAATCAATGAATTACATTTTTATTAATGCATAAGGTCCTGTGTAAAACCCATTATCTAAGAGTTTACTTGTTAATTTTGACCTACATCACCTCTCCTTGGCACCAGTGTGATGGGGGAGGGGGGGGGGTGTGTTTCAGCAGTATGACATTGTAAAACAGAGTTTTCCAAAGCAACATACAATTGAGAAGACAGGGTCAGTCAGTTCCTGAAGCAGTTGGGGTTAGAAACTTTCCTCAAGAGTCTGATGGCTGCATCACTGGCAACACTGGGATCTGAACTTGCAATCTTCAGTCACAAGTACAGCAGCTTAACCTGCTGAACCGCGTAGCACCCCGTTGCACTAATTGATAAGAGACTCCTCTGTACCAAGAAGCTCTAGTGTAAGAGAGAGAGAGAGAGAGCAGCAGACATTAGCAGAGTAGGAATGACTGTGATCCCCCAGGATGGCTCACAGATCATGAGATCAGTTAGGATACTGAGACACCTTACTGGGGAGTGACAGCATAGGCATGGTTTCAGTATTGGTGGGAAGCAAAATCAGCCCTGAACCCCCCTAAATATTCCCAGTAACCCCACAATACTGGTATGGACACGTCCATGGCATCCAAGCCTAAATCTATAGCCGTGGCCAAAAGTTTTGAGAATGACACAAATATTTTCACAAAGTTTACTGACTCAGTTTTTATGATGGCGTTTTGCATGAACTCCATGCAATGTTATGAAGAGTGATCAGATGAATTGCAATTAATCACAAAGTCCCTCTCTGGCATAAAAATGAACTTAATCCCAAAAAAAGAGAGAATAATTTCCACTGCATTTCAGCCCTGACACAAAAGGACCTGCTGACTTCACTACAGTGATTCTCTTGTTAACACAGGTGACAGTGTTGACGAGAAGAAGTTTGGAGATCACTCTGTCATGCTGACTGAGTTAGAATGGCGGACTGGATGCTTTAAACGGAAGGTGGTGCTTGAAATCATTGTCCTTCCTCTGGTAACCATGGTTACCTGCATAGAAACATGTGCATCATTGGTTTGCACAAAAAGGGCTTCATAGGCAAGGATATTGCTGCTAGTAAGATTGCACCTAAATCAACCATTCATTGGATAATCAAGAACTTCAAGGAATGAGGTTCAATTGTTGTGAAGAAGTCTTCAGGGCGCCCAAAAAAGTCCAGCAAGCGCCAGGACCGTCTCCTAAAGTTGATTCAGCTGTTGGATTGGGGCACCATCAATGCAGAGGTTGCTCAGGAATGGCAGCAGGCAGGTGTGAGTGCATCTGCATGCACAGTTAGGCAAAGACTTTTGGAGGATGCCCTGGTGTCAAGAAGGGCAGCAAAGATGCCAATTCTCTCCAAGAAAACCATCAGGGACAGACTGATATTCTGCACAAGGTACAGGGATTGGACTGCTGAGGACTGGGGTGAAGTCATTTTCTCTGATGAATCCCCGTTCCGATTGTTTGGGGCATCCGGAAAAAAAGATTATCCAGAGAAGAAAAGGTGAGCGCTACCATCAGTCCTGTGTCATGCCAACAGTGAAGCATCCTGA
>JAODLC010000004.1:474297-484616 GCA_026781145.1 Hippopotamyrus pictus
TTAAGCGTTCTATTAATTTCAGTGACGGCAGTTTTGACTATTTTCTCAGCTGAATACTCATTTGAATCCAACCAGTACACACACACACACACACAAACGGGAACGCGCCCAGATCGTGGGGGTTTCCGGCAGCGATGAGCAGGTGATCCTTCCTAATTAAAGGAACAGTGCTTCAAGGAAACCTGGTTAAATATGTAGATGGAGGTAGACAAAAACAAATTTAGAACGGGAGTATTCTGGGATACGAGGTGCTGGATGAAGAGAATCATACCACTCTGGCAAGATCTGCAGGAGTAATTGAATATGAATGGTCCATATTCTTCTTGCCTGAAGACTCCCGAAGAAGCTACCAGGGGGGCTGGCATTTTGTTTGCCAGATTTTTCCATTCTTTTGCTGATAGGGTGAGGTAAACTGTGTTCTTTACCGTGTCACTCTCCTGGAAGTCCCTGGCGTGCTGTCTGCTAAAGACTGGGATGGTGGTGATGTGCTCTGTGGGTGTTTGTTGAGGGGGTAGGCAGGTTCAGCTGCTTTGTGAAGCTTGTGTTTTATTTGTGTGCAAATCCGTGCTGTGGCCATGGGGATGTAGAGACATTTGCCGTCCATCTGTTTGTGTGTGCGGGGTTAGGGATCGTTAAGTCCCCGTAAACATGACTATGTTACTGTGGTATCCCCCAAATGGCAAATCCACAAAGATTACAGATGCTCTTCCAATGATCCCACAGTTCGAGGAGTCAGAGGAGAGCCTGATCCAGAAGACTAATTGCCAGTCGAAGGAATCTGTGTGTTCTCAGTACTCCTTGTTATAAGGAAGCTCGTTTTAGCTTCATTTGCATATCCAGGCTCTCAGTTTTATTAAGAACTACCTGAGGTCCTCGTTAACAATGGACTACATTTTCAGTCAGGTGCAGCCTTCCGGAACTTTCTGTGACGGCGATTAAAATGTACATAGGGCTGTTTTCGACTCTTAATTTTTTTGGCAACAGAAGGGTGTCCTGCTGCTCTTAGCGGCCGGTGCCTCCCAGCGGGTCGGACCTGGAGGAAGCGCTTATGGATGCTGTGGCAGTCCCATTAGCGTCAATCCCATAGCAGTGGCGGCGCCAGCGGCCCAGGTGCCCTCGTATAATGGGGAGGGATGGGGAGGGTTTTTGTCAGAAATGCCTTACACGGGACTTTGGGCCAGCAGTTCTCGATAGTTGAGTAGATAGAATTTTCTGACATGTATGTGCCGCGGCTGACTGTTGCCCTTAATGCCGGTCACTGTGACCTGATCTCCGGGCGCGCCCTTGACTCCTGTTTTGCGGCCCCATGCAGGGGGCTGACCGCTGCCCCATGCGGGGGCTGTTATTACGTGCCCTGTAACACTGGCAGCTTGCTGGCTGTCTGTTTCCCGGTTTACTTGCCCTTTTCTGTGTCCATGGCTGCAGGCGGTACCTCTGCTCCAACACCCTGCCTCACTGCGTGTCCAGAAGCTCCGGGGAACCGTGAGGTCACGAGGTCGCATGTCATGGTCTGTTAGCTTATTAAAAAAGCAGCTGTTTTATGGACGGCCGCTTGGCAGAGTGCGTCCGTTACTGCGGGTACCAGCCGGGGCCCAGTGCTGCTCACCCTCTCGAAATGTCACGCAATTTAAATCTGAATCTACCGCTGGACAGTGAATGTGCCGCGGTCTATCCTCAGGAGTCACTCTGTGTGTCGGCCAGGCATTGCCACAGTCTCAGCTTCCCTACAGATCACCACAGTGATAGACTTCAAGAGGCGGAGCTTCTCCACTAAGCTGTAGAAGTCTGAGGGAACGCTATAATGGGGCCCGGGCAGGATGGGGGTGTGCATTGCAGCTTGATTAATGGGGGGAGGGTGCTTTCTGGTGATGCTCTGCTTTGCCTAAACTACCGTCATATAAGCCAGCCTTGGAATTTCGAGCGGAGGACGCCGTTACGGGCTTCTGGGGCATACCTGCTCCTGGCTGTTTGTGTTGTCGGACGCACTGCAAACTTGTCCATCAAGGATCCTGACAAATTCACCCTCCTCGGCTTCTGGTTCCCCTTGCTTCAAGCAAACCACACCTTTTGACATTTTGTCGGCTCCACTGTCAAGGCTCATGGCGCCCTGCTGGCTTTTTGTAATGTTATGCTGAAGTGCTCAGTAAAACTGGCCTGATTGTTTTGCCTTAATGAACTAATGTTGTGCTTCTAATTGTTATCGCTTGTGCCATTTCGGTACCATTAAGACCATTAAGGCCGTTCCCATGAACACACATTTTAATTAGGATTTGGTGAGTTCTTACTTTGATCTTGACTCTGATCTTGACCTATTAAAATCCTAAATTATTCTGATTAAATCAGGGATGAGTTCCAAGGAAAAAAATCTGAATATTAATGAACACCATTAAGGGCAAGAAGAGAGATGAAATTTCATATTAACCCTGTACCACCTTTAATCAGGAAAACATCCAGGAATTAACATAAAAAACGAAGCGTTCCGAAGTGTTTAATATTTTAAGAAGTCATTCGTGACTGTGCCATTTCTCTGACCTATAATGATGTCAGACACGGTGTCCTTGATAACCCCAGTGAACAACAGCAATCAAAGTTCCCCAATCATAACTGCATAGCTGAGGTCACCCTGGCACCTAGCATGTGGCATCTGCCCCAACACATACGCTTTCACTCGATTATCGGTGAATGCCATCCTTCGAGTCCTTGATACGTTCAGCGTGTCGAGGAGGAGAGCAGTGGGGGAAGCAGAAGATCAGAGAGGTGTGCTGCACGTCTCGGGTTTGGCTGAGGAGGCGGCTTGCGGATTTCAAGCAAAGTCAAGTTGGCTTTGTCATCGTACCAGTCATATGCAGGTATACGGTGTCATGAAATAACATTCCTCCAGAATTACAGTGCAAAATACAACAGCGGTGATGGGGAGGGTTTTCACAGGACTTACAATGCAAAACACAGGACACTTGGAAACGGGGGGGGTGGGGTGGCTGGACAGGGGTTTATAGCCGTAGTGAGATGTGTATGTAAATAAGTAGAACAGTAGCGGTCTAACAGGGTGGAATAAATATAGTGACTATCTAACAGTAAATAAGTGAGTTATTTGTTGTTTGGGTTTTAATTTTGTCATTATTTGGGGCTCTCCCTGGACCGACGTGGGGAACCTCTGCCTGAAGTCCTGGCCAGACCGTAGTGACGATTCATGCATTGTGAAACACTCTCCCGTTGCCGGCATCTTTTCAGCAGCAAGATGTCGGGAACTAATTAGCGGGCTGAGGAGAGACACAGGCTACCCTCACACTGTTTCTCGGGGGATGGGGGGCTTAAAAGGACGGCTCTCTTCATTTAAATATGACTGATGCGGTCGTTCGATGATTGACATCTGCATCGGCTGCCTCCAGGTCTCCAGCAGGTCAGCGATCAGTCGTCGGGCGGATTTTACAGTCACATGGGGCGATACCACAGCCGCAGTGATGTCTTGATGCATTATATACTGAATATGCTGAATTATGACCGATCAGCTTATTAAATTCAGGATGATCTTGGCCTGTAATTTTCAAATTTTTGTCTTGAGCGACTCTCGGACACTGCAAACTGGCAAAATATTCCAGTTGAATTGAAATTATCCCCAGAGGGCAGTACCGTGGCCCCACACCTCCTGGGTTGGGCATTCAGATCCTGTCCCCTCTCATAGTCTGAGGGTTTCTGTGATATGCCCTGTGATGGACTGACACCCCATCCATCCTCTTCCTCTGTGCCCCCTGTGATGGGCTCAAAGCCCCCTTCTACCCTGTACTGGATGAGCGGTCATATAACAGGGGTGGATGGATGGGAAAACATCACCTGGCAAACATCATCTGCTAGTGTCACGGCGGTTAAAACACATGGGAAGCGTTTAGCTGCTGGAACAAGTCATGGCTGGAGCATGGCTGTGGCTCCCCTGACCTGCGTTTGCAAGGCAGACCTGTGAAATTCCCGAGTGCACTCCTGGCAGTGTTCCGGCCTCGGATAAAGGCAGCACCGCGGCATCTGAAGGGTCCCCAAGAAACGCACCCGTGTGATCCCTAGATCCAGGTTCCATCTGTCCAGACCCGGTGCTGCATATTCACGCCGCCTGCCGGCTTGTCGGATGCTCCCCGGAGTATCTGGCAAACCCCCGCAGCCGCGTTAGCATTCCGGGAACGATCATCCCTCTGCCAAGCTTTGAGCTGGCCACTTAGTTTTTCTTTTTTTTTCTGGGAGGAAACTGATGTTTCCAGGTGCATTTTGCTAATAACTGTGTGTCTGTTCCAAGTATCAGTCGTTTCTGGTTCCGCCGACGACTTCACCCTCGGTGTCGCTGTTGATTGATCTGACACTTAAAGTATTGATTTTTGAAGCATAGCCTACCGACGTTGGCCGTCTCGTCGTGTCACCGGGTCTCCCCAGCCAGTCTGTGCTCCGTTTCTGATTCTGCACCTACGTGTCTGGTCCTACCAGTCTGTTTATTATAAACTCCTTACCTGGCTCAGTCTTCGCTGGTGGTATTGTGCTGGGGGGCTGTGACCTGCTGACTTGCAGCTAAGCTGCTGCTTGCTGGGGGACAGCTCCGCCTTGCCGTGGGCTCCGCACAGCTGTACATATGTATACGATCCATCAACGTCTAACGGGCGCTCAGGACTGCGTCAGTGCGGAATAAACTCATTACTCACCTCGCGCTGTGCGCTTCGTCAACCCAGCTGGCCACCGCGTTCTCGTTCTGGGCGTTTTGCTCGTGAAAGTCAGCCGTCCGAGGAGGCCAGTGGAGGCTCATGCTCAGCTTGCGGATCGTTGACATTTCCGTTGACCGACGCCGTAAAATAAATATCGCTCATGTGAGGTGTGCACTCTGTTGACCTACAGCGCTCCCTCAGACGGTCTTTGTTTGCCAGGTACTCCTACGTGCTCTTTAGGAACTTTCTTCCAACTCTCTTGAAGGACTTCCTGTTGACTCTTGAAGGACTTCCTATCCACTCTCTTTAAGGGCTGTATTTCCACTCTGAGTTTCTGTTGACTTCCTGTCAATTGTTTAGTTTAAGGAACCTTGTCCTATGATGGATGTTCATGCATGGCCACCTGCTAACCCTTAGCATTAAACCCTAGCAACATCCCTGTCTGATTATACTTCATGCAAAGGCAAGGAAGCAACCAATAATTAGGAATTAAAACTATCAGTTGTTTTATTCATATATACCACGCGTAGAGTGTTAGGAGAGCAGAGGGTTAATTTTGAGGTAGTTTAGGGGATTTGTGGAGGGATAGGCTGTGCTGTGACTGTGCATTACCGCGGTGAAATATCGATGTGGCCGAGATGAATGACTCGCTCCGGGTGTTCCTTCCTCGGCGTAAACGCCATCGCTCTCGCCTGTGTCGATTGGCAGGAAGTAGCCCTCATTTTCCACTGTGCGGTGAGGGAGGAAGAGGGATTACGGTAATAAGCCGTGAAGATCCACAGATGCCGGTTTTTGGGTGGGGGTGGGGGGCGGCCATGCAGCTTTGAAAACTCGGGGAAACTTCGGCTAATTAAGGTAATCGCCATCAGAATCATCCCATAAAGGTGAAGGAGATGGCTGGGGCTTTAAGCACGTCTCACTCGGGAGGGGATAATGAACACCGACTCTTTGATGGATAATCGGAGCTTTAATGGCTGCACTCGGGCAAATTTATCGGTAATTTAGGCCCCAAAAGTGACTCGTTGGACATGCAGCAGCGTTTTAACAGTGCTCATTTTGGTCTGCGGGAAAAGCACATAGCTATACATGGAACTTCACAGGTATCCCCTCCATCAGCTTCTGAAGCTTATTCAGAAGTCGGGGGGGGAGCAAGCCTGTCGGCTTCGGGGTTCAGCTGGGGGTCCTGGCTTTCCGGAACCATCTTTCACTAGTTTGTGTCGCTGTGTGCTAGCCTTTAAGGTAACCTATTGGGGAGGTGTGTGTGTGTGTCTGTCAGTGGGGGGGTGCTAAGAGTGAACAGAAATGGTGGTAGTGTTCCTTGGCAGATCTCAGGCTTTAAACGTGAGCGAGACGCTCCTTAGAAGGTTCCGGAAGTGGAATGTGGTGCACAGAAGGCGGTGGCCCTGGGAGGACAGCTGCTGCTGCTGATGCCTGCCAGCGCTTCCGGCACATTCTGCCCCGCGGCTCTAGAACTCCCTTTTGTGTTTTGTTTTTTTTTTTGTTTTTTTTTTTTTTATAAGTATGCAAGCTGCTCATCAGGTCCCCTGGTTTCTTTGGGGATGGGGGGGTGCACATTTCGATGATTCATCCTGACTGGGAGCCTCGGGAGGGGAGGTGGTGAGGGTAGGGGAGGTGATTCTGAAGAGCAGCTAATGGGACAGGATCCCCTGCCGTTCCCTGGGTCCTCACACTGCTCACCCTGGGTGGTTAGGCGTGCCGTGAAAGAGCTCGATTCCCAGCCAGCCATCACTCTGCATGCTGTACCCGATGTTTCTGAGGGGGTTGGGGGGGTCGCAGTCCTACCCCTAG
The DNA here is from genome assembly GCA_026781145.1 of Hippopotamyrus pictus. Classification (NCBI taxonomy): domain Eukaryota; kingdom Metazoa; phylum Chordata; class Actinopteri; order Osteoglossiformes; family Mormyridae; genus Hippopotamyrus; species Hippopotamyrus pictus. The sequence goes on from JAODLC010000004.1 coordinate 480,786, forward strand.
CCTCTAGCCACACAGGAGACTTGACCACGAGCCACCAGCGTTTTTCAACCTCCTTTAACAGCCAGCAGCAACATGGGTCAAAGCAACAGGAGGACGTGGGACCAACCAATCAGATTTTTGGCCCACCTCCTCTAATTGCTTTGACCAACCACTTCTGCTTTCTGATTGGTTATTCCTCTGAACCAATCATTTTTGTGCTAGTAAAACTCCCTTGAGCCGACATACTTCGGGGTATCACACCTTTGGATTTCGCTAATGGGCCATTACATCATCATACCGCTCACCCATCAGGAAGACAATGGGACAGTCAGTGATCCTCACAGCAGCAGGGTTGCCGTCACCCCAAAAAAGCCATAATACAGTCGCGTTTATATCATGTTTTTGTGCTCATTGATTTAAGTATTGGTTTCGATAGGTTAATCTTGTGGAATTAATCTTAATCCCACACCAGCAATAAAATAAAAGCCTTGCTTTATCATAGGTACCAAAAGGATTCATTTTATTTGCTGCTACAATCGGTCTTTGTCAGCTGACGTCACACTTACTGTAGCCGCTTTAGCACAAACAGAAGGGCTGCGTCTTGCTGGGGGGGTTAAAGGAGTTTGACGTTCATTGGCGCGTGAAACGGAAGTTCTAGTGTTAATGCCATGATACTCCAGGCTCCTTTAAATCCCCAGGAAAATGCTTCAGTTTTTCAACTCCTGGATATAAATGACCCAACAACAAGTGCAGTACACGCCTCCCATAACTAAGGTCACACATGAGCGATTATAGACCTGGTGATTAATATCCAGCAGGCCCAGAGACAGAACCTGCGGCGTCTGCGTCTGCAAATCATGGACCCGCGGGTTCATGATTGGTACCGATGCAGTCGAGGCCTTCTGGGCTTCAGGTGTCGTCCAAGCGGTGAGTTATGGAAACCCCGTGAGGAGAATCGCCATCTCCACGAGAAGCGGGTTGTGGGATTCGAGTGGGAACGTAGCTGTCCTATTCCCAGCCTCACAGTCCCATTAAATGCCGACCTTTCTGTTCTTTCCCGGTGCCTTATAAATTCAAATTGGGTTCACAGGATGCGTATTTAAAATTCTTACTCTGTTTGTTTGCCCGGAGCCTTTCTCTTGATAAAAATGTGTTGAAGGAAGCGACGGAATTAAAAGGAATTGTCTGGATGGGATTGGATATGAGCATAATGTTTATGGGGCCGTGTGTTCTGGCTCCCGTGAGAAATGCCTCCTGCTATCCATCCATCCATCTATCCGTCCATCCATCCCACTCGCCATCCTTATCCAGCTTATTCGGCGGCCTGTGTGGCGGGCCGTACTGCGGAGGTTCGTACTGCGGGTCAAAGGCGCATAACCTCACTGGTCGGTGTAGTTCACGTCTAGGCTTAGTGAGGAGAAAAAGCAATAAAACATAAATAACCAGAGGAAACAAGGACCAGGTGGCAGAGCTGGTCACCTGACCGACACTTCCAGGATAGATGGTGCACCCACTTAGTGAGGTTATGGTAATCAAGCATCATGCAGCTTCCCCTAAGAGATAACAGCCAGCTGGCCCTGATGGTCAAGCATTCAAAGGCTGTGGGAAAAGAGGGCCAGCTGTGGAGGCTGAGAGCGGAGGCTAATGGGGGAGCCGTCAGCCAATGGCTGTTTTCCTAAGATGGTGGAGGTGTTGTTTGTTTTGCTGCTGCCCGGTCTCCGGTTCTGATTGAAGGGCGCGGTCGGATTTATCCTGTACCTTGCACGATGACGTGAGAGTGGGCGCCGGGTCGAGATATTAACCTCAAGTTCCGGAAGCCGGAAGCTCGGCGTCACGTGCGAAGGGGATGTGGCAGTCGCAACATGTTTGCCACCCTTGGCCCGACTGGGCTGCGTGCGTGACGTTCGAAGCCGCGTCGTCAGCGTGACGAGCTTCAGCTCTGCCTGCCAGAAGGCTTCGCGTGAGGTCAGCGTGCTGAGCATCTCTCCCATTGTCTCCCCAGACTGCCATCAGGGTCATGAAGGCGCTGAAATATCTCAGGTTAATCTGCCCTAATTGCTCTCAGTGTTACGCAAGGTGACATTCAGCTTGGCCAGTAGCTTGTACAGTGTATGCATAATGGCCGTGACCTTTATTTAACCTTGTTTCCGTCACATGGAGTAAATCCTAAAAAGTAATTGGTGGTTTTTCCCCGGGGACTGTGCTTCATGCTATTAGCCCCTTGTAGTGGGTTTATCTTTTTTTTTTTTTACATGTTGATTACAGCAGGACTTTGAGGGGGATGTTTCAGCGGGGTGATAATTCATAACAATTTGGACGAAGCAGCGATATTCAGGAAGCAGCGCTCGACAGTGCGGGATTACAAAGCCGTCTCACAGACGTGTCACTGTCATCGTCAAGGGTAATTATGGCAGCAACCTCAACTTTTTGGCGAGTAAATTTAATGCATAATTCAGAAGGCCCTTTCTGAGGCAGAGAGTGGGAGGCTGATTTCCAGGTGGGGCAATTATCCTGCAGATCCCACCCCCCTCATAATATGTCTGTGTTATTCTGTGAGCCACCAGCCAGCAAATGTCTGCCTTTCAGACTTGGTTTCCGGTAAGTTCTAAGGTGTGTGGGGTCTTCTGTTCCATATGAAATTCCAGGAATAACTGGATTGGATGCTCTAGGTGGGGTCTGGTGGGCCCTTTTGTTCCCCAGCTGCTGACATCTGGAGCTGCATTAGACCGCTGGTACGCAGGGTCCACAACGTGGTAGCGTGTTGGACGTCCATAAGCGGCTGATGTCACGCGCTTGCGGTCGCTGTGCTCGAGATGAAAGACGGCGACCGAGCAGGCGAGTCTCCCCAGCAGCGTCAGCCTCTGTCAGGCTTTGTCTCGTGTGATGAGGAGAAAGATGGAGGACTGGTCCAGACGTATAGCATATCCCAGATCCCACTCTGCAGCAAAATAAAGCAGTGTTCCCCAACCCGGACCTTGGGGGCCCTCAGACAGTCCATGTTTTAGCTCCCTCGCAGCACCCAATAAGCAAAATACATGGACTGTCTGGGGGTCCATGAGGACTGGGTTGTGAAGCTCTGCCCTGAAGCTAAATGCTTTTTTTGTGTTTAATAAAGGGAAATGCTGGGTTCTGACAGCAGGAATGGATAGCAGCTATAACTATAACGTTACTGACCTGCGGCTCTAAATTTCTGCTCCCACAGAATTTTATTGCAGAGATGGGGTTTGATTTTAAGGGACTGTGTCTTTGTGCTATAGTTCATAAAGTGTCTGTATTGTTTTTTTCCTCTTATTTAGTTTTTATTGAATTCCATAATAAAACGATGAAGGCTCGTCTGAGCATGTGCGCACGAGGCCCTACATACACACTACTTATTTATCGTAATTCCTGCCTGGGATCCTCCGCTCCCGGCAAGGAGGGTCCTCTTCATCCCATTCAGATAGTCGCTCCATCTTGATATCCGTCACAGGAGTAAGTCTTCTGGCTTCTCAGGCCCCCCCCCCCCCTCGAATCCTGGCTGTCAGTGTCACCGACCCTCTGGACCTGCAGGAAGCCTGGCTGTCACCCTTAGCGATTTCTGGGATCAGAGGGACCCTGCCTGTCAGTGTCACCGACCCTCTGGACCTGCAGGAGCTTGGCTGTCACAGTTGACAGCTTCCCAGATTACAAGGAGCTTGGTTAGCGATGTCACCAGCTTCCTTGTCCACAAGGAGCCAGCCTGTCACCCATGCCCGCTTGGCCTTGCAGCTCCTGCTTCTGGCACAGATCTTTCAACACCCATTTTAATTGTCAGTCCCATCCTGGTGGTCTTGCATAGTGCAGTAGCAGATTTTTCTAGCTGATCAACTCATG
>JAODLC010000005.1:32250-44760 GCA_026781145.1 Hippopotamyrus pictus
CAGCCATTTCCCCGCCCCCCCCCCCCCCCCCAAGTTTATTTAGATGCAGCAGGAGGGCGACTGCAATCCCAAACCCGCTATTTCCATCTTCTAACGTCTTCGCTCTCGAGGAGACGCATAAATGTCACCGCCGCGCCGGCGGTCCGCTCACGCTCTTCAAAACGCGGCTGCGTCTCTTCCGGAAGCCTAAAGAAGCGCGAGATACGGCGCGAGGCCCCGCTAACCTCCGCGGGTCGGGTGCCGCCCCTGCAGAGGAGGCAGGCCGATGGCACGAGGCCAAAAGATCCATATTTCGGCATGGGTCAGTGGGGAGCACTTGATAAGCACCATAAACAAAAGGTGTGGGGGGGAAATAGTCCATTTTCATTAGCTACGTCAAACTGCACAGTGACAGAAGACCTCTGATAAAAGGGAGCATCCTCCAGAAAAAAAAAGTATGAGGGAAGGCGTGTTTCAGTTAATCTACCATAGCAGCACTCCCGCTTAAAAACCCTAAATGGTCATGAGATAACGATAAAAAAAAATAAAACCTTGGGAGAATCGAGGGGTGCCACAGCCATAAGATACAGACCGGAGGGTTACAGGACACCAAATACGAGTACCCTGCATATGAATGCTTCTCTTGCCTCGTTTACATAATTAAAATTACAAGATTTTCAGTGGGAATAAGCATCTAACGTACATTCCATAAAAGACAGGATCCACACACTTTATTTTTACACAACAAGTTATTTAATATTAAACAACTATCAGGCAGGTAACACTTGAAATACACTGAACCGTAATGATACAACACCGGCTAAGAGTCTTCTGATTATTAATAAAAACCACTCGAAATTGTGCTTAATGTGATGATAAAAGGAGACGGAGTTCGGGCTGAGAAGGTATTTCAGTATAGAGGCAGATTTCATTTCAGACAGGGAAAGATATTCTCTCTGACCGCAGGCATTTGGGGGCGGATTATTTTTAATTTGCATGGGAAGATTGTCGGCAAAATGGTGCAACTGGACTTTGGATGCTTGGGCTGCGGCGTGTTTATTTTGGTTATATATTACAAAAGGGACTGTGATGAAAAGGTGAAGGGTTTTATCAGCATTTATCATGCCCTCAAATTCGCCGGCCTGTCAGAGGGCCCATGCTGACTCCCGTCTAGTCTCAGAAGCGCCTACGTTGGGAAGGCAAGCATCAGAACCGAACCTTGGAGCAAGTGAAGGTTGCCTTTGCCTGGACCAATGAATCCCATTCGCTGTTGCATCATGTAGATGGCTGAGTACGTATCGACCGTCTATGGCAGGGGTCTCCAACTCCGGTCCTGGAGAGCTACCATCCAGTAGGTTTTCTATCCTACTTGGCTTCTGATGAGCCACACCTGTTCCTGGTATTTACCTGAGAGCAGGTGTGACTCATCAAAAGCCGGGTATGATAGAAAACCTACTGGATAGTAGCTCTCCAGGACCGGAGTTGGTGACCCCTGGTCTATGGGATGTACTGCAAATTCACCAGAGTAATGCTGTATTCAGTGTTTCGTGGACCCCCGTTCTTTCCATGTACAATCCCACCTTCACCACAAATATTCATCCAATAAACAAAAAGTAATTTATATAGACAAGACTTTGGGAAAGACTGCTGACCCAGCAGAACTGGGCCAGACATGAAAGAGCTGAGCTGGACTTCTTCAGTCAGACAACATTCATTTTGTGGATCTAGGTCTGCACAAGAGAAATTCCTATTGTTTTAGAGCAATAAAATAAAACCATGTGTAACAAAGCGAGAGAGAGAAAGGTGGATATTCATTACAGGAACATCGTCGCAAGCCGAGAGAGGACCGAATATTCACACTATTGGGTGCTGTTTATTTTTTTTTTTTTCCAATTTGATTTCAGAAAAAAATCTAATCATTCAGCCATAGAGAACATCTGAAAGGCCACATGATTTCCATGACATAAAGGGCGACAAAAGCCAAAGGATTACATTGAGAAAATCTTATGGCTTTGACCCCTATCTCTCCAGGACTACCCATGCATTTATAGCCCTGATAAAGGTAACCCAAAAATCCATCTTATTCCTCTCTACAGCTTCTTATGGACAGAAAATTTCAAATAATTTTTATTCTGCAATTAGTGTTTTCTGTCATTTAGCTGGTACTTTAACATAAAAGTGAATTACAGTCACTGCAGTAAAGGCAATTTTTTCCCCCTCCTTAAAAAAAAAAAAATCTTTTGGCCGCGCACACACAAGCTGTACATTTTCAGAAGACTCAGTGTTTATTAACCACGGTGTTTATTAAACTTCCAAAGCTTTACTAACTAAGCCATATTTGTATCATATTCTCCAACCGTTGCACAAAACTGTCCCAGTAATCAGCATTTCTCCTTGCTTATCAAACAAAATTATCTAATGCTCCTCTGTCTGTCACGGCAAGGAGCATACGATGTAATGGGAATAAAAAAAAAAAGATTTATAAAAGGAATAGAGCCTCGAGTGAAGACCATAAGGTGCACTGGACCTGCCACTGCATTTGCTCCATACAAGGCGAGCATCTGAGACCATCTGGAGTGACCCTCCCAGTTCACCAAGTCCAGCCCGCAGACCATATGGCAGCATCACACACCAAAACAGGCTGGATCGCAGACTCCTGGACCCATGTGGAAAAACCATAAACCAAGCTGCCGAAACTTGTGAATGAATTCTGCTCAGATCTCTTCCAGTATGAATCTACTGAGGTTCTCCATAATACAAGAATTCCAGTCGTGGCTTTGCACAGACACGTGCAGTATCAAATCAGACATTCCAGAATAAAACACAGGACGATAAGCTGAGTTCACAAAAGGCCACATTCAATCGCAGGCGTGTCTGTTGATGAAAGGAGGAACTTGGGTGTTTAATCGGCTAACAGGAGAGCCAACTTCTCTTATTGGGACACTTATAAACATATCCATATCCTATACCCGTTCTCAACATTCACTTAATGATGGCTCTAGACAATCTAAAGTTACCAGCTATTGATTTCCAAATTTGTGCTCCATGTGAAGACATTAAGAGGGGTAAGTGCAATGAGTAATCCTTATCCCTGTTTTTTTTTTTTTTTTTTTTTTTTTGCTTGATCCAAAAACGATGCAGTCGCTTCAATGAAACGCTTGTGTTTTTTCATGAAAAGTGCATTCAACTCTGAATCTTTTATCAAAGAATGTGTAATTGTAACCAGAGACTATGCTAATGGGTAGAGGAGCAGGAAGATCCCCGTCCCAGTAGCATCCACAGATCCAGTCCAAAAAGCCTGATGAGAACCATAATTTATCCCGACAACCAAATGCCCGTTTCCTGCATGTACACCACCTGCTGGCTGCCCCACCTCCCATCCGTCCAATCACTTAATTGGCAGTAGCTCAGAAGCCCGGGTCGCCATGAATTCTTTGACTTTCAACGACAAAGCGCCCAGGCATAAACGTTATCCTCATGTCCTGAACAGCGCATGGTGCCAGGCTGTAGAACAAACAAAGCCTGCTTGTCATTTTAAAGCCAACAGAAGGGGGGTGGTGGTGGGGCACCGGTCCTGTATGCCACTGAAGCCATCTGCCTAGTCGTGCACCAACACACATCCAGCCTTGAGCAACAGCACTGGCAGCCCGACCTGCCTCAAACACAGACCCGGTACCGCGGATGTTCTTCATCCACCGTCTGATCTTGACATGGTGATGATCTTAACAGCTATCCCCATGTGAAAACAGGGGAAAATAAGAAAAACCGCATTCTATCATTTTGTATTTTAGATCCAGTCTGCCTGGATATTATGGAACAATCACCTTCTCCAAGGATACAACAGCAAAACCCACTGGAGACTGGAGCAATTCCATCGTGCATAAACCACCCATGACTGGAAGGCACTGTGTGTGCCAGCGGGTCGAAATGCTGCAATGCTCGTGATCTGAAGGTCGCCAGTTCAAATCCCATGGTTAGCAGAGTAATTTCACCACTGGACCCTTGAGCAAGACCCTAAACCCTAAGGGTGATTTTCTAACTGCACCAGGTAACGTACTTCTGATGCTAAATAATGAGTCCTTCCCCTTTTCAGGTGCTAGTACCAAAAGTGCCAAATCAGCTGGAGTTCTTCTGGGAGTAGCAAACATGTCTGTCGAATTGCTATGCTAATGTCCTGCATGGCAGGAACAAAATGCATCCGGCATCCTGAAAAAAAAGCATAGTTATGAATTCAGAAAAGTATGATAATTAAAGTAATAAACAGATGCATGGTCATTTGGAGAGACCCAAGCTTTAATTTGGATCTGGCTGGAAGGACAGATTCAATGAGAAAAAGTATTTGCTGTCATAAAGGAAGACTGCATGATATTGTAAAGATTTCAAATATCGCGATGTTATTTTGTTGCAATAAACAGTGGGACACTGAATGGCTTGGAGACCACATGCAGACCTCATGCAAAAGCAGCAATGGGAAACTTCAAATTGATTTTTTTAAACATTATACTGGATAATGGTGAAATTTTAATAAAATCATTACAGTTACAGAGCTTTCTAAGTTTTGTTTCCTACGACAGAGTAAAAATGTTTTAGCGAAACAAACGCCCCCCATGCTATAATGTCTGTACAGTATGAAAAGGCATGATTTCAACCAAGCTGACTATCACAATGTGAGAATCATGTGTTCATAACATGCAAAGCTGGTATTAATATCGCACATCACCCTGCCCTATACACTATAGCCATTTTCTGCATTCAGTGCAAAATACCTCACCTCAAGTTGTGATGATGTCATTTAGCAACAGTAGCTGTTTTTAATATCAGTGGGAAAACACCAAATACCACCTTACTTTTGGTCCTTTCATGAAGTACCAAAAGGTTCCTGGTGCAATGGAAACACACCCAAGCTGTGACTGTAACTCTGCTTTCTCAAATGTACGTTGCTTCGGACAACAGTATAATGAGTAAATGTGAATCAACCACACTACATACACTCCCATTGAAGTAATGCCACTCACCATATGAAACAAATAGTGTCATTCAGTTCACACTATTGTTTGTAGCCATATCACTCCAAATGAAAGTAGGTGTTGAAACCAGAACACCCAGTGACTTCAGCATACCAAAGGCAAGGCACCATCACATCTCAACTGAGTGAATCAACATATAGATACAGAACTGTGGTGGGACATATTTAGTTTTCACTGACATTTTACATCTCATTGCACCCTTTACCATTTGCACATCATGTCTGCTAAGACTTCTTTATATTCAGAAAAATTGGCTCATGACCTTAACTATGTCATAATTTCAATTAATCAGTAATGGGATTTTATTACCATCCATTATGAGTCTGCACTGGTGATTGATCATGGAACCATGAATTCATGGATTCAGCTTGGGTAATCTGTGGTCTATTTATCTTCATTTCAGCTCATTGATTATCATCAGATATTTCAATGGCGAGGTCAGATGCAGAAAAATAATGACTGCGTATGACCAAATCCACCATGCTATTGCAAAGCCTGACAGATGTTAACCGTATTAATTTCCTAATCTATTCATTCACACAAAAATGAATGATGGGAGAAATTAAGCTATGAAACTCATTGTGGGAAGGATTACCATGCACTGTCCAATCACGGCATGACTGATTCAAACAGGAAGTAAAGTAACCAATCTGAAATGCATTAAAAGCACTTTGACGGATAGCCTGCAAAAATGTCATTCATTGCGGCATTCTTAGACACTCCCCAATCACCAGTACAACATCACTCCAACAGACAATTACCCCCATTAAAACGGATGGGTGCATCATAAACAGCCAGACATGGTTCTCATCTGTTCCTGAAGTCGTTTTGGAGGTCACTGACCCTGTGTTTTACACAACACTTCAATTCAGCTGCAAGTATCCCTCAGAAAGGACACATACTTGAATAGAACATCCATAATTTAAATCCAGCTGGTTTTTTCTGCTTTCCAGCTATATAAAATGCAAGAACAAACTCAGGACACCAGCACAAACAATGCCCTTTTTGTTTTTTTGAAAGCAAAACAGACAAACGTGAGACATTAGCAGTCAACATTCCAAGACTCCAGCCTAAATAAACATGTGATATTCACTGTAGCTGGGGAGGATGCCGGCATCAGTGACGGACATAGTCATAAGCTTCCTGACACTTTCCAAACAGAATTCAACAATCATAACTGGCACGTAGAGTAGCTTAAATAAAAAATCAGAAATATTTAGTTTACAAGCAGCCACTTAGAGAGACTTAAAATTATCAATTACACAGACGCCGATATTATTTTGATGCTATTTTGTTCCAAATTGCATAGGCGAATTTATAAAGAAAAGAATTTAAAATTTCATGGCAAAAATTCAAGAAAACCATATTTAAATGAGTTAAACTTTCAAGGTCACTTGGGGAGGCGTGTCTGCTGACAGCAGTGGTCTTAAAAGTGTATGCACTGGTAACGCACATCACTGTTTGAAGGTCTTTATGGCCCTGCGCTTAAATTAATAAAAGTAATGAGCACATAGCCCAGTGGTAACAATTACATAATCGGGGCCTGAGCAGCAGTCAGAGCTTTAACCATAACTTTCCTTGTTGTGAAACACTAGCAAATACAATTTCTGAGCCAATCGATTTCTGACACTTACGGTCAAAGACGTGATTTTTGATGACAGAGCACTAGAAAGGGAGCAAAGAGTCGATCGATAAAAATCTACTGATGACTTTAGCTGCAGAATCAATATCATAACTGCAGAATGCAGGACACAAGGCTGCGCGATCGCATGGTGGATTTGCTAGCTAATTGTTGAAACCTCAGCGCTTCTTGTTGGCCAAGTCGCTCAAAGCAGCAAGCTTCTCCTTAGCCAGCTGCAGAAAGCTCCATACTGGCCCTTTTTTAGCTAGTAGGCGAACGGCATCTTCAGAAAATCTGACATTCAACCCTTTTTTCAGGTTTTTCATTCCCAGTAATAATGACTCTTAGGTAGGGCTGGGCAATATGACCTCAAATCAATATCACGATTCATTAAACATTTTACCTTGATAATGATTAATAAACGATTATTTTTGGGGGCTTGTATTGTAAATATGCTCAACTATTAAAGCAGGAATATTTTGTACGTTATCCTTATGATTTAACAATAGTTAAAGGAAACCAGATGAACAGATGAACCGTTTATCGTTATTTATTGAATAATTTAAACAAATCAAAGCATAAATTGCTTGAAGTGAAAACCTCATGAAAAAAAGTTAACGGAAAAAGCAAGTTCCTTAAAAAGTAGAAAATAATTTGCATTTCTTGCAAACAAAAACCATTTATAGTGATCACGTCTGCCTGGGTGAAATTGATCACTATAAGTGGTAATTCTTTTTCCATATGGAATGTATAAAAAGATCCAAAATGAACACTGAGCGGACTACTTGATTACTATAAGGTAATTATTTAAACAGTATTTGTACAGGAATGATTCTGTCCCAAGCTTTTTGATCCATATAAGTGGTAGATCACTATAGGCAGTTTCCACTATTTTAAATATCGTTAGCGTCTAAACCGATTGGTGGTATTACCTTTGTTCACTGAGACTATTTTCCTGCAGTGTTTACACTAGACTTCTTTTTGTTCATGATTGTCTTCACTAAAGCCACAATGTGTCCAAACGACAGACATGGCATTTCTTTGGTACGAACTGCCGGAGCTGCCCAGTAATTTTCGATTGATTGCCTAGTGCTACTTTTAGAACAAATCTACAACGGATACAATCAATGGAACTGTGCATGTACTAAACTGCCCCCCCCCTTATAACCGACACTGGCCTCCATACAGTCATATATCAAACCGCCAAATCCCAAACCTCATTCTTTCATATGCCACCCAACCAGAATATTTCAAAACCACAATTTTAACAACTGATTCTCCAGCTTTGAATTCACTGTATTCTTAATCCTACGGTAGGCTGTTGTGGAGTAAGCCGAAACAGCTGATCTATAGCTATCTAATTTGGCTGGATTCAAAGTAAAATGAAACGAAAAATCTACATCTAGAAAAGTTGGCATGTAGCAAAACTTAAGGTAATAAAAGTTCTTCCGCGAATGGAAAATGAAAATCCATCCAGATGTCAAGGACTAGTATACGCATTTGTCAAATTTCCCAAACTGTGTTTTCACAATCTAACGTTAAAAAAAAAAAAAAACAGAAAATAAAACAGAAGGTGCCAGTGCTATTTCTGTCTGCAACCTACAGGCTGACAAAAAGGGCGGGTTGGTGGGGGTGGGGGGGACACCAAGGTTAAATGTCAAGATTGAATGGCACTCAGAATGATTTAATGCAGTCAGGCTGCCAGCGATTCTCCCAGATTCAGAGTTGTGCTTGACGAGAGGCATTACATCTCACTACAACATCTTCTCCCTACAGCAAGGGCATAGCTGGGCATGCCCCTTTCGTCACATTAGTTAAAATAATTTTGCGATGCATCAAGCTGGAGACTCTTTTTTTAGGGGGGAGGGGGTGGACTGGGGGTGGACTGGCGGGGGGGTATATCAATCAAAATATCCAGGCTGACAGCCCTCGACAGAGCCAAACGACGACAACACATCAGCGGAGTTCAAGACCCTCGTGCCTGGCCACTGGTCACACGCTGTAAGATTCTGTCACCTCGCATCGTGCGTACACACCAGACAGCCACCTCATTAAGACAGCGTGACAGAGCAACCAGTCTATAATCTAAAAATTAAAGCAAAGTCTGTGTAGCCAAGTCATGTACCCTTCACTAGCACAGCACAAGCATACAAAATAGCACACTGCAAACCTCCTGAAGAAAAGACCTGCTCATATGCAGTAAAACTGAAGTTACACCGCAACCACAGCTGGTAACACTAAGGAACTCCAACACACAACTACCTTGAAATGTTTTTGCCGTGTGAGCCAAGAGTACTGGCTTATCGAGTTAGTCGTGCAACTGTCAAAATGCTTAGGAGAAACCTACGGCTGAGCACAGGCACTGAGGAGACGTTCTTCCAAACCAGCTCAAGTTGAATTATGACCCCAGAGTATCATGTACCCCCCTCACCCCCCAAGACCAAGCGAAAACAAGCCAGTCTTCCAGGAGAGACTGAAGTGCTCTGGTTAGATGGACATCCCACCCCCACACCTCTCTCAGTCAGAGGCGAGATTAGGCCTCACGTGAAATTGCTAACATGACCGGCCACACTACCGACGTTACTCAGGCATATGCCTCTGCCGGGAAAAGTACGCAGATGAAACGGGAGACGGAACTGCGAGAGGCCACAGACTGACTCATTCGGAATCATCCTGCCATGACACGCTCATTAAGGCAAAACATGTTTTCTTTGGGACGGCAAAAGCATCACAGACAGAAATAACACGGGAAACATGAGGCCCAGGGGCACAGAAGCTCTATTACCCAGAATCCACCAGCCCATGAATCGAAAGGGATTCGGCTGAGCATTTGCAAACGAGAGCGACCTACGATTCCCGACTTCCGTTCTGTGCAAGTTTCGCCTTGGACAATGGTGGCTTTGTGCTATGGATGGTGTCCCATCTGAAGGGTAACTTTGTTTAAAGAGGCAGCCCGCCTCAAAGGCCCGGATGATCCGGGAACTGGCAAATCCAGGAGCTGAGTAACGCTGGTGCGGGGCCAGGGATACAGGCCGGCGATGAACCTTGCAATGAGCCAGACAGCTTGGCTAAACCAAAGTAGCGCGCTTAGTCTGAAAGACAGCGTCATGACATGTGACGCACAGGGGAACAATTCTGAAGTCAGGAGTCAATGTTCACTATGAATTTTGCTGCAGGTTTTCTGTGTACATTTAACATAAATCAGACAACTGGGACACTAATTTCACTTCAAGGTCAAAACTGCCCATACAGTGAATGAGCAAAGGACAATTTCCTGATTAATCTAGTGTAAAGTAATCAGGGGAGGCTGAGCCAGTGAATGGTGAATGATTTTCCTAATGACACTCGCAAGCAAAATGGTCGCCAATTCTAATGGAAGGTGGAGACTCGAGTGGAAATGCCAAGAGCCTGAAACACCACTTCCCTGAACTTTGACGAAACGTACCATCCTCTAGACGTTTCACACGGCGCGTTCCCCCTTACCTGCCCGTGAAAAGCTTAGACCTCACCACTGCCCTCCTGTCTGTACACAGTTAATCACATGATCAGGCAACAAAAGAGTTAATGGTAATCTGTGTTCCACTTTATGCCTAAAGTAACAAAATTTGAATTTGATAAATTGAGCACTATAGCTTCTCCTTGACTAGCAATTAAAGATAGAGAATAAGATGCATGCTTTGTTTTTCAGGATTACATTTCCAATAATGAGGTGCGATACCTCACAAAAGAACAAAAATATTGCATTAAGCAAGACAGTCTTGGTCCGGCGGGCTGAATATATCAGACTTAGTAATCAGATTGCACTATTCCTTAGCAAAATTCCCACTGATTAACCTTCACGTAGACTTTTGTCAGTGATCCAATTTCTTTGTTAGAAGCTGACGGCCATTAAAGAATGTTAACCTGCTGGAGTTAACTTGACCCTATCAAAGCTCTCAGCTGGTTGTAAATGATGTCGCTGCCAAACAAGAGCAGAACTATGCACCCTAAGTCCGTCCTGAATATCAATGAGCTGTCGTGCATTCGATGACACGAAATTCGTCATTCGGCAGATTTACGAGAGCGGCTCTCCCGACTGAAAGGTTTACATGTAGACGCCGTTCAGCATGACATTCTGCTGGAATAAGGGAAGTCACAGGGGCGACTCTCAACCCCCCGCCCCCGTGAAATCGTAAGACCCGGTGATTCGCGTTCCCCGTGTAAAACTACAGTCACTCTTTAGACCATTTGCGGGAAAAATTTAAAAAAAAAAAAAAAAAAAAACTGTCCAAGTACACTGATGAAAATAAACACCTAGTTTCCCGGCACACATTATCCATCACTGCCATTTTGTCCAGATGACCCCCTTAAACCCATCTGGAACACAGATAGCCGTGACTAACAGGCTCCACATGTAGGGAGGGGCACTCAGTGACCCTGAGAATGGAAAAGCTTGAGTGTTTTACAGAAGGTATGAGGAGGGCCTTTCAGGGGAGGCTGCTCTTTCTGCAAGTTCCTTAAGTGAGCTTACCATAAAGCATCTGGGTTTGCTTACTCCCAAACCCAGCTCTGAAAGAAGGCTCCCATTGACAACACATGATACAACAATCCTTGAGAACACAATTCTTCATGAGAGCTTCTAGCAAAAAAATAAATAAAAAAATTAACCCTTCCTAGCCACGCCTGCTAAAAGATAACGGCGCACACAGACAAATTTACATTTAAAATGGTCAGTTTGCCTGAAAGAGACACGGCTACGGTAATAGAATGTGCACACTACTACCAGCCATGCAGGGGACTTCTGTTGTAGAAGTAAGAAATTTGTCTCAGAGCCAGGCATGTTGTTGAGGAGCCAGGATGGAAAATAAGAAAGCTTCCCAATGGAAACACACCAGGGCGTGCAGATTTACAAGATCAAGGTACGTTAGAACTTGAAAGCAGGTTTGAACTGCAAGAAATTCCATTGTTCGGAGAGATCCAAGTCTTGAAATGTTATCTGCTGTAAGAACATTGATTTGAATATTGGCATTTTAAACATCCCATCAGTGTAAATCGGTGGTTTTCTAGTCACTCTAAAATCCCTCATACAATTTTGTATATCAGAAGAAAAAAATGTCCACAAGCAATACAACCCCCAAGCAGCCAAACTACGAGCAGTTCAGCAACAATAATCACAAAATTGATTGAGCAGAAGATCACAGTTAAACTAGTTAACTTAATTTGTTAGAACATAATGCTTTTATAATTAGTGTTTCAACAGGATAGACATGGCTCTTAAAATATCAAAGGGCGCCCATCAAAAGGTAAATTGAAGCTAACTCGGGTAAATTAGCATCCATCGCAACAGTCTTTGATCTTAGACCTGGGCCTGACTGTAAGACAGCCGGCCAGCTAAGGTACAGTCTGGTGAGCAGCACCAGCGAGAGCCGGCAGCCTCGGTGCGCAAGGTGAATGCGGAGAGTTCTCAGATGAAGACACCCATCCTTTGTTTACACCTAAGTGAAAAATTCTGCCCGGTTTAAGATGTGCTCCAGCTCTCTGTACTTCACAGAGACCAGTAAGTGACAGCCCACAAACAGTGGGTGGGAACTGAACCAGGAGGGAGCAACCCAAGGTGGCATTCAGGCTTCACGACAGAACGCTGCTGCTACCATGGGGAAAAAAAAAGGGAACTTGGTAAAAGTAGGAAAAAAAGAAAGGCACTCAGTGGGTGAATTTCTCTTCAGGGGGAGCACAGGCACAGAACATGGAAGGGGACAGGTAGACGCTCTCAGGGTGAGCTTAAGGGCACGCCGTGGTTCTGGACTCGCACCGAGCAGACCCGCCTCAGAGCGTCCCCCGCGCCACCTAAGAGGGGTCAAAAGACCTCAACCACGATGCATGGGGGGGGGGGGGGGGCCCCCA
>JAODLC010000005.1:45925-64089 GCA_026781145.1 Hippopotamyrus pictus
GGGGGGGGGGGGAAATGCAAGATGCTGGTGGAGAGCAGGTGAAACGCAGAAGGTAGCAAACCACGACCACCACTGGGGGAAGACAGTGGCTCCAATTTCTTTAACTCGACATATGCGTTGGATTCTAGAGGACTTGACGTTCCTCCAGTCACCCAATCTTAGATGGGTTACATCCCCAGTTCAGCAAACTGAGCCTCAAGTTCGGTTTTCGTTGGCAGTTACGGTCTCAAAAGGCAATAGCAGTCAGCCTGTTTTCACTTCAGCTTGCAATTTATGATTTCATACCATACAACAACTTTTCAAATTTAAACAGCCCTCCAGCAAAAAGCACGCGTAAGAGATTTTGCCGTCTCTTATCAACAGTAACGCCCAGTCAGCTCTTAAAAAGCAGCTTATGGGGCAGTGGGGGAGATCGTCTGGAGATCACAGTTACTGCAGAGACGCACGAGGCATGCGCAGTGACCAGAACTGGAGGGGGAGACGACCCCCAGCCCCGGCGGCGAGTGGGCGTGAGGGACGCTACACCAAGCCTGTGTGCCCAACAGAGCATCAACACCCATCTTTGGCACCAGGAGAAGAGGCTCCAAGGGACTTCGGCGTGGCCCTCGCTGGCACAAATGCAAGCCTGACACACGCTTCCACGGAGCAGCCAAGGGGAGGGGGGCAGGGCGAACACACGCGACTCACAGACCGAGACCGACAAGCCTGAATAGATCCTCTCATTCCGTTAAAGAGAACGGCCCTCTTTCAAATCAGCCAAAGATAAACAGGCCATTTACCCAAATGTAAATGTTACCCTTCATTCCCTCTGACCTTCTAGTAGTTGGATCCTAACAAAAATGTTCACTTTATAACCTTTAACAAGTTTTTTTTTTTTTTTAAATGGTAACAAGCTGGAAAAAAAAACATGTACAATGCACTCCTAAATTAAACCCAGGGGAGAATTATGCGGTGCTTGCTATATTTTGAGGAACGAAATTAAAAGACTATAGCTGTACAAAAAAAAAAAAAAAAAAAAAAAAAAGACGTTTCAGATATTGATTTATCACGAGTATTTTTTGGCAACTTTAAATTACTACATGGCAGGCTACAAACAGATTTGTCGAGAACGTGGGGAGGGGGGAAAAAACACATGGAGGACCCCCTTTGCACATACTGAGATAAGCAAGTTCTCCTGCCCAATTCGCAATAAAACAAAGACGCAGGCAACACTGTCGCGTCAGCAACTTCAGTACGGTATGCCCCGGTCTTCCCCTGCGCACCGCCGTGCTCACCAGACCGTGGCCTGTATGGGACCGCGGGGTGCTGCGCCACAGCCCGTTCCCTCCAGCTTAATTATACCGGAGCACGGTGTGATTTGAGGCGCCTGAACTCCGGACGAGCCTCTCGGGCGGCTTTGCCCGCGACCAACTCGGTCGTTCCGAGGCGACTCGGAGCGGAACTGCGACTGCGCCGTCGTGCCGGTGACAGCGCTTGTCCCCTCGGGTACGCGCAGTCAGTAACGGAGCCCGCGTTTCCGATTGGTTAATCACAGTCACTGATTCATCGAGTGAATAAGTATGATCATCTGAAAAGGATTTGCCGTAAATGCATGCAATAAATCAAATCGCCAATAGAACAACTGCTTCGGAGAGTGATTCTACACAAAAAAAAATCCGAATTCTTACTCTTGATGGGCATAATGTTCCCCAACCGTTTTTTTTTTTGGCCTATCAAATTATATGTTAATATCTGTAGGCAAGACTTATTCAAGCTTATTTTCAACGTGGAACTTAAATAAAACGATTTAAATGCTTAAAAAAACAGAAAATGGAGTTTAATTTTATAAACCTAAAGTCCAAGGAGTACTAAGGTGACACTTCATATATTAAATTCATTGAAAAAAAAAGGTTCCCTTTACATATCAGCAGTCTGGCCAGTCACTCCATTGCCAAGGCAACAACTTAATTTCCAATGGACATCCCCAAAGAGTACATTAATTCCAATTTCACTTTTAAAGAAATTGCAGGCTGTTTGAACTCCATCTGCTTAAAGTATAAACACAGAGAGTTTTAATTTTTCTTTTTGACTAAAGGCATGTAGAAGAAAGAAGTCCAAGTTGTTAAACTGGTCACACGGGGTACATTCATACACACACACATACATAATTATACTACAGAAATTAGCTTATATAAAGAAATGTGTTTTCTCTTGCAGTTTAATGTGCAACTTGGAGACAAGAGCACTGGCACCTTAAGCACTACGCCACCTACTGTCCAAAACAAAGTACAAAAAACAAAACAATATTACCTCATTCAAGAGCTCAAGCTACAGGCAAAACTGGAAGAGCTCATGCAGATTCATATTTGCACCTTGTCTGAAGGTACCAGAAAATGACAGTGGATCATCCTGCTTATTTGGTTCTTAAATTAAGAACACGACTGAAAACATACAGGAATCTTCCCTGCAATTTTCCACAATACCACAAGCATAATTACACCATTTGCTAATCAACCTCCAAAATGCGTAATTTGCCATTTGTCATTTTGTGCTTTTGATTACACTAATGTAATTAGTCCATGGTTAAGACTTTCTGATTAATTATCTAGCAATTATATAGACAGCTGTATTTCATACTTTTTCCCCTGGTGGTGAATTAATCTGATGATGTTAGATACATTCCAGCAGATGTGTGGAAACTGGTGCTCATCGGGAGCGGAAGATGATTCAGATTTTAAACCGGTCTCAGTCTACATTCTAATAAAAATAATAAATAGAGGTTAGACAATAGTTAACTTGTCTGCTTATTAAAGGTAATACATATGTGGTCAATTATATTACATTACAAAATGTGATTTACATTATTTTGTGCTTTTGGCAGTTGTAGCAATTATTGATCGCAAGCGATTTGAGAAAATCCGTGGATGCTTTGGTTAAACGTTTTGTTCCTCTGCTCTTTCTACGTTACCATGTTAAATACCTTCAGATCACATGACTCCACCCTTCATCTCACACGACATTGTTACAAAGAAAACGCACAAGGTAAAACGCCCAACGTGACAGCATTTGTTTTTTTTTTGTTTTTTTTTAAAAAAAAAAAGAAAAACTCGTTTAAAGACAGCTGCGAGTAAAGATTTTTTACAGTCTTTACCTTTTAAAGGAGATTGGTAGAAAGTCACATTTAGAGGTTAGGCGGCTGATAATGAAACATTCCTTAAACAGCGGGGGTTGTATTGAAGAAGGGGGTTGACTGTTACCCCCGAAGTGGCGGCGGAATACTACTGAAAATATCGATTTACCGATATCAGACAGTCAGTAGAGACGGCAGGAAATTACTGATATGTTTACAAAAATATTAGTAAAATAATGACCACTTTGATGCGTGCGTTGTTTACAAAACACTTAATATAATCTCGGACGCAAACTTTAGAAATCATAGGCTATTTAGCGTAACATTTTCTCTCCTGAAACAAATGTTTTCCCCACACTGCACTGACACCAGTGGCGTAAATTTAAGATTTAATGACAGGGTTTGTTTTGTAGGCCTACATTTACAAGTCTAGTAGCAAAAATACTAAGCAAATAGGTGTATCCATATCACACCCAGAGATAGTAACTGAAGAAGTTGTACCTGTTTATTTAAATTAATCAAATTCAAACGAGAAAAGTTCACGAGAATTATATCTGGATGCATTTTTAGGCTGCATATTTAAATATTTAATAAAACTAACATTTTGGTTGAGGTTTAGCAAAAGTAACCTGTGTGGCATTCCATAATTCCATAAGATATAAACGTTTTATCAGCAAGTCCTATTACCAGCCCTTCGCTGGATCTTTTGCCAAAGTTATAATATTGCACAGCAGTGTTTGTTTAAAGCCATTGTGTTTGCGTAAGTTCGACTCAGGCTTAAGGACTACTTTCGGAAAGAAAATTTCCTTAATATTTTAGGTTTTTCCCCTTTCCATTTGCCGTTTTTAAACGGTGTCCAAACGGCAAACACGTCTGTGAAAAGAGTGATCCGATTACGTCCTGTGTTAGTAAGACTGCTGTAACGAAACCATATCCTGGTTTTGCGTTTTTACCTGCAACTAAAATGTAGCTTAAAACAAGTTTCCTCCCCCACCGGTACTCGGCAGTTACGGTTTGCTCTTCCTGAAGGGAAAGGACACAACCTAAGCCCAGATCGCATTTAAAAAGACAAATATTTAAACTGAAACGTAATTAAACGTATTTTTGTTTAAAATCGCACATCCCTATGAGACAACTTTTTATTCACCCATCTGAGGCCAACTTTCCCCGACGTTCTTCACACGCTCCGCAAAGTTCAACTTACCTGCCGTGAACTGGGACCTCGCGCCACAGATCGGCAGGAGGATCAGCAGGGAGCGAAGGAGCGCCGTATCCATGTTTGTCCGCAGAGTTTTTTAAAGTTGTAAAAACTGGCCGGCCGCTCCGCTTATTCCCGCAGACCGGCGCGCTCCATGCTCGGCGCCGCGCTCTCCCTGATACTTTGTTTCTCCGCGAGCGGCGAACGAGCCCATGACGTCAGCGCAGCCCCGTCCGCGAGGCGAGCGGCGCCGGCGCTCCAAGCCTCTCGCCGTCTTTGAAGGGACGCCAGGCTCCCTCTGCCGTCAGCGGCTCGCCAAGTCCGCTGCTACTCACCGGCCGGAGCGGCTGTTCCGGATCATTCGCTTTAAAGCGGCCAGCAGTCAGAACGCGCGATCCGGCGAAAGATTCGGGAGCGCTCGCTTCGCATATCTGTAGAAATGCTCGTATCGCTTCCCCGTGCAATGCTATGCAAGTCACCGGGTGGTGGTATTTGTACTTTACTCTTTGGTTACCAGTTTCATATTGTGTATTGTACTTACACAAAGACGGCAGTGTGCTATTTGAAATGACACCTGTGTTTGTGCGTACATGTGTGATAAAAGACTGTACAAAACTGTACTTGGACACTAAATAACCAACCAAGGTCTCTAGCAGATAAACAGTTTAAACATCAGCTACCAGAAAAATTAAAAAATATTACATAATAGTTTTATTCTAAGACATACCAAGACAACGCCTCTTAAATTTTTGTTATTGTTTTTTTATAGGAAATTTACCAAGTGTGAAACTAGAAATATAAACTAATGTAACTATAATACTTCAGAAATAATTTCGTTGTTTTTCTTGTTGTAGTTTAATTTGGACTAAAACTAATATGAAATTAATAGAGATTTAGGAACATTCCATATGCCTCTTCTTCGGGAGAGAGAGTAGCCAGCCCACGCTGGATTTTTCAGCTTAAAGAGTAGCTGAATGCATTCCGGCAGCATCGCTCACTGGCCTCTGTAACACCAGCTGACAGAATGCTTCTGCTCGCTCTTTACCTCCTGTCTACACCAGCGTCGGGTCTGACTGATGCTTAGAGAATAGAGCAGGTAGGATACGGCGAACAGGCCACGGCAGCATGTGATTTGGGCTTCTAATTGCTCATCGCGGTCGATGGGGCCTGTCTGAGGCACATCAGAACGCGGAGCTCAGCCGCGGAGCCGGGGGGACGTGGGCTCGGGTTCCGAGGGGCCGGGCAGCGCCTGCGTGTAAACATTCAGAATCAAAGCCGCTGTCAAGCTGGACGCTGAAAGGGAAGCCGGCGCGGAGACTCAGGAAGGTGCCAATTCTGGGAGTCAAAAAACACTTGGACGGCATACAGTCGACCTCCACCTCTTTCACAGCAGCAAACCAAATAACCCTGGCGCTCTAATTCACTGAGGGGATGTCAGATGAGGGCCAACGGTGTGCCGACAAAATGAGCCCAGGTTTGATCAGGAGGGAGAGCGAAAGGGGAGCAGCATCCCAAGACAACAAAGTGCGTGTGTTACCGCCGCTGAAGGCTGCACGTCATCCTGCCGTATTCCGGCAGGGAGAGAAACACAAACAAACTCCTTAGACAGTCCCTTTGATTAGAGAGAGGACGCGGTGCACATGAATCCAGCAGGCTAAAGGTAGACTGGTCTAATTAAAACAGCAATCCCCTCCCCCTCCCCTGGTGGCTGAGTTTGGGTGGGGGGTGGGGCACTGATGTCGAGCTCAGAGAGTAAAGATCAGACAGAGAGGATTAGCCCCTGACAGCCCCGTTTGTGAGCATTTCCATATCGTCAACAGTTTTGGCAGTATGTTAAATCATATACTCATAAAAAATTGATATGCAGCCCCTGAAATATGCCACTAACTAAAACAAATCATTTGTCAGGTTAATAGAACTTTTTTTTTTGACAGTGTCAGACAAACACATACTAGATAACGGGACAAAAAATCTTAGATATCATACAGGAATGTTCAAAACGGGACGATTAAAGTCTAGATTGCGTGGGTTAATATCAAAACTATCTGGTAGCAGGTGCAAAAATATTCTGCACATATGTATTTATTTTGAAAGGGATACATCACTGTGAATGTCTCTCCCGATCAGGCGGCAAACTGCAGCAGCATGTAAATGTTAATAATGTTCATTCTGCACCTACACTGCAATGGGATATGCCTGCAAAATAAAGGCATATGTTAGAAGGTGAGGCATTAATGGCTTTGGGGAAACCAGGAAGGGAAGGACTGCCAGCGTAAAGAAATCGAAAATAACACACATTTCAATTAATATTGCACACTTTTCTTAGAGATGAAATTAAGCACCTTTTAAAGTCGCTTTCAACATACTGCCATATGGAATATGGAACGGCATGAGGTTGAATATATATACAGAATAATAATAATAATAAGACCTTATTGTTTCAGCCTTCACAGTTGTCTCTTATAAAATGTTCTTTCGGATTATTATCTTCCTGGCGTAGCTGGCAAAGCTCAAAGCATCGGCACAATTTGCACATTCAAACTCTCACCCTTACCTTTATTCCACCCTACTGTTCGGAATGCTATGAATATCAGTTGCAATTTGCTTAACAGAGAGGTCTGCTTCGACACCCCTGCCACCTCAAAGACACAGGGCCTAGAAAAACTTAATGCCTTTTGACTGAAGAGACACCACCCTTCTTCAAGCATCAGTGACCCAACATCTCATCTAACAATGATCCTACTTGATAACTGGAATCCTCCAGAAGGCCAGATTAAAGATGCACCTAATTAATGCTAGTATTGCAGTAATATAAGGTCCATCACTCAGAGGTGGAACGTCCAGACCCAGAAAGTACAAATCCAGACCAAGGTTTTATTTCAACCAGCCAGCTGAGTTTGAAGAGTCACAGTCACAGAGTAGTCAACTGGTTGATTGAAACAAAATCTTGGTCTGGCTTTTTACTACCTACTGGAGCTGAACTTTCCACCTCTGCTTTCACTATACATTCTGATTTTCCCACCCATTTAAACTCTTAAATCAAATCATCCCGACCAAGTTATTAATAAGCAACAGGAAAGGCCTAATAATTTCTTTTCTCGTATCACATATCATGTGTCTGTGCATTCGTTAGTTCATGGCAGTGGTGTATTCTGTCAGCCTGTCAACAATAGATGACCCAAAACAGGCCACACCCCTTCATGTAATCCAATCAAGACGTTCATGTGTTGCCACCATATGCCCTTTCCCCCCTTTGATTCAATGTTTAATTGAATAGATGGATAGGTTATTGTTTTCAGTCATTGTCTAACAGTATGAAAAACTGCTATGAATACGACACTGTGACTGTTACACACTCTGAAGTCAATTAAAAATGTATGAACTTCCCACTATAGAACTGCATTGCAGTCAAACACGCTGGCTGCTGCACGAACAACAACATCACAGCTTATTAATTGAAATAATGCGTGTTTGTTCCCGCAATTGTTCTCTAAGCTAAATACGTGTGAATGTTTTGCTTGGGCTAATGAATCTCGTTACTTTTCGATGTTTGTCTTTGCATAAATGCGAGTGACAGCGTGGAGTTTTGTCAGTTACTTATTAAAGCTATAAGTTCTAAATCTTTGATGATGCTAGACTGTCATCACATATGGTTAACGTGCTATTTGCAGGCACATGCATATAAACACCCACCCATGCATCCACTCACACTGAAACACGACCTTTATGTATAAATATAATTATGGATTCTACGCTCCTTTAATTCTGACTAATGTACAGTGAAACAACTATATTACAATTAGCTGTGGATCTGCCGTAGAGACTTGCTACCTGTGAAGCTGTGAAACTGTCACAGAAAATGCGAATCGATCTTTTTCTTCCCACGTTTTGTTGCAAAGAAAGTCCAGGGAGGCTGCAGTTAGGATCTCGGTGTTTACCAAGCTGGCAAAAAGTAATCAGTGCAGGCAACACACAGTCACCCTTTCTGCTGTTCTGGAGTCAGATACTCTGGGTTCTTAGCAGGGATCTGAATTATGGAGCCTGTGCCGTAAATATTTTAAAGATGGTGAATTCAGAGGTGGACTGCGGAAGACGGGGTTACACCTGTTGTTGCAGATCAGTCTGAAGCTTCGTCCGCGGAGGACATTCTCATGATTTCTTCGCTGCGGCGTGCCATTCAAAGCTCAGGAAGGTCGGATTTCATGGTGCTCAAAAGCACTCACCTCTCACATGAAGTGTGTTGGTCAACGTGGTGACATAAGCGCTGGACAGTGACATTACCCCTTTGAATATACTGTGGAGATGCTTGTATGATTCATGAATTCAGGGCGATGCAGGCGGCTGATGTCCATGTTTCTTTTTTGTGGGAGTCCTGGTTACTGGAGGCAGTGAGCTTGGAAACAGATGCTTGCTGCCATTTGGACAGGAGTCTAGTTCTTTCACATCCATGCCTCCCGCTCTCCCGTAAATGGGGGAGGGGGCAATCATACATGTTCGCAGGACAGCCCTCTGGCCTAGGTGGGGGGGGGGGGGGGGGGTTGGGCTAGACTGGCCCTGGTTCTTGCAGAGTGTGTGTGAGCAGATGGTGATCCAGCACCTTCTCGCCTTAGCCTCCACGCTCCCTTTGGATCTCCGCCGCCTGGCCTCCCCAGTGCTGCCAACGTAGGATGATTAAAACAAGCTGTACATCCATTTTCGGTACCGGCTTGTCCTATTCAGGGCCTGGAGCCTTTCCCTGAAGCTATGGGCGTAAGGCAGAGAATAACCCACCACGGGGAACACACACAGACAATTTCATAACTCCAATTCACAGCATGTTTTTGGAACGTGGGGGGAAACGTTACACTGACATGGGTCATGGCATGAACATGCAAACTCCACACACACTGAGGCATGGCGGGGATGTAAACCCCAGTCCCACTGGTGTCGGGTATCAGTGCTAACCAGCTAAGCACTGTACCCCCCAGCACTCCACCCTGCTCTACCTTTTATTTGCCTTTAATATCGAGGAGGCGATTGAGACATATTCAGCCTCTTTTTAAACCTGGACCCTCCCCCCCTTATTTTCTCTGACTCCAGCGCCTCATTGGCACACCCCTCCCCCCCCCCACATACCTGCGACTGTGTCCCACCATTGTTCTCACATGCAGCCTGTCTGGGGGCTTGTGAACTGGAGACAGCCGCCTGAGGGGCAAATTTGGGGAGGCTAAAGAAAAACAAGATAAGGCATGTAATGCCCCCCCCCCACACCCCCGAAGTTAAACGCCGGTGGTGCTTTTATCACTGCAATTAACATAGGCAAGTGTTTGATTTTTATTGCACTCCTAAGCAGATTAATATCAAGCATTTAACTGTAATCTAACATGTCTGGAAATCATTTTTCAGCCTTAGATAGGATAAAATTAAAGAAAAAAACACCCCTAATTGTTCAGCTTTCTTGGCTTTTATTGGTTGTTATTTTTATGGATTTCTTAACAAATGCTGAACTACAGCACGCATAAATACAAACGCTCAAAATACAAGCTTGCAAAAAATACAAACATGCAAAGTGCAAACTTACAGAAAAACAAAAAACAAACAAAATACAGTGTCTTTGTGCTGACGAGGTACCTAGATGGATGGACATGAGGAAGCAACTAGTCCAAAGAGTAGCCAAGGAAGAAAAGGTTGTTGGTTCTAATCCCTGCAGTGGTGGAATTACTTCAGTGGGGGGGGGGGTCTGTCAGCAAGATCCTTAACCCCCAATTGTTTCTGAGAGTCTTTCCCCCTGTACTCTCAAAAAACTGTCATTCTGGGTAAATGTGTCTCCTTAATAAAATGTTAATATAGTTGCCATGGATAAAAGATCAACAAAGGAGTTCAGCGGTGGCCAATCTTATCTGCAAAGGGCCAGTGCGTATGCAGGTTTTAGGGTAACCTTTAGCTCAGCTGTTCAAACCCAGATGTGAGGACTCTTCAGCCAATCAGTCCTCTAATTAGTAATCTAATTAGGGAGCTGCAGCGAAAACCTGCATACACACCGGCCCTTTGCGGATAACATTGGCCACCCCTGAAGTAGATGTTACTCTATAACATGGCTCTTCAGATCTGACACTCAATTCCAAATCCAGGCCTCGTTTTCAGTTCTCCCAGGCAGTTAGTTTAATAGTTACTGATTCTGATTGGCCACAGAGGCTTCACACCTGGCTCACAGGTAAAGGAAGGCTGGAAAATCAGCAGGGTTCTGCCCTTAAGGGCTGGGATTTGAATAGCCCTGCCCTATTATCTTGCAAACAACACATGGAAATAGATTCAGTTGGTGCCATTAATTGTTTTTAGTGAGTTGTGCAGAGTCATGGATGTCTCTAGCTGAAAGCCCATGAGTTTAAATGGTGGCCCACTGATCAAGCTCAAGCCCTTTAAATGTTGGTTCACATCTTGATCAAACCCACATTTGGCCATGCCTTTGAAGCTGCACTCGATGCACAGAAAGGAATAATTAAAAAATTGAATTCCACTTGCTAGAGGGTTTGATCGTGAAATTTAAAATTCAATTGGTTGTAAATTGATTTGTTTTACTAATTCAATTCAGTGGCTTGGCCTCAGCATTTCATCAGTTGTGCTACAGAATAAATCTGGAAAGGAGAATTTTAAGGTGAAGACGGATTTTGTGTGCGTGTGTGTGCGTGCGTGTGTCTGTGTATCTGTGTGTGTGCGTGCGTGTGTCTGTGTGTGTAATTTGTGGGTGTGTAATGCAGGGAGGGTGACAGATTCCTCTAATCTTTCATTTTGAAAATAAATGAAACAAAAATGGCTCATTGTTTTTCTGTTGGCATTCTTAGCTCATTTACTGTGGCCAATATTTCAGCCTAAATCAGTGAGCTATTGAACTTAACTAAAGCATGCGGCGTGAAAACAAGCATTTGCCAGGGCAAACGAATCGAGGTAAGCAAAGAAAATGTCTTGAGCTCTTTTCCACTGATAGGTGCGCTTCCTCGTGTGCCTCCCTGCTATTGGACGGTTGCAGAATCTGCTATTCAAATGCGGTGTGGTAGCAACCGCTGCTGTTTATTGACACACGGGGGAGCGCAGAGAGCTCGTAGCATCAGCACGGGAAAATCAAATGGCTGTGCTCTTTTGACACTGACGCCAGGTGTCTGAAGCCAAGAAGCATCGTTCTGCATCGCTGAGTGTTTCACTGTGAAGCCACGAGTGTTGCCCATTGAAGCAAGTAACATGAGCAAATTCTTTGGAGAAGTTGGCACATTCAGATTTTTCGTTATCCAATTCAAATGCGCCTATCATGAAGCAGAAACCCAATCAAGCATGCAAATGCAATCCAAGGCCGTGCTGTAGGTTAATTCTCAGATCCTTATCGATTTCTGCCACATTGCCCAGCATCCCATGGTCAAAGTCTTCATTATGCAAAAATGTTGATCACATGACCAAAATATGCAGTAATTACACTGCCTTGGCACTGCAATAATAATGATAATAATAATAAAACCTATATTACCTTACACTGAAAACAGTCGCTTTACCCCTTTGCTCCAACACTCATCCATTCATCCATCTGAAAATGAGGTGTAAACAAATTCCTGTACGTCAGTCGCCTGCTGACCAAGGGTGATGTTTAAATGTTTTTAATTGAGCTCATTAGCCTCAGATAGTCTATCGCTTACTGTAGTTTATAATGAGAAAGTGCCCTCGGGGGAATTTCCTGTTTCAGATGGTGGTTCACGAAAGGTCCTGCTTCGGCCCAATTGCTATTGATCGCTCTGGGTTTCTAAACCCTAATTATCTATTACCAGCATCACAGTAATCAGCTCATAAAAAAAAAATCTCTGCAGTGATTTTCTACTCAAACATTTAGATCTTTAATACTTAGAAAAGCATTTTTGAGGGAGTATGTATCTTTTAGTTTTATAAACTGGGCTGGGAATCTAGTATTTCTGTTCATGCCGTTACACCACTTTAGATATTTGGAATTTCCAATATCCACTCAACTAGATAACTGCCCATTTTCTAGATCCATCCTTTAATGTGTGGGTGGCAGTGGAGGAGATGATTTTCAGTGTCAGACTTAAACTAATTGTTATTTGTAGAGCCAGCTGGCATTGTGGGATGCTGAAGACTGACCAGTTATTATGGAAATTCTTGTTTTCCACCGTTTCTCTTTTTCCCGTGTTATGAGTTGTGACAAAATGCCAACACACGTATTGATTAAAAGGTTTATTTTACAGAAAGTTGAAAAAGAAATCCAATTAAATAAGTATTTTAACTTTGCTAATTCCATTTGTGAGTATAATTGGTTTGGCTGTGTTCATAACTTCATTACAATAAAACGACAGCTTCATGTTAATAAGATTTCTGACTGTACCGCTGTTCTTTATCTGATTGTTTGGTTGGTGTATTCAAATATTTTGCAGTTATTTTCTTTGCATTATCGTGCTGGCAATTGAAAAGTATTACACAACAATGTAAGGTGTGATTGGCGGTTTTGCATTTGGCAACGTTGATTTTTTTTTGCGGAATGGGCAGTATGGAGTAAGATGTTTGACTAGAAGCTTGTTGAAGAGTCTAAGTTGTGTCCACTAGTCATTATACCAAGTGTGTTCTCTTGGGGAGAAACACAGGGGAGTTTCCTTTCTTAATCTTTTCTTGAAATGGCAACAGCCCTATTCACATACAGCATGATATCATAATAATTATGTTGGCGGGCAATTATCCTCAATGCCACAGAATAGCAGCAAAATGAGTGCCTTTCACGTTAAATGTGATAATGACAAAAGTGTTTCATCATTATGAATTAAAGTGCCTTTTTCGCTCGGGTCTCCTCTCTGATTTATATTTTTTTCCTCAGTAATGAGACGTAGTGGCAACTGAAAACATGTTGCTTCAGTGAATTGATTCTTTGGTGGAAGGAGCCCAGTGGTCCGTGAGTAGTGAACATCATTATTTTCTCAAGCAAAATGATCTTACATTAATAGGTTAGTTAACAGTGTTTGGTAATTCAGGTCCAGAGAGTAAAAGTCCAGACCAAGATTTTGTTTCAACCAACCAGTTGAATACTATGTGACTGTGATTTTTTTATGCTCAACTCGTTGGTTGAAACAAAATCTTGGTCTGGACTTTTACTCTCTGGACCTGAATTACCCAACTCTGTTAGTTAATAGGTGAATGGGTTGCAGTAAGTAGAATACATCATGTCTTTGTGTGTATGATGTGTGCATACAACTGAATGTTTAACTTGAACCTTATTCTTTTTCACATTTTTAACCAAACTTCCAAATGCTTCTACATAAACATTTCATTAAAAAAAAGATGATCGGCCATAATATCGAGCAAGTCTTACTGCTAAATAAACCTAAGAGCCCATAATACTGAGCAATGTTTATTTGGGCTAAATTCTTTTCGAAAGGCTTGAACGTCGATTTCCCAGGAGCGCAGCCTGATCAGGATGAGCCTGGGGCAGTGGGGGCTGAGACGGAGCCCTAACAGCACGAGTTAGTGGCGTCCGTGACAAGAGTGAGGATGAATCTGAAGGGGGCGATACAGTGGGAGTCAGAGAGGCCAAAGGAGAAGTGCGGGGCAGCCAAGCAGAACACACTGCCCTCAGCATCCAAGCAGGGCCGGGTCTAAGGGGAGACCCGGGTCACCATGGCGACCCCTGTCATCACCACACATTAAAATAATAAAAACAAAACATGCACTGTTTTATTTTCTAAACAGAACCATGGAATAGATACGATGCAGTGTGGCCACCCCCAAAAATATAAGTGGCCCCTGATGGCCTCCCCACTGTATCCAGCTTATCAACCTTCGAATCCTGCTGGATTATAACTGGCATTATTTTTTAACAGATCCTGTTGTCCAACGTGCCTTACATAGTTCTCTATAATATCTGTTAATGACTCAGTATATATTATGGAAATTCAGGTTAAACGCCCCGTTTAAAGAATTACTCATAACAGTAACGAACACATGAGGCCATTTTCTAAGGATGCATTTCTTCATCCTTAATGTTGTACGACTTGCCAAGTGCGGTGGCAACACTTTCAGATCTAAAACACGTTTGCCTACCAGCTCGCTCGCGATCAGCAGAGCCTGGTGTGGGTTTCGAACAAGCAAAGGCCAGGTTGTGTTACCACTGCGACGCATCTGCTGCTTTCCATGTCGGGGTTTCTCCATTTCCCTCGGCAGAGCCAGGCAGCCGATGTCCTGGGGCGAGCGAGACAATAAGAGCACAGATCAGCAGGAAGCATCGAGGACGATCTGACCAGACAGGCCCCTATAAATGAAACTGATACTTAAGTGTGTGTAGGGGGAGGGGTACCAGCTTCGTCGTTCAGTCTCAGTCGTTTCTGCTTTGTGTTGTTTTTCTCTCTCAATAAAAGTGTCAGGGAAACTCACACGAGCATCTTTTCATCTGCTGTGTGTGAAATTTCAAATCACGTGGGTGGAAGCGCATTGTTCCAGCAAGCCGTTTCCCCGCGACAACGGTATTAATCCTAATCACGTCCTTTTATTTAATTGTATCCATATGGATTTAAATCCCCGTCGTCTCGAGAATGGGACGGGAATGGGATTCGTTTCATGCTCGGCCGTTTGCGGCAAACAAATGAGCGGAACGCAACTGAGGTTTACGTTTGGGGAGGTTTTTTTTGCACCACAAAGGGTCCGTTGTTTATGTTCCACTTAACGCACTGTAATAACATTCTACACTGCGACACTCAGCCTCGCCAGCCCCCTTCATTCAGCTTTATTTGTCTGAATAGCCTTTGTCCTTCACGTTTCTGTAAAGGGATGCTAGCGGGCACTGGCACCGCTGAAGATTTTCACGGCAGAATGACAGATTTTTATCTTCCGTTTTACAAAACGGGACCACTCAGCTCGGATCAGGACACAAATCCAGTCTCTGCGGAGGGCATTGTCTGCCTGAACACCCCAGGGCACCTGTGACTCTTTAGCGAAGTGCTAACATGCCCTTCAGTCAACTGAAACATTATTAGCATTTAGGCGTGGACAGTCTGTAAAAACAACGCCTTTCAAAAGCATGTTTTTTTTATATTTGATTGTCTGCCTGTTATTCTAGTCTCAAGAGATAAGCATTTCTATGAGTGCTTTTACTTGTATACATTTGAAAAGTTTAACAAGGTTTCTGTACGGTAGCAGTTTTTAGTATTGCAGCTGTTTCAGCAGCTTGGTTTGTTATGTAGTGCTGTTTTGGAACCTACACTTTGATATAATACTCCTACTCAGAAGCAGACATTTCAGGTCCAGAAAGAAAAATTCCAAACCAGGATTTTGTTTCAACCAACCAGTTGCACATAAAAAGTCAGAGTCACAGAGTACAACTGGTTTGTTGAAACAAAATCCTAGTTTGGATTTTTACTTTCTGGACCTGAAATGTCCACCTCTGCTTCTAAATTGCCAGTTTTATAATCTCATTATCCATCCACCCATTTTATGCAAGGCAGGGCACCCCCTAGAGGGGATGCCAGTCCATTACAAGAGATAACATCCAACTTCTTTAACAGTTGCTTCTATCCAAAGTGGCATACAACTGAGAAAGCAGAGTTACCAAGTCCCCAGAGTGACTGGGGGGGGGGGGGACCCAACGCTGAAATTTCTTTGCCAGCTGTACAGTTTGAACCTGCAACCTTCTGAACAGAGACACCAGGCCCTGAGATTCTGAGCCACACACCAGGATGGGCCCTATGACTGTTATGTTCAAGGAATGATGTGAAACTATAGGGTGAAGTATTCAGTGTCCGTATTTAGTTCGTTAGCTTCTTCTCTTCGTCAATTGATCCAGTTCTGATAGCAGGGGGCGCACAGCTGTGGCTTCCCTTCGAACCCATGGCGACAGACCCTAGCTCCCCTTCCAGGGATTAAAACCAGATGGGATACCTAAAAACAACGGCTACACAGGACCCCATCTACATATCCTGTTGTGGAACCCAAGGGGATTAGACCCCGCCCCCCTGCCAGCCCGACATCTGCTACGCTCAATATTTTTAATGGCAAAATTGGCCAGAAAACACAGTAAGCCTGGACTAAGCAGTGCCTCCATCCTTTTTTCTGTCCCTTACAGCTGGTTGATTTGCTTCCCATCCGTTGTTTTGTACCTGCTTTTAGTCTTCTGTTATTCACCCTCTACCCAGCTATCGCTATTGGGTATCTCTATTGGCTATCTTTATTGGCTATCTTTATTGTAGCAATTCAGGCTACTTTGCCCAAGGGTACCACAGCGACCCCCTGGAGTTTTTTTTTTTCCCTAGCAGCCTTTGGTCAAAAGTCCAATTCTTTTAACAGGATTGGTTCAAAAAAAAAAAAAAAAAAGCGAAAAGCAGTCCGTCGTCCTCATCTCACCATCTTCCCTGATGAGTCTTGACATGCTGGCAGACGGATGGAACACAAACATAGCGCATTACCTTTGCCTCCCTGTTTCCTTTCATTCCCTGGAAGAATAAAAAATGAAAAATCCCATACCTGCACGGTGACTATCAAACCGGGGGAAGGTGTGTGTAGCACAGGGCCGATTCGAAAGGCATCCAGCTATTACAGCCCCTGAAAAACAATAGTGTGGGACAGCAAGTCGAAGGGCCTTAATAGCCTCATTATGGCAGTAGATTGAAGTGGAGAGAGAGGAGATATAGACAAGAAGCACAGAATTTAAAGCAGCGTTTCTGGGCTCATTCTTTTCATTGGGCAGAGACCCTAATCGATGTGATACAGCAGGGTTAATGCAGACTCCTAAAAACACGCTATTCATCCCCAGCAAAACTGCACATTCAGATAATTGGTTTCAGTTTCTAGGCAGAGGGAAGCACCGTAGCTTGATAGCTCGCGGGGGGCCGGCTGCCCCCTGTTGGAATGATTCCACAGCACAGAAAAGACCCTGACAGCTGTCATGAAATCCAGCTTCCCCCAGCACCAGCCAAAACCTTGCAAGGCGGCACCAATAACAAGGGAAGCCCCCTCCGGGGAGAACAAAAAAAGTCAGCGTGGGGGGAAATGTTCATTAAGAGGCTCCGGTGTGAGTCTAAGCGGGGGCTTTTAGGGACCACATCAGGAGGAAGGAATCCCAGCCCACACAATCCCATCTCCACTTCCAGGACTCTGAGGCAAGCTGTCCAGGTTTTGGGTTTCCTCAGGCATTTACGAAGGTAAACAATAGCCTCATTTGCCACGTGGAGCAACTTTTCAATATTTGTGTTGAAATGCATAATCCTACCGGTGCAGAAAGAGTACATGGTAGGCCAGTGTCAGCATGCCTTTTAAAGTGTAGGTAGCATGAGCCCTGATATT
The DNA here is from genome assembly GCA_026781145.1 of Hippopotamyrus pictus. Classification (NCBI taxonomy): domain Eukaryota; kingdom Metazoa; phylum Chordata; class Actinopteri; order Osteoglossiformes; family Mormyridae; genus Hippopotamyrus; species Hippopotamyrus pictus. The sequence goes on from JAODLC010000005.1 coordinate 63,526, forward strand.
GGAGGCTAACGGCAGGCTAAGGGAGCCTAGGCAGCAGAGGACACAAGGCAGGGCAAAACACAGGTTGGGATTACAGCCCATTGCAGGAACAGCCCAGTCTTACTTGTGTTTATTCTTTAATGTGTAATGTCATACCTCTTTATACTTGTGTCTCCTTAATACCCATGTCCATGATCCCTGTGTCCTTGATGCCTTTGTCCCTGATGCCTTTGTCCCTAATCCCCGTGTCCCTGATGCCTATGTCCTTGATCCCCGTGTCCCTGATGCCTCTGTCCCTGATACCTGCGTCTCTGATCCCTGTGTCCCTGATACCTCTGTCCTCTGTTTACTGTCTGGAACTAGACAACACATTTCACTGCACATTATACTGCATATAATTGTGTATGTGTCAACTAAAATCTCAACTTGATTTTTTTCACACATATTAGAAAGTTGTGGAATAAATTAAAGGAATGTGGACTTTGCATTACCAATTCTATATGTATTTTCAGTGTTGGGCATTTCAGGTTCAGAAGCTACAAATCCAGACCAGGATTTTGTTTTTACCAACCAGTTCAGCATAAG
>JAODLC010000005.1:64303-78874 GCA_026781145.1 Hippopotamyrus pictus
CACAGAGTACTCAGCTGCTGGGTAGAAACAAAATCATGGTCTGGATTTGTAGCTTCTGGACCTGAAATGCCCAACACCGTGAATTTTTCTCTGTAGCGGCATACAAACCTGTGCCGTCTGTTTACCCATAAGGCCTGATTTCTCACAGGCTTCAGAGGCTCTGAAGTGACTTTCTGGCTGTTCTGGGAATTTAGCCGGAGCAGAAATCCATGCTTTTGATTTCCATGCCAGACTGGAGCTCTGTCGTGTTATTTATCACCATCTTAAAGGACCGTAAGGCCTCCGTCTCCTATCCACGTCTTCGTCAGACAACAAGCTGCCCCTACACACTGCATATGTATCCTGAGAACTTCATGAATTTAAATGACTTCTGATGTGGCAGCTATGAACGGAGTCATCTCATGGCATTATAATCAATAACAATAAAATTCACGTCTGTCCTGTTTTTAAACAAACAGATTGACACATATGGTTTTGTGTCGATGTTTAAGCGAGTGAGTAAGTACACAGAGAGATATATACTTGTTTGATAAGACAATACACGCCAAAACACTCAGCTGTTACACTTAGCTAGTGCCATTCAGTGTCATCAGATACTGATGTTTAGCTAATGTGATTGAATCATATGGCAAAAGTATATTTGCATGTTTATATTAGCCAGTCGTTGAAGTTGAGGCCAGCCCAGGGACAGCAGTGGGTAACCCTGTTGCTCATACCTCTGTGGGTGGGGGCAGGGGCAGACTGGCAACAAAACAGCCTGGGAATTTGCTGTCAAGTGGCACCAATTTGATAGTTTGCTGCCGACCAGAGTGGGGGGGGTTATTTGGGACATTCTGCTGCCAACCAGCCCCGACGGCCAGTCCGTGTCTGCGTGGGGGTGTTCTGTTCTGTTAGGTGTTCTCCAGTGGGGTCCAAAGACATGCTGCTGGATGAACTGGTGTCTCTCAGTTACTCCTAGTGTGTGAGTGTGTACCCCGTGGCAGACTGGCATCCCATGTAGGGTGACCCCCCCCCACCTCGTGCCCTGTGCTGCCTGGGACAGGCTCCAGCCCCAAGAACCCCTTACTGGATAGGTGATAATTAATTAGTCATTTCTTGCCTCTTAAAAGTAGCTTGTGAACGGTGTCCCACAATAGAAGTCAACATAGCTTATATACTGAAATATACATTAAATAAAAGCCATGTTATTAAAATATTCTAAAGCATACGTAAAAGCAATTTACGTACTCTGCCTGAAACTGAATGAAGAACACTGGAAAAATAATACTTTTCCCTTTTTGTTGTTGGTTGACCTCGGATGTGATGTGATTTAAACAGAACATTTTGCCGTCTTATTAAATATGCCATTTAGATCTGAATTTTTGGCAGATTTCTCATGCTATTGAGGGTGACAGCCTTGGAAGTGGATTGTTTTCATTTTAACTTATTGAATGCCACATTTTGACAATTTTTCTTGCATTTTTATTTTTGATTAGTTGTTACGGTGCGCTCTTGATTTCTTATCGCTTGACATTGGGAAACGGAGCTGGAAACGGGGCTTTTGTCAGGCATTTAACAGACCAAATAAAAATGAGGAACATCCACCTTCGTATTGTTCTCAGAAGTCTGTAAATGGATTCGTAATTACTGGCTGTCTGCCGCAGACAGAAATGTAATTGTACCTCCAGCAGGAAGGAGTTTACAATCTGCGCGCGCGCCGTATTCACTCAGCTGATTAATAAAGGCTTCAGGACGGGACTCTGCTCTCCACTCTGAGCCATTGAAAGCGGCTCATAAGAAGGAACAATAAAGCCGTCGTGTAGCTTCCGCTGAGGGCGAACCCCGTCCTGTCCAAATCAAATGTTAGACTCAAACGAGCCCATGTGGCGCTCTCCGTGAGCAGACATTTCGGCGGGCTTTGGAAATAAATCAGGCCTTTCGGTGCAGAAGAGAACTGGCAGCCACCAACAAGCTTCTCCCTGACATTTTCCACAGCTTCAGAGGTCCCTAATCCACCCTCCTCCTCACTCTCTTTTTCAGTGTGGTGTTTAAGGAGCCAGTGGCACTTGGAAGTGTGCTGACATCACACGGCGGTGGCGTGGGCAGGTGGTGCGGAGGTGGGCGAACGCAGAAGGGATGCACTTATCTGCACGTTTAAGCGCGAGGACATGGAAAACGGTGCATTTGGACCCTGCCAAAGTTCTAAAGCCGCAAACATCTGTCTGCTGCTTTGCGCTCGCTCTCGCCAGGGCGTCGCTTCCAGGCACAGATGTGTCATCCTGTATCCATGACGATAATATCCTTTGAATGTCAGGAGGTCAAACCTCTGTGGCACAAATATCAGCAGGAAGAGAGGAAAGAATTAAAAAGTAATTAAATTTAATTAAAAATAGATTTATTTTTAAATTAATCCATAGCAGTATCTGGCTTTGGCTACAACTGATCAGCTATCAACTATCATTTAAAAATAAACTATCATTTGGTGTGGGTCATATCGTTTTGGTTTTGTTTCATACTGAGGTCCATTTCTTAATGTGATGTCTTAATATGTGTCTGTTGTGCACTAAAACAGGAGAAACACATTTTGTGCATGGAAACAACTGTTAAAGATCCTCTAAACTGCATCCAGCCCAATTAGATATTTCATAGATGACAGATGAAATCCGCGAAGGATTGGAAGCATTGAGACATCCGCGTTTTTTTATGACTGTCCTCTTTGGGAATATTTATGTAGATGTTTTCGCACTGTTTCCATTATGGAACAAAAATTAAATCGATTATTTTTTATAAAATCAATTCTTGAAAACTCGCTTTCTCCATTAAAAAAATGTACTAAAAAATTCTTTCTAATTTGTCTTTTATGTCTCCACATGTATGATGTCATTAGGAAAAAAACAACAGCTTCAAACATATCTATCTTTCAGTTACTAATTTAGATGCAAGTTAATGAAGATTGCCGCGAGCAGACGTACATCAAAACCGGTGTCATGAAAAGAGACCGAGAGCCACACAGGACAGGGAAGAAATCAGCCAGCATCAACACAAACAAAGTCAACGCACACAACTGCAACCACTGAGGACACAGTTCTTGCTGGATAATTTTCAGTGATGTTTGTCGTGTATTTGAGCTGCCTCAAAGCTCCAAATTGATCTTGGGTTTTGAGCAAACACCCGTCTGTTATGGCTTTGTTCCAATGCTCACCTGTCCTCTCTGTCTTCCAATTAACGATGTTCGAGGGATGCAATGAGGGGAAGAAGAAGAAGCAGGAGCCATGCCTGAAAAGGATTGACAGTGTGGATGCAGGTGAATGGAGAAAGAATGTTGGTATTTGATATGACGATCCAGAAGGGGGCGATGGTGAGACCACGTGAACAACCTTTGCTGGCCAGTGGCAAGTGACCTGGTGAAATGGACGGACTGGAATGGAAGTCTCCACAGCCACAAGCAGACAAACACAAAAGCACATATTATATAAACATGCAAAAAAAGACAATTGTTTCATCATTTATTGAGCAGACACTTCTATGCAAAGTGACACAGAAGCAGGGGCAGACAGTTCCCGTAGCAATAGGGGTTAAGGGTCTTGCTTGGCCTTGCTTGGTTCACTATCCACCAAGGGATTTGAACAGATGACATTTTGATTACAGGTATGAATCCTAACTGACTGAGCCATCCACTATGCTCAGAAAAGAAGCAGCCAAAAAAAATCAACAGAGATAGAATTCAACCACCCAACCCTCAAGCTGAGACAAGAAGGCTACCGACTGCGTTACCAGTGTCACCGTGTCACCCACATGTGCGTCAGACCATAATCTATTGACCAAAACAACGCTAAACACGATGCATCCTTCTGCGAAAACCACGGTAGACAAAAATGAGAAAGATTAATTACATTGTGAATTTGAGAAATTAACCTGTAAGTCCATGCGATTCTGAGAAGCGATTCACTCAGAAATATGGCAAGTGGATTAAACTGATGTTCCGGGGAACAGATTTCTGTAATGTGTTTTTATTATAATTCAGTGAGAATCTTCAGGCGTTGTTGCGATTTTGTCACCTTTTATTTCTTATTTTGCTTCTGTAATTTGAGTTGAACATTAAGTCTTTATGAGTAAAAGTTATTTATGGAATAGATGTTATGTAAGAAGTGCTTACACTGAGCAGATGGTGAATAACTTTTAACTAAACCCATTTAAAACACTCTGTTTTCAGATTCCAGAAAAATCCGTGTTTTACTGCCAAGCAGGCTGACTCTGAATGTCGGTGATTTCAAATATAGAATAAGAAAGACGCTAAATGACAGAAAATCGTTCAAAATATTGCGCCCAGTATACTGCAACTTGCGTTGTTGTTTCAGGGGGTTCAGCCTGAATTTTTATCTGCTCGCCTGGAAACGCTATGAAACATTGTACCGCATCTAACAAGCTGTATGTCTCACCAGCACATTAGAGGAGACTTGGATGAAATGGACGCCTCTTTGGTGAAGTTCTGAGGTGTGACTCACTGCGTTCTTGGCAGTTGCGCGCGGTGGCTGCCGCCTGTTGACGGCAAGTGCGTCCCCTGGAGCCCGCTGGAATCTCTGCATGTTTGCCAGTGACAGCCTGCGGAGGGGTGTTGGGAGATAGGACCTAAGAAAGGTACTTCTATGCTGAGGAAGACGGGGGTGGGCGGCGCTGCTGGTCATTGAGCATACGAGGCCCTGTTCCGCTTCTTCTCCTACCTGCTGTCGGTCAGCGCTGCACTAGCTCTGTTTCTGTTTTAAGCCCGGAAACTAAGCGCGTGTCGAATCAGGTGGCACGGCCGCGGCATTTTCCGAACTGACAGGACCAATCGGCAGACTCTGAGAGACGCCCGTTTTGAGGTAACGGAGACGGAACGCTGTCACGGCCAAAGAAGCGTGACGTGGGTCGGCGCGGCCGGCGAGACGCGCTACGTATCAACCGGACGGCACGATGCTATCGTCACTAGCATAATCAAGATAGAGCACAAGCAAACAAGTGTTACGCTTGTAAAACTATGTGTGGTTGATCAAACATGGTTGGATGAAGGCATATTCCTTGGTTATAATAAGACATGCGCTTACTTCTGGTCTACAGTTACAGTAAATAATAGATAAGGCTGAATCATTTGATTTGTTTAATTATCTTAGAGTCTGCTGCATTGTTGCTAGATTTGTCCTTTGGGAGCAGTTATTAGCCAGAAAATTGACAGTAACATCATGAAGCACATTTCTGTCACTTTTTTTACTGTATTTTACATCAACTAGTTAATAAAGAAACTGCAACTTAATACATCTCTGTTTAAGTTACACATAACACCTAGATACAGAAAAATTCACAGTAGCACTTGACTGGAAATGAAGACTAACAAAACAAAACCTGACATCTCTGGCAACTAATAAAAGAATAAAGGTTAAATATATCTAATGTATTCTTTTGATGGATTGCTGCTGAAGATGATTTACTTTCGCCTCTTGGCACTTATGCTGAAGCAATAAGAAAGTGCAGCGGCTGAAGGGAGAATTTCCATGATAACAAAGACAAACGGCATCTCTTCAGACTCAGCTATTTGCCATCTTCCCTGTGTCTAGTGCAGCTCCTGTTCCCTTCACAACAACCTTCATTTTCTTCAAAGAAAGTCAGACATCCTGCAATTGCCGATTTTACCCGCAAAATTTAAGCTAGACCTAAAAAACTTGCTTGTTTCTTTCTTACAAATAAAATTTCTTAACACATCCGTAGAGTATAATTACAGATGTTACAGAGAGACATTATATAGCAGACCACATGATTATTTGTTCCCGAAAGATTCAATCATTCCTTTAACAGAGCACACGAGCCCAGATAAACTACAGAGTGAGCCCAGGACTAAGATGAGGATGTCAAAGATCTTAAGCTTGCAGTTGAGTTTAGTCCATTTGAGCTGTAGATGGAAGAGGGTTGGAAGCAGAAAACTCATGGCTGCTCCGGTGACATTACCCGTCAGTCCCATGAGTAGCGAGAAGTGGGGCATGAAAGTGGCCATCAGGAAGGTCAGCAGAAGGAGGCTGCCCCGAAGCAGCAACTTTGTTCCGACCCCACTGGCCTGGTCTGCACGGCGCTTTGTAATGTACGTCTGTAGGACTTCAGTGGCTGCGTAGAAGGGCAGGGGGTAGGAGAGCAGCACCTTGGCTAGCAAACAGAGGTTGACCACAGTGCGCAGAGTGGCAGGAAGGTTGTCTGTTATCACCTCCTCTGTTTCCTTGCCCCAAGTGAGAAAGGCAAGGACAGAGAAGGTGGTTTTGAAGACGCAGGCGACGATGTGAGTCCAAGTAATCATGCTGGAGAATTCACTCTTGTCCTCCATGTTTCCCTCTAAGGTGGGCAGGAAGATCTGAGAGGTGTAGCTGAAGATGATGACCCCAATGGACATGAGGAACTTCTCAAAGTCTACGGAGACAGCCATCCACGTCCAGGACCAGTGGGGAGCCTCCAGCAGGCAGTAGGCAATGATGATGAACGTGATGAGGAACTGGGCCAGGGAGCAGAGCAGACTGAGCCTGGAGACCACGTGCAGGTCCCGAATCAACATGCAAGGCATGAGGGTGAGAAAGGTGAAGATGGACCATGCAACTGGGGGCAAAGGGAGGTATGGAAAGCTATGGCCTGCAAGGTTACAACTGACCACTAGGTAGAGGGTACAGGTCATCATCAGCTCGACCCCTTGGGCTGTGTTGACGACCGCTCCCCCCAGACGGGGACAGAAGTGGACGCAGCAGGCGTTGGCGATGTCTTCGTAGGTGCTCCTCACCCGAATAGGATGTCCCACCTCGTCCTCCTCATAAAGGCAGGCAACCAGAATCTTACCAGTGTAGCTGCAAATGACGGCAGCCAGGACAAGGAGGAGCAAGCCCAGCAAGCCACTCTGAAGCAGTGCGTAGGGTAGCCCCAGGACAAAAATACCCTTAAATGGCAAAAGAACAGAAGAGCTAGACATATCGCCCAAAAATTCGAGCCATTCTTAAATTTATATGAATCAATGGGTGCTAACTACAATGATGCTGGGTAGGCACTCATTAGACTCAAGGTCAAACAATTATGCAGGACATAGATACAGTACCAGTCAAAATTCTGCACACAATTACTGAAAATCATTTGTTTTTCAGCAAGATAGTAACCCTATGCACACCTCGAGGTTATGTAAATGTTGTGTCATCTTGTGAAAAAGTTGGAATGCTGTGACAAATGACCTGGTCCCCACAATCCCCCAACGTAAACATTATAGAGCTGGTTTGGGATGAGTTGGATCCAAGAGTATGAGCAAAGTAGCCAACTTGTGCCCAGAACTTTCAGGACTGTTGGAGAAGCATTCACAGGTGGCTACATCTGGAAGCTGGTTGAAAGAATGCCAAGAATCTGCAATGATGTCATTGAAGAAAAGGGGGCTGGTTTGAAGAGTCTAAAAGTTGAGAAAACGTTGAACACTTCTCCTGAAATATTTGATGTGTATTACTTCATTGCCTCAAGGCCTTTTACTCTAAGGTGAATAACAGCTAAAATAGAGATAAATGCATTAAAAGCAGGTGTGTCCAGTCCTTTGACTGGTGCTGTATTCAAAATCTAGTAGTGGATGGATGTTTGAACACCACCCCTGGCGTTTTAACGGAGAACATTAAGTCTAGAGATGCATGGTCCTGTGGTTGTGCTCAGCCCTGGAACGCTTTGGCCAGATAAAGAGGACATCTGGTAATTAGTGTTACGAGTGGAACATGATGCAAAGCTCGCAGTGCCAGAACAAAGTGTACATTACAGCACTGTCAGAATTGTTGGCCAGTCATTTGTGCTCCGCTATTCAAAAAGGCTACACAAATGTTTGATTGCACAATTGAAAACTTAAAAATGTTTTGCAAACGACAGTGCAAAATACATTTAATTAAATGTAATGTATTCCAAAATGCTGAAAATAAGGAATCTTTCCTACTTGCAGTTTTCCGTAATTGACTTGGTGGGCAAGGTTGATGTCCCGGAATCCTGACACCTCTGCTTTCCGTAATATAATAAAATAGCACCAATATTGTGCGTAATAATCATCCTTTATTCATACAGTTTTGCCTTTCATCCTAATGCACTGACAGCAGTCTTTTGACAAGGTGCAGGTGAGGCAGTACGACTCATGTCTAAAAGCTGGTCTCCTTTGAATTGCGCAGTAACAGAGAAACTGCTACAGTAGGACTCCTGTAAAATGTACTTTTATCTGAAATGACCAAATTTGCAGCTGAATAAATGTATTAACCCAGCAGCCAGTCATCAACAGCAGGGGATTTTCTGTGACTCAAATCTGCAAACATCGAGTGACGAAGCACATTCTCTAACATCCACCACTAGCTTCTGTCCGGTGACCCCTCTGATATGTATCTATAATATTGGTTCTCTAATGCTGACTCTCAATCTGCTCCTGCATTTACACACAACATAACCATCTCGTGAATGAATGTCATGTTTAGCACATGCTGACTTTAGTTACCTGGATAGCATTGGTCACATTCCAGCCCGCTTCCCAGGTGCTGATCTTGGGACAGGTGACACTCTGGGTGTCCCCCGCAGGTGCGACAGCCGGGTCATCGCAAAATGTCACTTGGCTGGACACACAGGGCTCCCCGTGACTTTCTCCGTCATCGCCGTAGGTTCTGCTCAGCTCATCCCTCTGCACGAACACAAGGCATTCCTCCTCACCTCCACAGCGGAATCTGTAGCCCCTCAACAGCTCCACTTGTGTTTCCAGCCAGCTCAACCTCAGCCAAGACATCTCAGGATTATATGGTGGTCTACTGATGCTTCTAGAACCTGCTGCCTTCCACAGTGATCCAGGAGGAAAACAACTATTTTAACTCACTGGGGATGAATAGCAGATGATTTCTTTCCCATCACCAGCTCGATGTTAGTGGCCAACAAGTGTCAATCGCGGGGTATAGACCTTACCACGAGAACACGGTCCACTGCACACCAACACACGTCTCGAACTCTAAATTGGCTTCTCATGACAACGAACTCATCCTACTCCTCAATGCGCACGCAGCCGGTGACTGACAGCGGGGAGATCTGTCTCAGAAAGTAATCACATTCTGAATTTCAGGTCAGGGGAAAAAAATCGAATTCACGCTCGATTTAGGCTCAGGAAACCCATCATGCTACCTTAAAATGATGTCATTTTCAAATTCATTGAAATTTTATTGGCTACTATGCAGCCCCAAATTGCATGAATCTAAGTAAAGCTTAATGTAAGTTTAGTGCTCTTGGAAAAGGTTAGTACAATTTAATCAAGATTTTGTTGACTTTTGTTAACTTACTGTAACTTTTTGTGACACTAGATGGAACTATAGAGCTCACTCGATCTTCTAGCTAAAATGCAGATACTTTTTGGGTCTCCGTAAATAAATGCATATTTGCGCAAGTAAAACACCGTAGAAATTATGAGCTTTAAGAAAAAAATAAGCAAATCTGCAAGTACCGTGCACGTAGAGTACCTGCGTAAAAGTTATTTCAGTGTTTCAGGGATGCAGAAATCTTTTCTTAGTGAAAAAGTAAGAATTACAAGTCTGGTGTACGAAGAAACTGAAACATTTAAAATTTCAACCAAACTTTCTTAAATAATGGTATCACGCTGAAACACGATTAGTTAACTAACGTTTAACTCCTTTGGATTAAAACGTGGACGGAGAAGGCGGTTTTGAAGACGCAGACGGTTAAATGAGTCCTGGTCATTATGCTGGAGAACTGACCCCCTGTAAATGATAATACATGACATATATATAAATCTTCCTTGTAAAGGAACAGCAACGAACTTTGAACACAGCTTTGAAAAAGAGAAGGCATTCAGCGCAGCGGTGCCCCCACTCCAGAGGCAGGGAGGGGGAGGGCTTCTTCAACTTCTTCAAAGTCCCGGTTGAGGTTTTGCGCAGAGCGCAGAGGCGACTGGACAGACAGCGCAGATGAAGAGTTAGAAAAGTCAAAATGAGAAGCCTGCTGCATTTCGCTGTCGTATCGCTGATATGGCCATTCAGCCAAGCTCAGCAGAGGGGTGAGTGCAGCGTTTACTGAAGTAACAGCTAAAGCAAATCAATAGAATTAAAGAAAAAGAAAATTCTTTCTGAACTGTATGGGCCAGCCAGAGAACGAGTCTTGGACTATAACAAGATCTGCTTTAACAGCAATATCACATAGGCCTAATACAAGCTCATAAATAAATGATTAAAGGGGTCTTTTGCGGCGCAGTTGTTGATTTGTTTGTGAATTTCACTTTATTTTTAAAACTGCACTTTCCCAGCCTAATGTCAAATTCTAATTCGGAGAAGATTTACAGATTTTCAGTAGTAATTAGTTCCTGACATTGTTACATAGGTTACTTATGATACAGATTTATTTTTACATTTTCCTTGTAAATTTGGTGATTGCAATGGTTACAATGGTTTGTTTTCTTGATCTTTCAGAATAAGTGAAAAAGATCTTAGAATTTATATATTAATTTAGTTATGGGGAAATTGATCAAGAAATACTATATGATGATGAAATATCCATCGATGTTCACAGCAGTACTGCCTGTATAGAATTTCGCTCATTTCATTTAGACATGTTTTATCTAGAAAATGATTGCAAATAGTCTGCATTGACAGTATTATCTCCTTAGTTTATGCCGGTTGTCTACATGCATTTGTGATATTTCAAAACCGGACAAGCACTGCACGGTGGCGCGCATTTGTTCATGAGTCCGCACTATAGTCAAGGCACACGGTGACGCGCATTTGCTCGTGTGCCCGCACTACCGCTAACCCTGCACGATGACGCGCATTTGTTCATGTGCCCGCACTCCCGCTCACCTTGCACGCGACGCTGAGAAATGAATGTGCAGAGAAAGGAAGAAGAGACTGATCTGTGCAAACGCTCCACTGAGCACTGTACGTTTCATTCGGACGCATTAAGGCGTTCTGGGCTTTTGTCCCTGTCCCTGTCGTGGTAGGGTGATTCTGTGCCCTTCCCCAAGGGCTCTCTGGTACATATGTCTATTAACAGGAACTCTTTGTTAGACAGATACAAAGACAGTCAAAAGCAGCTTTTTTTTGGGGTGGGGGGGGATGCTAAACTTAGCATGAAAAACGCCATTTCCATGCACTAAACATAGTCCAGGAAACAGAGGTAAACCTGTATATCTTGTGCAGGTTGCAAATAAACCTGAGGTACAATGCTTGTGGTGTGTCGTGGGTGGTAGGAAAACCACTTCCGCCCTTCCTCCCTCCCAGCCAAATGTCTCACCGCACTCACTATAGATTCTGGTCATCGCTGGCGTCGTGAGTCACAGTGTGGTTAGTGTGGTGGCCTTATAATGGCTGCCATGCATCACTGTGATGGGCGGGCCGTGGCAGGTGGGGATGGAGGCAAGGAGGCGAAGCGCTTTAGAGGATAATGACGCATCGTAAATATGTAACAGAGATCCGGGTTTTATGCGGTCATCTCCGTGTCTCATATCGGCAGCGTATTAGCAGCCAGAAGAAAAATGACAGATATTAATAACACCTCATCGATGGTATCGCATTTTGTGAAAATATAAAATTATGTTTCTCACTATATTCAGTTCAAATATGACTTCTAATGTCGACGTAAGTGACCTTAAATGTCAGCGGAGACCAAAGAGATATTAGTTATTGGCATAAGCGCTCAGGCCTTGAGAATCTCAGTCAGACCACCCAGCTACGTGGTTCTTTGGGGGCGTCTTTGCCAACTCGGCACACTGACCATTCGCTGGAGTCCTTCTCTCCTTGGCAGATCTGCTGAAGTCGCTCGCAGATCGCTCATGGTCTGCCGCTTGTGTCCGCTTCGGCTATGCTGCCCAAAGACGTTAATTTTTATCCCTCCTAAACCACTCATTGTTGCTTTGCATTGCCGCCCTGAGACGATTTTATCAGCCGGATAGTTTCCAGTTTAATTTGTCACGTACGCATACGCTGTCCCTGTGAGCAATGAAATGTTTTTTGTCTACTACTGGCTTCCCAGATTGTGCACATGTCAGAAGGGTTTCACTACACACAGTGCATGTCTCTGTATGTGATGAATAGAACTTGGAACTTGATAGAACTTGGTGTGTGACAGTGAGTGTGTGCCCTGTGAAGGACTGGTGTCGCCTGTTTTATCCTCCATTTTCTTGCCGAGACGGGTTTCACTCCCACTGTGACTGGATAAGTGGTTGTGGAAGATGGACAGATAAATGGATGGATAGATGGATGGATCGATGGTGGGTAAGTGGATGCACAGTCCAGCAGTTTTGACAGAGAAAACGCTCTTTGTCATACAGCTCCCGCTGTTGTGTTTGGCTTAAAGGATGGTCTTGACTCCTTTGTGTTGAGTCTGTGCCAGCCCTAATATTTGGCTTTTAGAACAAATAAATACATTTAGTCTAAACTGCAACACTTATCAGAGAGGAGATTGCTGGAATTTCCATGGTGTGACATGGCTTATTTTCAGTAATGGCTTCCTCCTTTTCCGTACAACCAGAGTTGCAGAAATCAAAAACTTTTGCCAGGAAGCAGAGGACCAAATGCAGCTCGTACCTTGACTGTAACGTCTGTCCATCGCCGTGCTTAACACTGTGGGCCGCATAACCTGTGGAGCACAGACAAACACAGGGGAGGACACAAGCTCCTCCCACACTGAGCTGGAGTTCGATTTAATCCTGCCAACCAAGAGGTGAGGGGTGGAGACGTCTCTCGGCCATGTGTCCAACGCATCATGGACCTTCTCTCCCAAGTTGGCCATTGAACCTCCGCCATTGGCTGCACAGGGGTGCCCCTCCGGCTGTGTCCTCCAATCACAGCTGCTCAGCGTGGGGGGGGGGGGGGGGGCAGCCTTCCAGGCTGTATCTTGGCAGTGACATCGAATTGTCATTTCTTAATGATTTAACCGGTTGCCCTCACAGAGATGTTAAGCGGCTCCGATATTTCGGCAGACTCCTCCTAAACTCTGATTTTCAAAGATTTTATCCCTTGCTTGCTTTAAAGTTCCTCAGTCTTCACCGTCGATCCTTTGGTTGACATTTACAGTCATCCTCAGAAATCTGAGGAAAAAAAAACTTTTTATTACAGACGCTCCTCTACTTACGAATGAGATACGTTCCGAACGGCCGTTCGTAATTTGAAATGTCCGTAAGTCGTCATTCAACATCATTTTACGGGTATACGCAAGTCCAAAGAACTAGGATGCTGGGAGTACGCACGCTACGCTGCTGCGCGACGGGAGTAGCGGCCAGAAGTCGTACTAGGCGGAATTGGCGCGCAGAAAAAATTTTGATGTTGCGGACAGGAAATGGGAGCCCAATGAACACAATTTGGACTCACAGTTCTCTTCGTTCGTATGTCAGAAAGATCGTAACTTGAAAGTTTGTAAGTAGAGGAGCGTTTGTATACACGATATATTGCACTGAAGCTCTTAATAGTGCTCAGAGAGAGAGAGGACATGACCATGTTTGTAACTTGTTAAGGTCATTTTAAAGTGTCTAACTCAATTTAGATTTCCCATATACATTAAATACACGTTAAAGTCATGATTCATTCGGTGTGCATTTTTATACTATGCTGTCATGATGAATATAGGTGGTCAGAGCGATAAAATGCATACAGGGCATTTAATGGTTAGTTAACCAACAAAATTACGCTCGTTAATTTTTTTTCTTGGAAGACCACAAAAAGCTTGAGAGCAATTAATCTTAATATTGTGTATGGGGCAATGTCTAAATGTTTATATACAGGACAGTATGATGTGTCAGAGGCAGAAGTGGGTTGTATGAGTATTTGTGTGAAAGCCTCAAGTTTTTCAGTAAGTCTAGATAAGAGGCAGAGGGGACGTCAGAAGACGCTGCTCACCCTGTCAGGTGCCCTGTGTGTTCAGGCTGGAGGTTTGGTCTTCTGTATGCTCGGCCGTACGACTCCCCCGGTCCACAGGCAGGCAGCTGAAGTGAATTTCCGATTGCCAGTCTTCCTCCGTCTCCTCCTCTCGGACTGAATGGATGCGAATAAATTAATCCTTGATACTTGATTCCTGTGAACGCCTCGAGCCGCGGGTTTCATAGCAGCGGATGTGCAGGTTGCGCCAGGTTTTTGATACTTTCACAAACCATTGCGCAACAGTAGTGATTTTAATGCTATCATTGTGCTTCATAATGCCACTGAAACACACCCTGTCCATTTTTTGTGAGATTTTTATCCAGGGCCTGCCAGTGATGCATCGTCCATCCATCTGACATCCCGTGCTGAAGGTAAACATTACAAAAATATAAACTTTTGCAACTATATAGATAAATCCCAAGCCAAATAGACATGCTCATTACTCAAACATAGTTAAGCAGTAGCTTCACCATATCGATCGTCGTATCTGTGACTGTTTTTTCAGATAAATCATCAGCGTTGTTTCTTTGTCAGGTTCTCAGCGTTGTGTTTGTCAGGTTCTCAGCGTTGTGTTTCTTTGTCAGATTCTCAGCGTTGTGTTTGTCAGGTTCTCAGCGTTGTGTTTGTCAGGTTCTCAGCGTTGTGTTTGTCAGGTTCTCAGCGTTGTGTTTGTCAGGTTCTCAGC
>JAODLC010000005.1:84245-99235 GCA_026781145.1 Hippopotamyrus pictus
GTCTTTTTCTTTGCGTTTCTTACTTTTTACAATTTAAAAAAATAATTTCTTGTGAGAAGAGAACGTCATGTTAAAGGTGGAATATTTGCTGGAAGCGCTTAGCTCTGATTCATTGGAAACAAATAGCGATTCGATAAGCGGATTAGGCTTTTAACATATTAATACTGTGCATTGCACTCTGGGGCACTGTTATAGGACTGTTTTTGCCAGGGGGGAGAAGGACCTTTGTGAAATTATACCACATCATATTGAATATAAATATGTTTTGTTTTTGAAGAAGTCCACCGATTGTTACCCAGAAACATTCTCTGTGGTTCCCACAATGGTGAAGGACATTTTCTATGAATTGCAAAAAAAAAGAAGTCATCTTTGAACATTTTTCAGCATAATTAGCTGGTAGCTCTAGGTAATTGGTGGTAGGCATTAAATTAACTCACAAACAATTGATTTTTTTTTTTTACATGTTTTTCAATTTATTGCTATAGTTAAAGGTCAACACGAGTTAGCAGATATATTTTTATATTTACTACTTTTTGCAAATGATCTTTGCAGTTTGTATTTTGTACACAGTGAGTTGAATGAGATAATAATTAATTGCGATTGCTTAGTGATTAGCCAACAATTGTTTGCTGGGTTGTGTTGCTACACATGGGAATGCACTTTGCATGACAGAGAGCAGCAGGCTCTGATTTCAGACTCGTGTGAATGAAAATGCAGACATGAGTCAGCGAGTCCATGAGTTCACGGTGTTCTTGGGGAGGAGTTCAGAGGGTCAAACACTGCAGCCATCGTTTGAGAAGGACAGTGGCATTTTAATATTCAGCTGTTATTACTTTGAGGCTTCTGAAGCTGAAGCTGAAGCTGTCGTCCCTGTGAAAGTTGCTGTATAAACACCCTCTCCAGTCCTGCTTACGCTTGTACCTCAACGTTCCTCGTAAACTCAGCCTGGCTGACTCCTTGACAACACGTATGTTTGCAACGTGCGGGTTGCCTCACAAAAGCATTTGATAAGTGCGTAAAAGGTAAATGTAAGTACTAATGATAATAACAATGAAGGAGTTTGTGTGTTTTTTCCTATAACAATAACACTAAAGGAGTGTTAATGGTACTTTTGTCACATCCTGCCCGCCATGGTCACCTGACCCTCCTGTCTCTTCCTTAGTGTGACCCCGTTCAGCCGCTCCTCTTGCTTGTTGCCCCCTCGTCAGTCTCGGGATCTATGTTTCTGTTTGTCTCATCATCCCCAGTCCGCTCATTAATGTCGCTCTTCCTGTCTGCCTGAGTCCTTCCCTGCAGCAGCCATTTCATTTTCACCCCTGTGTCACTTCCATTAAAATCTCTATTTGTTCTCCAAACCCCGCCTTCTAGCCCGTCCCACGTGTCGTGACAGCTCCACTCACTGGGATTTTTATAAATCATTGAAACCAGAGCAACCTTGATGTTACTAAACAATTATAAGCTAATTTCAAATCTTCCCTTCTTTATAAAGATAATTCAGAAAAGCTGTTTTCAATCAACTAACCCAAGTTAGGCGTTTGAAACATGTGTGGCTGTTTCAACATTATTTGTTTCAACATTATTTGTTCCGCTCCCACCATAGCATTAAGACATACTCTTCAAAGTTCTGAATGACATGCGACTAAACACTGATTCAGACAAAGTATCAGTCTTGGTTTTCTAAAGTGTAGCATTTTGAGTTGATCATAAAATACTCCTGGATAGGTTGGAGATTTAGGTGAGCCTCATTGGAACTGTCTTGAACTGGTTCAGGACATACCTATAGGGCAGAGGTTGTTGGGTTAAAATAGGCAGTTATAAATTGGGCTGGACGCTCATTAATTGTGGAGTCCCACAAGGATCTAACCTCGGGCCTCTGTAATTCAAGCTCTGCATGCTTCCTTTAACAGTCAAATTCTGCAAAATAACAATGTAGGTTATCATAGATATATGGAGACACAGCACAACCTGGCTCTGTCACCCAATGGTTTTGGACGATCTCTTCCTTATGTCAGTCTCTTGAGCAAGTTCATTACTAGATGCAGCACAATTTCCTCCAGCTCAACAAAGAGAAAACTGAGGTGATTGTTTTTGGGAAGATAGGCGCAATTAAAGGATAGTGCCTACCAGAGTTGGATAATTCAGGTCCAGAGAGTAAAAGTCCAGACTGGATTTTTGCTTCAACCAACTAGTTGACTACTCTGTGACTGTGACTCTTTATCCTCAACTGGTTGGTTGAAACAAAATCCTGGTCTGGACTTTTACTCTCTGGACCTGAATTACCCAATGCCGGTGCCTACTCTGAATGTAAGGCCTTAAAGACTTAAAGAAATCTAGGCAAGATGCCAGTTTCACTAATCATATTAAAACTATACATAAGTCCTCCTCCTCTTTTCCCTTTAGGAACCCTGAAATCAGCGTATCCATGCCTTCATCTCCAATCACTTGGTTTATTGTAACACTGTTCTATATGGGCTAAAACATCCAGCTCATCCAATATGCTGCTGCGATTATGTTAACTAGGACCAGGAAGAGCGTGTACATTACTCCAGTCCTGCACTCCTTACACTGGCTTCCAGTCGCCTTCAGAATCAGCTACAAGGTGCTGGTGCTTATTTACACCCAATGATCTCGGCCCAGTCTACATCACAGACCTTCTGAATGAATATGAACCTAACAGACCACTGAGATTATTAGGAGCTGGGCAGCTAATGGCGCCCAAAGTGAAAGTCAGCGCAGCCAAAATGGCGTTACTCTCATAACTGGAACCGACTTCCTGAGGAGGTACAAAGCACACAATGTTGCCACCTTTAAAACCAGGCTCAAAATATTTTTGTTCCACAGTGCCTTTGATTAGCACAGCAAATCGATGTTTATGCTTTATCTTTTGCTCTTTTCTTATTGCCTTTTGCTTATGGTTTTTAATTACTCTTATTTGTCTTTTACTGTTCTCATTTTCCATCTAATGACTGCTGTTACTCGATCTTATTCTATGCAAAGCACTTTGAATGACCTCCGTGTTTGAATATGAGCAATGGAAACATGTTTATGGGAAATGGGGGCGGCTGGATAGAATAGCACCAATCACAAGAACTTGAAATGAAAGAAACAGGAGGTATGTTGGACTAAAAGTGGAAAATTATTGTGTAGAGGTGGGAGGTGGGCCTGTGATGGGCATGGGGAGCTCCTGGGGGGGGGGGGGCTGACCAGCAAACAGTGCCTCCCACAGCCAAATCTGGTAACTGTGTTACATCATGGCAAGGCCTCAGATACCCAGCGGATGAAACAAAACCACTTCCTCTCCTTCAGCCCCCACACGCACCCCACTGAGCAGATGTGCCAGAAAAGAGAGGACAGGATTCTCTTTGATGCTGTAACTCGGTTAGTGGGGGGTGGGGGGTTATGCTGGGCCCAGACCCTGAGATTGACACTACTTGTTACTCCACAACTTGCAGCTCAGTCTAGGAGGTTAAGAATTCAGCCTAGAACATTTACATTTATTTTATCTCACAGATACTTTTATCCAGAAAGATATACAGGTGACGTAAAAAGCACATATACAAACATATAGCTGTCAAAGAGCTGACTAGGCCTAAATGCAACTGGGTACGAGTGTAAGCAGTATTGGAGCAAAGCTATGTGACGCCTTTAAAACCAGCAATCCTAATAAGGGATCTATACAGATAAACAGGTATCAGACCTACTGGAATGCATGAACTTCCTGTACACTGCCTCCACACAGCAGCATGCCTCACTTCCTCTACACTGCCTCCACACAGCAGCATGCCCGCACTGCCTGTACACTGCCTCCACACAGCAGCATGCCCGCACTGCCTGTACACTGCCTCCACACAGCAGCATGCCTCACTTCCTCTACATTGCCTCCACACAGCAGCATGCACTTTCTGTAACCTTTCTGCTTTTACAGGTTCAAACATGAGAGTCTGCACCATGGCCTAGATAATTAGGTACTTGACCACCCTGCTTTCTTCAGACAGTATGGGCTGGGATCACTTTATTCCTGCCGTTGCTAAATCCATCGCTGTGGATATCCGTAAGCCACAATCACCGGATGACATGCTGCATGCTGGGAGATGCAATGGACACACAAAGGTCGAATGTGAGAAACAGATTGTGGTAACAGGTGGTGCAGCTGATTTCGGTAATAGCTCATAGATAAAACCACATTTTCCATAGGTTGTTTAAACCAGAAACATATTTTGTAAACATCCGAAAGATTCATTCTAAAGTGCTGTCCTGTCCAGGGCTCTTCAGATCTGACACTCGATTCCAAATCCAGGCCTTGTTTTCAGTTCTCCCAGGTAGATAGTTTAATAATTACTGATTCTGATTGGCTACAGAGGCTTCATAGCTGGCTCACAGGTAAAGGGAGGCTGGAAAATCAGCAGGGCTCTGCCCTTAAGGACTGGGATTTAACCAGCCCTGCCCTATGCTCTTCATTCTTTTATTTTCGTTCCAAATACAGTAGGTACGATGTACAGTGTATGTACGACATATCTAGTGTCGTTTTTTTAAAGCACGTATCCAAAGAACTATTTAAACTATCAAAAATATTTCATATTTCATAGAATTAACCAAGAAACAATTGCTGGCTAATCAACTGACAGCAAGAGATGGAACTCCTGATCTCACTAGGCAATCATAATCTAAACCAAAGCTGAACAGACATTAAATTATATCTTGTGCTTTTTATTTTGTGACCCAGAGTTTGAAAAGGTGATATTTTATGGACTGTCCCTTTTGTGAGGACACGGATTGGTGTATTCCTAATAAAGAAAAAAGTCAAGAATAATGTGCATCAGAAGCGTGGAAAAGAGTGTCAGTACCCAGCAGTTAAAGCAGAGATTTATGGAAGGGCCACTGTTGTTAATATACATCAGGAAAGTTGTGTAAAACCTGGTAGGAAATGAGTTCCACAGACTGTGGCAGGAAAGCTGGCTGTGGGTTTTAATGGGTCACAAAAGGTTAAAAAGACACATGCACCTTTCATTTGGCTTGTGAAAAGGCGGGGGGGTAGGCTAGACAGCTGGCTATAGGCAAAACGAAATAAATAAATAACTACCCGCCCCCCCCGTCCCGTTGGGATTTGCTTTAATTGTACTGTTCCTGTTCCACAGAGTTCATGTTGCTATTTTAAAAATGGATTGCATGTACTGATGTTGAAGATAAGCTCACAATTTATTAAAATGTCACGAGATCACTTATTGTTTAATAATAATAATTTGTTTTGGTTAAAACTTCTATATATGCAAGGTAAAATATGCTTTAAGGAGAAGGCCATTCTGCTCGTGGTATGCACTGTAGCCCAGAGCTAGGTGGTTGGCTGATGTTGATGTAAACCATAAAGGGGGTCTGAAGTTTAATATAAGTTTAACTTCCGTCTGCGCGCACAGGAAATTGAAGTGTTTGCTTTGGCCTTGGATGCATTACGAGGAGCCACACCAGCACCCTGCAGCCCCCGTCCTGATGAAATGTGGATGAGCGCAGCTATAAATTTCTCTGCGGCTCAAGCCGGACTGATGACTTTAAGCAGAGATTTACTGCGGTTTTGAGCGTAAATCACGGCGCCCGGTCGCCACAGGAAATGAACGGCCGTCACGCGGGGCTGACGGAGAGATGAGTGGGTCTCGATAGCATCTTCCGTAGCGGAGGTCGCATCTGGAGTGGGCGGGGGGCGGGGGGCGCTGTGTTTGATTAATCTGCTCTCTGAGGCAGCGCTGTGTTCCCAGTGACGCCGTTGTCTCAGTGCAGTTAACAAAACAAACATGTATTCAGTCTCCTTTCACTGGGCCCAGTCCAGGGGGCAAACAAGCATGGAAAATCTCTGCTTTGTCTGTATTTAATCACTTTAAGTCGCTTTTCAGAATGCATGAAAGGAGTCATCCGAGGCTTTTCATACCCAGACAAAAACACTACATTTCCCATGAGGCTTCCGGTGCAAGCTCACCCCGATCAGTTGTATGGTGCCATTGGTCGACATTGGGGTGGGGTCTTTCAGTCAGCTTTCCATTGATTCACTAATTAAAAATTTGATTTAGCATCAGGTGAGAGAGCAGCTCAGACACCTAGCGTTTTATGTAGATGTCGCTTCAAGTACCTTTCACAATGATGTGTTCATAAAGAGATTGTTTGGGAGCTTGGAGCTGTACAAGACGTCTGTTACATGTTAGAAAGGCATGGGCCTCTTTCATAATAGGAGCAGTGCTTTTCTCTCATTCACTCTTCCAGGGTTTTTGTTGTGTACTCGCCACTTGTTTGTTTATCTTTGCGAGAAACTGACGTGTTTCGCATTAAGCTGTTTGGCATGAAGCATTTAGTCGTTTATGTGCCTGCATGTGTGTGGTCCAAATCTTAGCCAACACTGGCAGCATAGAACCTCACACCGAACCTCGTCCAGTCGACTTGCGTGTTACTTTTGTGACTTTAGTTTGGAGAGTGCGCTATCCTGTTTATATGTCTGAGGCTTACTTGTAAATCTCTGTCATAAAATGTTTTGTCTGCATTTTGCTGGTCATCAGCACAAACACCCAGACATATTTATTGAAAGTACTTCTTAAAATGTACGTCTATGTCTGATTGTTGGGTGTTTAGTTTGAGTAGGGTGGTTGGTAAGGTGGAACCTTCGTGTTGTATTCCATTCTTTTACTACAGGATCAGATTCATAGATGCAAATATGTGGTCCCTTTTGCAGTACGTTATCTCCTCTTTGGAAATATTGCTGCCTGCCCTACTTCATTGTTTCTTATCATTTTTCATTATTTTGACCGAGTGGGAATGACTTTGTGTAGGTTTTATTTGTTGATAAACGATAAGGAATGAAGACCACGTTTATTTCAGATGCTTATATTAATCTCCAGTTAGACTGAATGGGATGGAGAATGAAGTCATGGATCATGGGGCTGAGATGGCAGTCGTGTGACATGGGGCTGAGATGGAGAACAGAGTCATGTGACATAGGGCTGCGAGGAAGGAAGAAGAGTTTTATGTGACAGATCAGAGTGGGGAAGGTTCCAAAGAAACAAGGGCGAAAACAAAGACAGCCACTTAACCTTGTCCCACCCCTGGACATCTGCAGCTCCAACCTTTTCTCTTGCGTGATTGTATACATGATTAACTTTATCTATTCATGCCTCCATCTTTTATATGGCTTTTATATTATCCAGTGGAGGGTCATGGTGATCCCAGGACCTATTTCTGGTAGCACATTTCACGCTTGTGAAGATGCAGTCTCTTAGTGGGAAGTTGGATTAATCCACCATGTCTGCTCCCATAGCGTTCTACTGTGTTGCAAGGAGTTAAAAAATATGTAACTCTTTCTGGTAAATATTATTTGCAGTGTCTGTCAGTTCTTCAGCATCGCTTTGTCTTTGTTTATGTTTATGTTCTAAGATGAGAGATTTTGTTTATGGTCTGTTTCGTCGCATTTTGACTGATGTTTATGTTCTGTTACAGGGAACCTTGACTATATGATGAATTTTCAAAAAAATGGCAGAGTATTTCTCAATATGATTGAAGGCACTACCACTGAACTTCTCTATAAGCACTGCAGGTGCTGCTGAAGTCGTGTTGGGCGTAACGCATCTCTCACGCGGCGCTTTATCCGCCTCATGCTGATTATGATTCGTTCTGTCTTTGTGATTTGAGTAAACTGGGATCATCCTAAGTACTCCTATGGTCCAGAGTTGGCAGAAAGCGGTATGATGAAGAAAAGGTGAGAAATGTGAGCAGATTATTGTTTTCTGTCAAGGATACCTCACCTGAGCCACTACATAAATATCCAGGTTTATAAAAGCGTGGAAGTCAAGGACTCTCTTTGGTCTACTAAACACACAAAATATAATTTATGTAAATAAAAGCGGTCTGTATTATTTCATTACAGTTCCGGAATGCTGCAATCTACGCTTTTATGTTGCGTGTGTAAGGCATTTGGTGCAGGTGAAATGAAAACAGCACACAGATCTCCTCTGATTTTCTGCCCATCTGATCATTTACACATGCGGTATGCAAGTGTAGTCAGAGAGAAAAGCATAATTGGCTCTTAAGTTATTGATCTTTGAGAGAAAGACTGAAGTTATGGTTCACAGCACATCAAAGGAAGCCGTTTGTCTCACCTTCATCTCTGCATGAAAATGGCATGACAAAGCAGCAAAAAATCTACAGGCTGATCTGCTTTTTGTTTTTTTATTTTCCAAATATCAGGGAGGATTTATTTTTTCCTTATTGCATGACATTTTCGAAAGGACAGAGCTGGGGCGGGTCCAAGTCTGTGGTGGTCCGCAGAGCTCTAGGGTTCGCAAATTCACCATTCAGACATCCTGTGCTACAGGACCTTCCCAAATAGCTGCATGCCTCTGGTGACGTCTGCCTCTCTGAACCGTGTTCCAAAGGAAACACACGCCGTAGCCAATGCCCCATGTTGGGGGGGGCAATGGACTGAATGGCCGGCTGTTAAAATGTTCAAAAAAGGTTTCCCCTGGCCAACAGCTAATTACAAGTTGGACTATCTCTCGTTTTGGAAGTAATTAATTTCCCTGTGTCTGACCGGACATTTAATTATGTGGAAACAGTTGCATTGTGCCGTTGCATGGCGTTGTTGACAGAGGAGCCTGAGGCCTCTATTCATCTTAAGATTCATTAGCAACCAACACCGGACCGAGAGCAGCTGATGAGGGTTAGAGTGATGATGTAACGTTTTAGAGATTTTAACTGGAGATAGGTTAGTTGTTCCTATTGGTGAACACAAACATTGTAAATATCCTACCGCTCGCAGTGACAGTAATGCTTTGTTTTAGTGCCACTGATGTGTTTCGGCCTGTGTGTTTATGTTCTTCTCAGCCAATGGAGCTCATATTTCATGTAACGTAACGGGAGAGTCAGTGTCACAGGTCGGTCCTGTGTGATCTATCAGATGGTAAGCATATCTGTCTGCCCAGGAGGTCACAGTGTGTCCGCCATTTCCGCCCGCTAGCTAATCCTTGGTTTTAGCTGTTCTCTCTTCCTGCAAGGATGTGCTGGCTGGGAGAGACAGGCAGGGGCAGGTGGGTGTGACGGGGCATCTGGCGTATGAGGGAGAGTGGGGGAATCAGCGCCGCCCTGTTGGTCCGGTCATGACTCTCCAAACCTCTCAGAACATGAGCTGATACAGGCAGACACCTAATAGTGTGCAGGAATAGCGGATGATTCCACTCTGTAAGGATGCTAGTCTATTACCTGGCTCTTAAGGCTTGAGACAATACACAGGTAGCCGTTGCTGCCTTTTACAAATGTTGTTTTCTTGACACTTTGACATTTTGGTAATTGTCAGGGGTGTATGCAGGAGTGGGGCCACGGTGTCACTGGCCCCAGCTGAAAGCTGATTGGCCCCTGGAGTGCCCCCTCCCCTGTCCCTCACCCAGTCAAAACATATCATTGGTTAATGATAAGACTGGCCCCTCTGTATGAATTATGGCCCAATTATGTCCCCACCTTAAAAATCATAGAATTGCCCCTGGAAATTGACTCAATTCATTGTCCTTATGTCATTTATTAGTCAAGAGCAGTCATTCAGATTAATCTGTCATAAATATTCATGAATATGGCTAGCTAGCTATTAGCAAAGGTGTTGTTCTTAAACATCTGTGTTTCGAAGCACTGCATGGAGGTCACTGTAAGAGCACTCCAGCCAAGCAGGGGTTCGAGAAGCAGAACTTTGTTTTGCTGGCCTGAGTGAGGGATGTGCATGCGAGCTGGATGAATCGGTCAGCAGCCCACATTACCGTCAGGTCTCGTGAAACTTAGGGAGTGTAGCTGTTGCTGGAACACAATATGGTTTTGCACTTCCAGCGGTTGTCAGAATTAACATGCGGCCATTTTCGATGAATGTTTATCCAGCTGTAACGGAAAAGGACGCTCCGCATCGACATATGTGAGGCATCTGTTAGGCTTTCTTGCTTTCCCCATCTTCTGGAAACAGGGAATGATAAATTAGTAAAATGACATTTGTGATACAGGAGTACATATCAGTGTTGTGTTGAATTCTTTTTATATATTTCCTGATGTGTCACTGCTTTCCTCGGAAATGCCAGAGAATGATAATTAATGATCGCGCACAGCTGTAAGATAAGGATGGAAAGAAAGTCACGGCTCCTACTCACGTCTCCTCACAAGCGCTCGACGTTCTTGTCCCACCTGTGGCCGAAGACTGGCCATGTTTGAGTCAGGGATCCACCACACCCCCCCGTAAAATTCATTTTCCTGGGCCTATCCTCAGGGGTGCCTTTGCGGTCCGCCTTGCCTCGACGTCTACCGGGTTGCATTTCAGGCTGTAGAGGACAGCTGGGAGTCATTTCCACACTGGGCCCTTGGCTTTGATTGGGGAGAGTCCATTCCCACAGTGCTGGGGACCAGAACTCATGCTGCAATGCTCCGCTCTCGCAGCAACATCGCCGTCTATGATTTATATTCTCGGCAGAAGGATTCAGAAAGGACCTTACAGTCTGGCTTACACTTTCAAATCAGAAACAGTTGTCTGCCCCTCTTTTGGTACTCCCCCCTCACAAGAGAAAGGACTTCAAACGTGCTTCTTGATTAGACCATGATGTCCAAAAGCATTTTGCTAATGCAACTCTGGGAATGTGGTCTCAAGTAGTAAATGGCAAAAGTGAAATGACCTCCCTCTATAGTGTAAATGAACACGGTGTGTTGCCATTGTAATTCAGAGGCAGTCAGACGTTTGCTGCTTTTTAAATACGGAAGACTTTTCCCCATGGTGGCCTCAACGCAGCCCTCTTTTGTGTCACATGACACTCCAGAGTACTTCCTGCATCTAAGGTGTCGCCATTTTGGGCAAAGCTGTTAAACATGCCGGAGGAATTCTGGATTTGAGCGTAATTGACTTGAAATTGGAATCTGCACCAAACTGCACCCATTTTCTGAGTATATGTGGAATTTTGCGGCTTTTAACGCGTCTTGCATGCTATATTCAGGCATTTTGCCACCAGCAAGCTCTTTACTTCGGTGTTCTAGTACCCAGGGCTTGAATATAACTGCCTATTATTCGCCAGAAGGGGGCAGGGTGGAGCCTCCCTCGCGATGCAGGAATATTGTTTCAACATATCGCCAGCACAACTCGCAGCCGCTGGTGCCATGAACAGACAACTACTGAGCATGCTCTTTACGTCGATGCCCCCCCCACGCATTCCAGTATGAATCAGACAGAATCTCTGTGGCAATGGCTTTGTCAGAACAAACAGCCACCCGTTGGTTCCTTGAGACAGTTATACCGTTTGGTTCAAACAGCACCATCGTTTGACCAGCATTAGCCTGATATTAGCTCTTATTGGGTGGAATACCTATTGAAACGCCCCTTCGTCTTTAATGGTGCCTGGATTTGGTTGGAGGCTGTGGAGTCTCAGGTACAGCTGCTGGGAATCCCGTCTGCCTCAAAGATACAACAGAATTATTGCTGTTGCCATCTATGGTGTGGTTAGGTTACATTGTTAAATTGTGTGGCAGTGTTCACTGTAGCACAAAACATAAGTTTAACCGCAGAAAACATCAATAAACACAAAGCCACGATTTAAAATAATCAATGTTAGCAGGAGTAGGTAGCAGCCTGTGTTGTTTACAGCTGGTTCAGCACTAACAGCGTTTTCTTCTGAGAGGTACTGTATGGTAGCTAACCCGCCTGCTCACTGCTCACCATGACGTGCCAGCTGGTGCCCATGACTAGCTGAGTAGCCACCATGATGTACTGACTGTTAACTATAATGTACTGACTGGTAATAGCGTAGTGATTGGTAACCATGACGTGCTAACTGGTTATCATGGTGTTCTGACTGGTTGCCATGGCATTCCGACTGGATGCCATAGCATGCTGACTGGTTGCCATGGCATTTTGACTCGTCCCCATGGTGTGCCAACTAGTTGCCATGGCATTCCGACTGGTTGCCATGGCATGACGACTCGTTCCCATGGTGTGCCGAATGGTTGCTATGGCATGCAGGCTGGTAACCATGGCATTCTTACTGGTTGCCATAGCATTCCGACTGGTTACCATGGCATGCCGACTCGTTCCCATGGTGTGCCGAATGGTTGCTATGGCATGCAGGCTGGTAACCATGGCATTCTTAATGGTTGCCGTAGCATTCCGACTGGTTGCCATGGCATTCCGACTGGTTGCCATAGCATGCTGACTGGTTGCCATGGCATTTTGACTCGTCCCCATGGTGTGCCAACTAGTTGCCATAGCATTCCGACTGGTTGCCATGGCATGACGACTCATTCCCATGGTGTGCCGAATGGTTGCCAAGGCATGATTACTGCTAACTGTGGCGTGGCGACTGACTCCCATGGTGTGCTGGCTGCTTGCCATGATATGCAGACTGGTGACCATGGCGTGCCGATGTAACCGCGCTGTTGCTATGTTGCTCTTCAGCCGTGGCCCTTTTCGTCCTCAGGTCTTTTCCCGGCTGTCCTCAACCTGGCCTCCATGGCTCAGATCAGCACCAATGCCACCTGTGGCGAGACCGGGCCGGAGATGTTCTGCAAGCTGGTGGAACACGTCCCGGGACAGCCGGTCCGGAACCCTCAGTGCCGCATCTGCAACCTTCACAGTGAACAGCCCGCCGGTACTGGTTCTCTCTGCCATCCTACACGACAGACTCAAGCCCGTCACAAGTTCCACAAGTCCCTGGGCGTCAAAGTGCCCCCTCAGTTCACAATTCAAGCATTCCACGATTAGCCACAGAGAATGACAGCACGAGGGTGACTTGAATGCCAAGGATTAGGGCCGGCCCTGTAGGAAAATCCAGCTTCCCCTGTGTGCGTGTGTGTGTGTGTGTGTGTGTGTGTGTGTGTGTGCGTGTCCATACGCGGTCCCATTTGATGAAGGAACAGGCCCACAATTGGCCCTCGTGTGGGCGTGCCAGAATGAATCTGAGGATTCTCTGATGCAGCCTCGCAATTCTTCCCCTCCATATGTTCCCCATAAACGTGGGAGAGCTAAGTTTTTTTTTTAAATCTGTGCAAAACAAAGTTACATTCTGATTAAATCAAACAGATGCTGGCTAGACTTATAATTGGGTCTCGGATGGGAATGTCACACCGAACAGACTTTCTCACTCATTAAAGGTTTTTTTCCTCTCTCAAAGGCAAACGGACATTTTGGCCTCCTTAACATTTTTTATAATTTTTAAGATTTTTCAATCACTGTACCGTACATTTGTTTTATTTAATAATCATGTTCTTAATCATCATGATTGGGTTACTTGAATGGCAGCAGGGAATACAAATCTATGTGTACGTAAAAGTATCCAGTCACACTGGTGGATTTTCACAGAGATGGCCTTATTGTTTACGTCTTGCAGTTACAGCAGTTGTCTGAGACTGAAGTGTAACGCTGAGCTCTCTGGACAGTGACCCAGTTCCCAGAACACCTCCCTCATCTGCCTCCCCTACTCCACACATCTGTCCATGTCGTTATCCCCCTATTACCCCGTTATTAGCTAACAGAAGGCCTGCTCTTGTTTATAAAAACCTGTGAGTGCCGTCCAAAGACGTGTAATTTGTTAAATTGGTGTGTATGTGCCAAGTTCGAAATTTTATGCCGTTTCTTTGCTGAACAAAGCGAGTTTTTACAGTAAACAAAGCGAGTTTTAATGGACACTGTTCCTGAGCTCGGCCAAAAGAATCGTTGACATGTTCATTGTGTCACCTGCTGCAGTTCATCAGGTTGTAACTGTTACAAACTGATGTAGGCTGGCAACCTAATGGATGAATTATGCCAGTTTCTATTCTAACCAATCAAGGACATGGTTATTAATCTATGCATAGATACAGTATAGTAATTCCATTGCAGTTGTTAACATCCTTGAGAAACATACTGTTGTCCTTTAATTCCCACTGTGTGTAGATAGTTTTTATAGTTCCAGGAATTAAATCTTTCTTTAAATTAATCAGTGTCTGTAAAGAAAACGAGTATCATTTTTCAATTTGTAATCTTTAAGTAAATTGACCAATGTAAGACAAGGCTATTGCTGTTTCTGTGTAACAGAAAAGCATAAGGAGTGCTAAGCCTGGAAGCCAGTACCCCTGCATACTGTCTCTTTACATGTTGTGTGATTAACGCTTGTAGACATTTTTGATTAGTCACTTTTTGATGCTGTGATGAGGACGCCGGGAATCATGTGACGTGCCCCACCCCATGCTCATTGCAGAACAGCATCCCATCGAGTACGCCATCGACGGGACCAATCGGTGGTGGCAAAGCCCCAGTATAAAGAATGGCATGGATTACCATTACATCACAGTCACGCTGGACCTCCAGCAGGTAAGGGCCACCGTGTACCAAAGTCCGACCTCTATTCCTCCGATGTAATTTAAACTTAAGGCAGTATGATAGGTACATCGTCCCGTCCAGGGTGTCCCCTCCCTTGGACTCAGTGTGTCCCAGTGTTGTCTGAGTCAGAGTCATCGGAATACTGAACCTATAAACATGGGGGAGTGGAGGGGAGAGCAATAGAGGACCGTGTACTTGATATGCGGAAGGGGACTGGATGGAAGCAGGAATGGCTAAAAAGAACAGGCCATTACCCATATTTAAAAAGTCGAAGAAACAATTTCCTTACTGTATAACATTAAGCATTAGCCAATCAGAGGAAGGGAGTGCCATGGAGGAATTGGCTGCAGATATTTCATGCTGGTCCTGAAACAGGGAATTTTCTTGGGAGAGATCTCATGCTCACCACCCTCAGGTGTTCCTGCGAGGGTCTTCTGACCCACTGGTGATCTTAACTAGCAGTTCCAATACAAACAAGCCCTAAAAGCCGCCCTGGTACTGACCTCCACCTGGATATTATTCACTTAAATGAGCATTTATTAGCAGAATGTATCTTCAGCTCCCAGGAAAGGAGACCGTTTTTCAGGATATGAGAGCCATTGTAACCAGAATACCACTATTTTCTGCAACAAGTTTTTTTTAGATAAGCTTTTTT
>JAODLC010000005.1:99260-111185 GCA_026781145.1 Hippopotamyrus pictus
TCCTAGTCTGAGTCATTACCAAGCAGAGTCATCGGAATGCTGAACCTGAAAAACATGGGGGGGGGGCAATGTAGGGTCCTCTTGGAGATACCAAACTAGGAGCTTATTACCATGACTCAGTTATAGATCACGGGATCCAGGAATGGGTCCAACTCGAAAGGAAATATGGAAACGTAAATCTCTTTAAGTAAAGCGGCACAGAACTGATGGTGCAGGACAAAGCAGAGAGGATGCACACCTGAAGATTAATTATGGAATCAAACCAGGTTTTTCATCCACAAACTCTGCATGCTTCGGCCTTGTGTTTTGTGTAGTTTAACTGCTGACAGACAATTCGTCAGTGTAATATCAGTATACAGGGTATAATACTTTGATGTATGTATGTCTTACAAAAAAACACTTTTTATAGAACAGATTTAATAAGTGAACTGGGGAGAATATCAGAAGGATACCAAAAATGTTATTTTTTAATATAATTTATATTATATCACATAAAATATCTGAATCAGCCTTCCCCTTGACATGACGGCATAGAGATAATTGATATAATAAATTGGGGATTCGGAATGCTGGAAATGTGCCTCGGCTGCTGTGGGCGCTGAGGCGGCTGTGTAGCTAACGGCTGTCACTGTAGGTAAGCCGTCGCTTCTCTGGCAGAGCTCACTCGCCTGCCTTCCCGGCTGCCGTTTTGCCATTACAGCCCCTCCGTTTTACCAGATCGCTCCTCTCCGCGTGAGCGCCCTTCCCCCGCAGCCATGGCGACGGCTGTCACCGCGCAGGTTAATGAGTCTGCGACGTCTGCGCGCGCGGGATGATGCGCCGCCGCGCGTGTCCTTATCACTCGTGACGTCAGCGCCCTGCGTGTTCTTTGTTTTATTTTTTTTTTTCTTATTTAACCTCCCTCTCGTTATCCGGCAGAGATATGGGAAAATGACAGGCTGAGAGGGGGTGGGAGGTGTTTTGGAAAACCCTTCGAAGGCAGCCGTCTCTGTCAACACGCCCACGGGGTGTCTGTCCGTGGGTATCGCCGGCTGCTAGCTCGCTTCACGGCGGACTTCACACCCTGGAACCCGCCGCCCCGGCACTCGTGCGGATAAATCCGCAAACCTGCGACTCTCGCATTCTCTCCAGCCGCTTCTTGACTTTCCTGCAATTCTCTCCTGCGCGTTTCAGACGCCGGCAACCTTGCGCTTCGTTGTGACGCCGCATCGCTATAATTATCGATGACGTCCTGGGAGAGGGTAATAAGATGCACTTGCCCTGGCCTCTCACGTATCCACCGCTGAGATTTCCTGAAGTCTGCGAGACCCTCGTTACATGGCAACATGACACGTAGCCTGTAATCCGAGAAGCTCATTCAGCCAGCTCCAGCCAGAGATACATGTCCTTTTTCGTTTGAACGTCAATTTAAACTCAATTTAAGGGACTGCACTCCCTTATTCTCTTGATTAGTCCTGTCAGTTTGACGTTTTTTTTCTTATTTTACTTAGAAATCATAAAGGACACTTGGAGATTGAACTGGTCTTCCTCCCCAAAATGCTATTCAAGAAATGTCTCCTTCAGCACTTCACTTGGGAATAATGTGTGGATTTGTATAGCTAATTAAGCACTAATTGGAGTAACATGTCGAATGAATTGAAATGAAAACCAAAAAGACATAGAACCAGCCAGGGACTGAAAATGACACCCATGATTCAAATTTTAATAAATGACATCAAATTGTTGTAAAATAATTAAACGTGAGACCCCTTTATATTGTTAATGTGTGTATATGGAATGTGAAATCAATTAACAGTTTTAAGTTAAATCCAAGGCTGTGGGATTAAATAGCACAGTGAACAAGCGATTCGGCTAAATTGTTTCTTATTTGATATTCTACCGGTTCCAGTGGTTGAACTGCGCCTACAGCCACATGAATATGATGAGTTATGTGTGAGACCAGTGTTTAAGATATTCACGCAACCTTTGCTATTTTCGCTCCGTAACGCCAGGTTAGTGCGAGGGTTACGGGCACTTTGTTCGCTGTAACGGAAATGCTGCCCGTGCTCCTTCGTGGTTCTGCGCGAGACCAAATGAATTCCTGACAATAATAACATGAGAATGATTTCAAGTAGGTCATTTTGGTGATGCAGCCCATGTGTGTCTGGACCTGTCAGCATGATCCCAGCTCAGAGCAGAATTGGGGGGCTCTCACTGCGGAGGGAACCGGGACTGGATTTGGCCCAGTCTCCCGGCCCCATCCTCCACCCGCCTCTCCCCAATGCACTGACCAGGTCATATTCTATCCGTGCTACACCAAAACAGATGTGGCTACATCTGAGATCCCCTGTCTTCACTAAGATCTGTGCTGCCAATCAACGGTTTCGGAAGGATTGTCCATGTCTCACCCCGCTCCTGATCCCTATGCACAAAAAAACAAAAACAAAGATCTTTTGTAATTCTCTCCCCGATACCTGAGTAGGATACTATTCGCTTTCAGCCGGTGCTATGAATGCTGCCGTGACGGCTTCGTCTCCTGTTGTAAATGGTGAAATTCAACTCCGCAATCTGCAGGCAGATAAAAGGAGCAGTGAGTCATTTTTAAAGTTGATATCGCACTACGATTCATGCGCCTATCATCAGCGGAAAGGTGCGCGGCTGTAAACGCCGGTGACAAAAGTTTTTTCGGATGTCAGTGTCATCCTGTCCCTTAGCATGTATCTAGAACTTCGGTGAAAATCCAGTGCTCTAGGGAGATATAGTAAGGACCCAGGAGGATAGTGTAATACCACCCTGCCGTGGTTCCAGTTACCTAGAACCGCAAGCTGATCTACCCTGAGGTGCTTTGATGCAGAAGAGGACAGAGAATGGGACCACGGAAAATAGGTTAGCCCTCATTTTCTGTGGCTGGGAAGGTCACTGTGAATTGACATTGCTGTAGTAATAAACATTGGGAGTACAATCATAATCCAATAACGAGCAGGGCTCCTGGACTCTTCAGAGGTACTTTCGTTCTGGTTGTTTTGCTGGAGAGTACCTTTTGGAGCTTCAATCACGTCGGAAGTAGTTTGAGTGGCAGAAGCTAGTTCACTCTCTGGTTTCAAGGCAGTCATTACTTCCACTGAAACAGCATGTTCTCCATAGGTGTTCCAGATTGCCTATGTCATCCTGAAGGCAGCGAACTCTCCTCGTCCCGGAAACTGGGTGCTGGAGCGCTCTCTGGATGGTGTTACCTTCACCCCCTGGCAGTACTATGCCATCACAGACACTGAGTGCCTCACCCGCTTCAACATCATGCCCAGGACCGGCCCGCCGTCCTACTCCCACGACGACGAGGTCATCTGCACCTCTTTCTACTCCAGGATCCACCCACTGGAGAATGGCGAGGTGAGACACAGTCTCTGTCAGCCATTCGTCACTGAAGTAGCCTGGGCAGGAATTCTACCCGCCAGGAAAGCGGCCGTGTGATGTGTGAAAGTGCCACTTGGTGAGATGCCCAGGAGTGGGGGGCGCTGTTGCCTCACACCTGCAGAGTCAGGGGTTCGAATTCCACCCCAATTTGTCTGTCTGGTATCCACCTGTTCTCCTACTGCTGGTTTTCCACTTGGTTCCACTCACAGTTCAAAGACATGCAGTTAGATGAACTGTTGTCTATTTGGCCATAGTGTGTGTGTGTGGATTAGGGATATATTACATTGTGGGGAATACAGAGAGATGATTGGAAAGATAAATAGTTTTAAGATCAGTGTAATGAAGAAAGAAATGTATTATAGGAGCTTTAATACTTAATAAGTGTCACAGAGTAGATTGGATTAAAATCAATGACATATATATACAGTGAGCTCCAGAATTATTGACACCCCTGACAGGAAATGCACTAAAAATAATATAAAAATAGATAATCATATTAATCAGAGATAAATGCAGAAATGCCAAGGAGTGAAAAATATCCTAGTTTATTACTGTTCCAATGAAACCAACCAAAATTATTTATTGATTTATTTAAAAATCTGTTTCCTCTAAATAAAAGTTTCACAACTAATTCCACCCCTAAAGAATACAGGAAATAAAATCTACCAAATTTAAACCATGAGTGAAATTCATCTTATGTAAGTTCATCTAAGTTTTAAGGAACTTTGTGTCATCACATCACTTCCTGGACATAAAAATGAGGTTGAAAAGAGTTCAGAGGAGACAAATCGTTGTAGACCTTCATAAATCTGATAAAAATAAATGAATATACCACTGAGCACAGTAAGGACAATTATTCATAAATTAACAGGTAGGAGACACAAACACATTTAGGAAGGATAGGAAGGAGGACGGTGAGAATCACTGTGAAAGAATGGCAGGCCTTGGTGGCATCTTGGGGTCAGCAGGTTTCAAAAAACACCACCAGATGCCACCTCCGTAACCAGAGGCTCCTTGGAAAGGTTGCAAGGAGAGAGTTTTTTCCTACCCAAGACACAGAAGCAGGAGCTTCCAGTTTTCCAAAGGTGATTTAAAATCATGACTGGACGAAAGTGCTGTGGTCACATGAGACAAAAATTGAATGTTTTGAAACAGAGAGGCAGGAAAAGAACCTCATATCCACAGTGGAATACAGTGGTGAATCAGTATTGTTTCCAGAGGTTCTGAGACACTGTTTAAGGTCAGATGGCTTAATGGATTCTACTGAGTTTGAAGCGACTTTGGCTGACAATCTGGTTTCCAGGGCCAGAACCCTGAGACACGGATGAGGATGGACTTTCCAGCACGACAAACAAATGGTTCTGGGACAGTCAAGGTCCTGCAATAGCCATCTCAGTCACCAGACTGCAGTCCAGTGGAAAACCTGTGGACTGCACTGATGAGGACAGCTGATACAGTTGAAGTCTGCAGTTTCCATACACTTAGGTTGAAGTCAATAAGCTCATTTTTTTAACCGCTCCACAGATTTCATGTTAGCAAAATGTTAGGACATCTACTTTTTCCCAACAATTGTTTACAGATATTTTTTTCACTTTTAATTCACCATATCACAATTCCTGTGGGTCAGTAGTTGTCATACACTGTCAGCATTTGGTAGCATTGACCTTCCACAAGCATCTTACAATATTTTGCTGTGATTTTGGCCCATTTCCCCTGACAGATCGGGGGTGAAGGAATCCTATCTCACACTTTTCATTTCTGCCCACAAATTTTCTGTTGGGTTGAGACTCTGTCTTGCTGCAAAGAATGTGGCTGATCTTGAATGGATCCCTGTGGAGGAATGGTCCAGAATCTCTCCAAATGTGTATCATAACCTTGTGAAAGAGTACAGGAGAAGACGACATGCTGCTCTGCTCACCAGAGGTGGTCTCACCAAGCGCTGCACCAGGGGTACAAGTCATTATGAAACCTGATTTTTGATGGATTGGTTTATTTATGAAATAAATGTGTGATTTTGGTTGGTTCCATTGGAACACAATATAATATAACAATGAGCTGCGATATTTCTTGCATTCTGGCATTTTGAGCTTATTTCTATGGTGTTATCGTTGAGTTTATATATATATATTAATAATTAAAACAACAATAATGATAATAATTATTATATAATAATTTTGCTGAGTTTATCTATACGATCATAATAATAATAGCCCACTATATCATAGTCTAGTTTGATTTGGAAAGAAAGTATTTAATTTGGTATAAGCTTTAACTTTTACTGAATTCCTTTTTTTTGTCTCTTTATTTTTTTTTTATATGAACAATACAAAGTTACTATCCAGACTGGTCATGGTTTTAACTTAATATCTTTTTACATAAGTTGATATTTATTAAAGTAGTCCTGGATTTATAGTGACGACGAGCAGCAGTATGTTTCCTCATGCGGCAGACCGCGTTCCCCCTGGGGAGGGCGGACACCCCCGCACGCGCATGTGAAAATGCCCCACCACGCATGTGGCGCTCATTAGCCCCGGCATGGCTAACGACTTTGGCTGTGTGCTGAAATTACTTTTCAAATCGGCAATTAGGGAACATTAAAGCGGCAGCGGTGTGCAGTAGTTCTCATTAACAGATAAGTGGTGTCCCACAAAAGACACACAGAGCCGCCCACGCGGTCCACAGCCGTGCTCCCCGCAAGTCATGCACCCCCCTCCCTTCTCTCCAGTGATCTGACCCACCCGGGGGTCGCCAGCGGAGAGGGGAGTACCCTGGGACACACAGACACACTGAGGAGCAAATATACAAGTGTTGAGAGCTTTTAAATAATTTAAAATTTTATTACCTCGACTTTCGGAGAATTTTATGCATCATCGCGTAAAATTATGTCATACTATACAACATTATGTCCATAAACCACAAAATCATGTTTTAATTGTACCACTTAGTATATAAGTTTTGGAGTTCCAGAATGAGGATCTGACCTTCAGGACACTTCAAATATGTGATGATTGTGGATTTGGCAGCGTGATGCCTCATGCAATGATTGTAGATTCGGCAGCGTGGTGCCGCATGCGGTCTTTGTGGATTCTGCAGAGTGATGCAGCATGTGATGATTACGGATACAGCACAGTGATGCCGCATGAAAATGATTGTGGATTCGGCAATGTGATGCCGCATGCAATGATTGCGAATCCGTCAGCATGATGCCACATGCAATGATTGTGTGATGCTGCATGCGATGATTGCGGATTTGGCAGAGTGATGCCACATGCAATGATTGTGGATCTGGCTGTGTGATGCTGCATGCGATGATTGTGGATTTGGCAGTGATGCTGCATGCGGTGATTATGGATTCGGCAGAGTGATGCCACATGCGATGATTGTGGATCCGGCTATGTGATGCTGCATGCGGTGATTGTGGATCCGGCAGAGTGATGCTGCATGCGGTGATTGTGGATCCGGCTATGTGATGCTGCATGCGATGATTGTGGATTCGGCAGAGTGATGCTGCATGCGGTGATTATGGATTCGGCAGAGTGATGCCACATGCGATGATTGTGGATCTGGCTGTGTGATGCTGCATGCGGTGATTATGCATTCGGCAGAGTGATGCCACATGCGATGATTGTGGATCCGGCTGTGTGATGCTGCATGCGATGATTGTGGATCCGGCTGTGTGATGCTGCATGCGATGATTGTGGATCCGGCTATGTGATGCTGCATGCGGTGATTATGGATTCGGCAGAGTGATGCCGCATGTGTTGCTCCCTGCTGACGATGCAGTGGCTAATTAGAGGCCAGCCCTGCAGATTGGCATTGAAGCACTCTTAAATAGGGTGCTAAAAAAAGGTACTAATTGCTCTGGAATTTACCCCCATGCACCTCTTTTTATAGCAATCAGCACGAGATCTGGCCTGTAATTTAGGCTGTGTGTTTTTAATCAGGTAAGGAGGGTAATTGCACTGGGTGTTTGAGTAAATACGGTGTCCATTTGTGTAATTGCTACCGGCGCTGCTCTGAAGCCCCATCTCTCTCCATAGTTCTTATTACTTAATGTCCACTTTTGTTCTTGCCATTTGTGCTACAGATCCACACCTCCCTGATCAATGGGAGGCCCAGTGCCGAAGATCCCTCCCCAACCCTGCTGAACTTCACCTCTGCCCGCTACATTCGCCTACGCTTCCAGCGAATCAGGACGCTGAACGCTGACCTCATGACCCTGGCTCTCAATGACCCGCGGGACATCGACCCAATCGTCACCAGACGGGTTCGGACGCGTGTCCAGTTACCAGTAGCAGTGACAAAATGGATTTGTTAATGTGACTTATACTCGGTCTGCCTAACTAACATAATTATCTCCTTTCGCAGTGTAATCTCGCCAGATGATTTTAAATGAACTATTAAGACATCATTTCAGTCCAGCTGATCATATTTTAAATCTGGCATTTTTCAGTCACCTGGTTTGTGCTTGTGGTTTTAGTTAATTAACAGGTATGGCTGTACCTTGTTATTACATGTGGTCTCAGTGTAGTCTCACCGAAGGACCTTTCAGTTGGGCTTTTGTGACTGGGAACACACCGTAATGAATGATGAATATCAACGAGCCCCTTTGAAACTGCCTTGTACATTGCAGCACCATCAAGGGCCAGATCACCCGATGCAGACTCATAACTATAAAGAGAGTTCAGGGTTTTACCTTGGTTAAAGGGTCAGCACTTTAATCAGAGGTCTGTGTGTAACCGGGCCTGCCTCTGATATCTGACTGTCACTGGCCCAGCTGCTTAATTGCCGGTTTAATTACATTCCCCCCGCCGCTCCGACCCGTGATCGCCCGAACTTTCATCTAGAGCCGAAAATGATGAAATAAGACTTCGCCGTGTGACACTCTGCCATTTTCGTTTGTCCTGTCCGCAGTACTACTACTCAATTAAGGACATCTCGGTCGGGGGCATGTGCATCTGCTACGGACACGCCAAAGCCTGCCCGCTGAACAATGGCACCAAGGTATAATGTGGGGGGGAGGTGCTCTCCGCGCTTCAGCACCACTGAATCCACCTGCCCACTTTGGTCCCAGCCTTTTTGGGGAGTAGGCCTGCTCAATCCGACTTACCGCCATTGACCTTTGACCACCGCTGTTGCTGTTGGCAGAAATTCAGCTGCGAGTGCGAGGACAACACCTGCGGGGACAGCTGTGACCAGTGCTGCCCCGGCTATCACCAGCAGCCGTGGATGGCAGGGACGTTCCTGACCCGGCACGTGTGCGAGAGTAAGGACGTCGCGCCAACGATGATTTAATTGCATCGCTACGGCGATGAGGGCCTTTTCACGTTAGGGCGAGCTAAAATGGATGGGGAGAGAGTCAGCTGAGCACTAAAATAACAAGGTGGAGTATTTTGTGGTGCGATGAATATTGAGACGCTTAACGACTAGCCTGTACCCGTCCCGCTCTATGCTACATTCTCCCAGAATGCAACTGTCATGGCAAGTCGGAGGAGTGCTACTATAATCAGACGGTCGCCGACCGGAGGGAGAGCCTGAACACGAGGGGCACATACGAGGGTGGCGGCATCTGCGTCGGCTGCAGCAACAATACGGCCGGCATCAACTGCCAGAGCTGCGCAGATGGCTACTTCCGGCCCGAAGGGGTACCGCATGCAGGCGCCGTCTCTTCCAGGAGGGAGCTTAGGAGTTCAAAAAGATTTACCCCGTTGTCTCTGCCAGGTATTCCCAGAGGACCCTGACCCCTGCCAGCCATGCTTGTGTAACCCTGCAGGCTCCCTCCATGCAGCATGCGTCCCCGACGAGTCTGTG
The DNA here is from genome assembly GCA_026781145.1 of Hippopotamyrus pictus. Taxonomy (NCBI): domain Eukaryota; kingdom Metazoa; phylum Chordata; class Actinopteri; order Osteoglossiformes; family Mormyridae; genus Hippopotamyrus; species Hippopotamyrus pictus. Next base: position 108,462 of record JAODLC010000005.1, read on the forward strand.
GCCTCAGCAGGTGAACGGGCCTCCGCGATGCACCACATGCGACGCATTACATGCGTGACTGACGTCCCTTTGATCCAGACTGACTTATCTAGGTTGGACTGTTTTGCATTTCTACAGCTGGATGCTGTTACCGAGGCAGCTCAGGTTAAGTATGCGACTCAGACATCGGCGAGAATGGCCCCTACTGGGACTTGAACTGACAACCTTTTGTGAAGGTTTTTTACCGCAACGCTGCCCCGCTCGCTGTCAACACCGGCGTGTCTCCGCTGTGCACCCCGCCTGCAGGTCTAAGAGCCGGTTCCTGCCACTGCAGGCAGGGCTACGGGGGTGACAAGTGTGACAGATGTGCCTTTGGGTACAACGGGTTCCCGCTGTGCGTGCGCTGCAACTGCAGTCTGGAGGGAAGTCTGAACAGGGACCCGTGCAAGCTGCCCTGCACCTGCAAGGTGGGCGGCCGCATGGGGCCGGGCACAGAGCAGGGTGGGGGCCAGGGGCCGGGGGCCGGAGGCCGGGGGACGCTCATCAGCCGGCAGGTTTTATTTTTAACATGTATAGTCTGGCTGCTGCAGATCCCGCTCTCTGTGTCGTATCTCAGAAACATCTGCTTCCACGCGCTATGGGCTGATCCCATAGCATACACACAATACATTCTTTTATTTTATTTAGCCTTTTATTTAGCTTCTGTTTATTTTTTTTAATCCTACTAACCCCACATTCACCTATCATTTGACTTAATTTATGATCCTTGCTGTACGACGGTTCGACTTGATATTTTGAATTTACGATGGTAAGATGGAGATGCATGTTCAGCAGTCAACTTTGAATTTTGATCCGTTCAGTAATTGCGCATAGGACAAATAAATTCTTAAATCTCGTCGCGTATGCGGCATTTTTTTTGTTGCATCTTTTCCCTGATTGATGAGATCACTGATCTACTGCCTGTCCGTATGGGACCGGAGGGACGGGGGTCCTTGACATGAATGATCCGGTCAGGAGGATTTGTGGGATCCCATCCGACCCAAATGTGCAATCTGGACCCTATGTGTCTTTTGTCGTCTTTCAGGGGAACGTCGAGGGGGAAAACTGCGACCTCTGCAAGTCGGGATTCCACAATCTCCGTGGTGATAATCCCTACGGATGCGAAAATTGCTTCTGCTCCGGCATCACGAGCGAATGCTCCGACTCTCCCTGGTCCTACAGTAACGTGAGATATCGGACTCATTAGCATCTTAACTGTTGGGGGGGGGGTGTTTAACTCTTCCTGTGCACAGGTGGGGGCGCGTGGGTGTAGTACTTCAGTCTTCCCGGGTTTATTAAAATCACATGGTGCCGTCCGCCGGGCCAAGGCCCCGGCGCACCGTAAATACCGGCTGATTTATAGCGTGTCACCCATGGTGACATGTTGATTGGATGAGCCCACAGGGGGGTCAGAGGTTAATAGTCTGTGGGGATACGTGTTGGTAAACAGAGGGGCTATCAGCACAGGCAGTGTGGAGGGAGGGGGGAGGGGGTGTCACAGTGATCAACGCACCCGTCCTGCATGAGACAGGCAGCCCTGCATCTGTCTCCGTAATTAACCTGACCTTGAGTTCTCCTTCCAAAACTCCGCTTCCGCCGCCGTGTAATTGTGTCTGTGTGTGCGTCACGTGCGAATGCCATGTCCGCGCACACGGGCCGTCTCCACGGCGATGGCACGTCGCAGCGTAAACGAGACTCTGCTCTGAGCGTGGCCCGCTTTTACTTCGGTCTCTCTAACATTTCCGTTTTTTTTTTTTTTTTTTTTTTAACATGGTCTTAACAGAGCCGCACACCCCGTAATTTAAGTACAATTTACCGAGGTTTAACCCACCCACATAAATACCTTGATGGCGTGATAACGGATATGCATGTGCGCCGTGTGAAATTTTCTTTCGAGGAAACCATTCCGCCGCCACACTGGTATAACAAGCAGAGTGGTTTATGGCCAGAATTATGTTCCCACTTATCAATTAAATGATGCACTTTTTCAGAAAATGGGTTAAGTGGTAGGCAGCAGTACATCTGATGAATGGCTGTACTAGTTGTGGTTTGATTACTGACTCGTTCACCCATTTCTCTCCGGTCCCCTTGGCCAGATGACGACCATGCTTGGCTGGGTCCTGAGGGGGGACGGTGAGGACAAGGTGTGGCCGATACAGGAGGGCCCTCCGTCTCTCAGTGTCGGCCATGCAGAGACCAGCGCCCATCTGCAGGGTGTTTTTTACTGGAACGCCCCTCCCAGCTACCTGGGGAACAAGGTCAGACCCCCGGCTTCACCAGCAGTGTACCCTCCCCCTGCCCCCTCCCCCTCGCCTGTTAGCACCTCGTAGTGGGCTGAGCTCCCCCACATCCAAAGGGAGCGGAAGAATTCTATATCTACCTGTGCTTAGCATCTGTGCTTAGCATCTGTGCTCAACATCTCCGCTTAGTGCCTGTGCTTACAAACACAGGTAAATCCTCCAAAAAAGTCTTGGAGAAAGGGGACATATAGTCACCCTATTTTAGCATCCTTGCTTCATATTATCATCATATTATTATTGCTTCATATTATCATCTCTGCGTCACATCTCTGCCTAGCATAGCTTAACATCTGTCCTCAGCGTCTGTGCATAGCAGCCGTCTTAGCCTCTGTGATTAGCATCTCTGCTTAGAATCTGTGCTCAGCGTCTCTGCTTGGCATTTATTGTGCCTGGTGTGATGCTAGCT
>JAODLC010000005.1:111285-125691 GCA_026781145.1 Hippopotamyrus pictus
GCTTAGCTGTAATGTCATAGCTTAGCTTAGCATCCGTACGTAGCATTTTTTGCTTAGCATCTATGGTTAGCATCTGTACTTAGTGTCTCTTCTCAGAATCTGTGCTTAGCGTCTCTGCTTAGAATCTGTGCTCAGCGTCTCTGCTTGGCATTTATTGTGCCTGGTGTGATGCTAGCTGCTTAGCTGTAATGTCATAGCTTAGCTTAGCATCCGTACGTAGCATTTTTTGCTTAGCATCTATGGTTAGCATCTGTGCTTAGCGTCTCTGCTTAACATTTACCGTGCCTGATATGCTGTTAGATTCTTAGCTATAGCATCTTACCAGCTTACCAGCTGTGCTTAACATCTGTGCTTAGCATCTGTGCGTGGTGGGGGGGGGGGGGGCGACACAAAGGCCACACAGACAGAGTCGGGAATGAGGATCAAAAACCTAACCCAAGTACTATACACACACACACACACACTATTATACATACCTGGAATTATACTTGCATATTACCACATAAATACACAAAGTTCCTGTACATATGCAGGATTTTCTCTGTCCCTCACTATGTTAAGATGAGGCTTTGTGTGCAGAAGTATGAAATGTTCCTTTGTAGCGGTACTCCCTGGGTGTGAACGTGGGTGTTCTGCACTCTGTGTGAGGTCGGGGCAGTCGGGGGTAAATACGAGCACTGTGCATAGGCCAAAAGAGAAAAGCAAACGTTTGCTTCTCTGTGGCCGTCAGTCAGGACTCGTATAAAGCGTTCAGACACAGGCTCTCACGCTACAGTGACACCACGGCTGTGCTGTAATTACGCGGGGACATCCTTGCTGCCATGTTTCATCGTCCGAATTAGGGCGGCCGTGATGGCCATTAGTGGTGACATCCGTGCGACAGCGTGCAGGGGGGCACGTCTGTGCATTTCTGGGGTGGGGGTGAGCGTGCGAGTGTGTGCAGGTGAGGTGAGGGACAGGAGTGAGAGTCCCTGTGGGCCCCTCACTCGGCCACGTGAGACCAAATATCTGACAAACCTGGGAGGGCAGCAGCTTGGATTCAGCCGACAAACACGGGGACACGCGCGTGTGCATATGCATCACGCGGTAATTAATGTGTCACCCCGCAGCCGTAATTGATATTTTTCTCCAGCAGCATGTGACAGAGAGGATGGTGAGAGTTTGTGGCATAAAGAGTGACCCCACAAACGCCCTGCTGAACTATTCTGGGGGGGGGGTGCTTTCTGGACCCTGATTGGCCATCGCCTGAGAGGACCCACTTCTTGGCTTTCCTGGGCAGGCAAAAGGAATCGCAGCAATTATGGTGCCTGGCTCTTCGCTGAGTTGTGACCCATCACGGGTAATAGACTATTATGATGATAAATGGAGAGATCTTGGCGGCAGGGTGCACGCTTCTGCGCCTCCCCGGCGATAGAGGGGGCCATTACCTCCTGTCTCCGCGCTGACAGGGGCCCAGTATGCATGGATGGCCGCCAGAGATTGTTTTACCCAAATGAATATATTTACTCAGGCTAACTCGTCCGAGGCCTTGCTCACGAATGCCCTCCCCCTCCCTGGAATTGGGGCATATTGGAAGCTGCTGCAGAGCCTGCAGAGGGTGACCTGCCCCCCTCCCCCCCCCACACTCTACGGCTCACTGGTCTCACTCGGCGTCAATTAGATGCTGCACCGACGAGGGTTTTAAAGGCTCCTCTGCATCTCCCCAGAGTCTGAGCACAGCCAATACATGCAGAAATGACATGCGTGTTTTTTAAACTGTTGAATGTATGTTTCAAGTTTTTATTTTTTATTTTTTTTTGACTCCTCATATTCGACAGCTTAGTTATTCGGTAACCCGGGGAGAGAGAGGTTCGTGCACATTTGGCGATTTGCTCGGGCCTCCGTCAGGTACTCCAGTTAAACACGCAATCCAAAAACGTGTAGTGAATTTGTGTCAATAAGTAGCACAGTCCGTGTGAGTGTGTGACCCAGGATGTCCTGTGCTTCCTGGGATAGGCTCCAGGCTGGCAGTGACCCTGTACGGGATAAACAGAACGCATGACTAGGTTTGTCAGCGTTAGTACGAAGAATTTGCTGGAATAGCATGGATTGTAAGTCTTGTTCTTGTTTCATAATTTTCACATCTTCGTATTGTTCAGAAATTATTCAATCATGGAAGGTATAACAAATAGCCAAGCAGTAATAGAATCCCCCTTGACGGTTAACAGATTAACAGCTACAGTGTTTCTGCAGACCTGCAGTAGCGCAGGGTTGCCAACTTTGGCCAGCTTGCTGGCGTGAGATTTTCAGTTCGAGACAAGTCTGCACACACATTTATATGTATGTTAACAGTTTTATTACCTTTTTAATTGTCTGTAGTGTTTGCAAACTAGCCCGATGCTTTTGATGTAGCTCATTTCAGGTTTATAATGGAATAATATAGATTTCTTGGGTGAGCGTGAGAGTCTGAGTGTCGCACTGGATGCGTGAGAGTTGGCAGCCCTGACTAGCTTCCTGTTAACCCAGTAACACCGCAGCCTTTGAGTCTGTCAGCTTATAAACGTACAGAACATCTTCAGCCATGTGACACACAGGTGTCTTCAGTAAGGGGCGTTCCCCGCATAGCAACCATACGGAGACGGTTGTCCGGTTGTCTTGGCGATGTGTGTTGTCCCACGCCAGGCACATGGGCCCAGAACTCAGTCCACAGATGTGCATATTTGTTTAACAGCGGGACTTGAACTGACCACCGCTGCTGCTCTAAGGCAGCAAAAAGTGGCGTTGTGCAGAATGGTGTTGCGCCCTTAATATATGTACTGGGGGGGTGGGGGGGCTACGGGAAGGACATGTAAACGGTTCTTCCGGATATTAAAACAAACAAAATGGCTGCTTTGTATCATGCAGAGCAGATGTGGGGCTGTGTGCCACGATCGGGGCTTTGTCTGAGGAATAAAACCGGGGCTGTGGGTTGGGGCGGGTGTCCCGTGAGATTTATTAAAATCGCCCTTCCGATTGGCGTTCCTCAGCGCCTCTGTGAGGCGGATCTCATCGATAGCATTTCCAAGAGGGAGGTCAAGTGAGGTCACATGATGTGTAACTTATTTGTATGGCACAAGTAAAGGTTACGCAACAGAGTTAGAGGGTCGTTGCTGCGAATGTGAGGGTTCGATCTAATAAAAGGCCACCAAAATATGTGGCACCTGACAGGCGGCTGATGGGGCAACCCCGGGACCTTTCCTGTCAGTCTGGGAAGGACGTGTATCATGCCTGCCGAGCCTACACGTGAATAATATCCTTGACCCCCCCCTGATTTGAGATATTCGGATTTTGCTTTTGGGGATGAAGGACACATCCTGGCTAGGGCAGGCGGCACAGAAAACCCAGCAGGTTCAGGAGCTGCTGGGAATGTGTGTCATTGATCTCAGAGGGTAACTTCATAAACATACCTTAAAGAGCAGGAAAAAAAACCTCAGAGATACTGCTGCAGAGTTTGCATTTCGTGGGGGGGGACCTCCTGCGGCGGCAGCAGCGACTCAAAGCGAGTCTCCGCCCCCCCCCAGCAGATGTAGGTCAGCGCTGTCCATGCATCGGCTGGGCTGCCGGCTGCAGGTACAGTATCCCCCCCCCCAGAGGGTGACTTCCTGGTCTGTCCGTTGGCGCGGCGACACCCCGGGCCGCGCTTTTCAGACACAGCGGGAGCGATGCACGCGGAGACAGAAAGAAAACACACGTCAGGACAAGAAAGGGCTCTCCTCGGTAAAGGAAAGATAAACACAGACGATTCTGATTTGGAAGGCTGTGAGGGTGGAGACACAGCCAAAGCCCGAGAAAACAGCAGGACGGACATTCAAAGAAAAGGGAATGTTTCAGATGGTAGGAGGCTTGGGAACTGGCCAGTGTCCTTTGACCTTTCAATCAAGATTTTCACACGGATAGATATTTACTTTGTCTTCAAAGGAAGTCTGCATACTCATTGTCTTCGCCTCACACCCCTAAAACCAAATATGGAGCGAGCAATAGAAACTCGGCATGCAAAGACAATGAAATAACAGCTCCGGGCTTTTTGAGAGGATGTCGGAGGGTTACCTGCTGTGAAAGTGCGGACACTGTAGCTTTGCCATAGTTACATATCACTTGTAACGTCCAAGGGGAGCAATTGCACACAGTGATCTCACACTTAAACTCTATATGTGATGCTAGCCATCCCTGTTGATAAAGGTCATTATTCCAGGTGCAGATATGGTGAGATTAATAGGTACATGGTATGTTCTAAATATGCAGCATATTATGGACTTGATACGTTTATTTTTTTTTCCTTTGTGGGCTGGAGTATTTTCTTACAAAATGCATTTTAGTGTAACTGCAATTATAACGTGAATTCCTACTGTGGAAGGTGAAAGCTGCCCTGAGATTCTTCTGATTTATGTATTTGTGTAAAAGCTAATGCGCCTTATTAAAGCCTCAAATCTTATTCGGATTCTAATTTCAACGTTCATTTCCACATTTAAACTTGCAGCAAGCCCGTTATAACTTTCTAATGCAATTGACTAAATCGCACAACCGTGTGCGTTCGACTTCCACAGTCCTAGTTCATCTTCTGAGCTGGAATGAAATGTTTGTATGATGAAATCGCTTTGCCTCTCGCTCTGGTACAGTATTATTGGGAATTTCAGAGATCTGGACCATTCTTCTTGTTCACTGCTGCCGTGTCCCCTTACAGCTAGCAGCCTATGGAGGGAGGCTGGTGTACACGATGTCCTACGACACAGAGGGTGAAGACAGGGCCATCACGCCCTCCATCCATCCCGACGTCATCCTACAGGTATGTCCTCGGTTTCTCCACCAGGCCACGTGCGCCATGGATGACTCATTGGCATCCTAGTTGACGCTGTTATTCAAAAGCACCTGCAGCACATGCATGTTTATTCAGCTGCATGTCCCGTTTTAGGACAGAACATCCCTGCCAGGGATGTAAACCAACAACCTGTCGACTAGGGTTCCCAGATAGGTGGCCCACAAGCCTAATCCTGCCCGCGAGAATGAATAGTCACCCCCCCCACTGGGCTCATTTTATGGGGACAGTGACCCCAAGCTTTGTGTTTTTGATGGAATTTGGTCCTCGGAGGGAAAAATATTAGGGGACCACTCTAGTAGGCTGCAAGTTACTATCCTTCGCTGCTATAGGCTAGCTGTGGTACCCTGAGATACTTTAATCTTTTTTTGTTTTGTTTTGCTTCCTGTGTGATGAAGGAGGTCAGGCCCAGTCCACCATCTTGGGGAATTAGCTTTGCGTCTGGGGCGTGTGTGGCTGCCACGTTCATCTGGTTCCGTTTAAAGGGCGCGGAGTCCACAGCTGTTCGGCCGGAGCGAGTGCAGGCCTCTGGAATTCTCTGACATGTGTGTGTCATTAGCGGGGCTCCAGAAAAAGAGCACAGCCGGGGGCCTGCCCCCCCCCCCAGTCCACACATTGCGGGGAGCGTAGCACGGCCGACGCGGTCATGCGGTCGGAAACCATGCCGCTCTTTCTCAGTATTTGATATCAGGTTTAACCAAAAGCAGACTCGGCTTAGCAAGACGCCTTCGTCTTTGGTCAGGCCTTTTGGCCAGATGTTTATCTGAAGAACATGTATCTTTATACGAGACAACAGACTAAACCCCTGCATGACAGCGGCCTGTAAAAAAAGCCATGACCTCAGTTGGTTTTCATGAGAATATCTAATTTGGGAAGACCAGTCTGTGCACCTGTGTTTTTCTTCCTGCTTTTGCAGGAAGGTTACATATGTTAAGACTCTTTCTCAAATCTAAGATGTATGCATCATTTAAGGGATAAGTCTTTCATGCCCGGTCGCCATGTGTCCTGTGATTGTAACCTTGGTAAACTCTGCAGTCTCAGTAGCCCATAATGCCACATTCTTAGAAAAAATGCAAACTCACTTATTGTCTTATTCATTTGTATGTGGATTATCTATATGTGCATTTTTAGTCATGATGATTGGTCAGTTCAAAAGAAAAATGTACCTCTTTGTTCCTTATGAGCAGTGAGGCAGCACATATCACAGGCCAACACTGTGAGCTGTCCCTTCCTACTGATGACCGACTGATAAGCAGTCTGTTTCTGCCATTCCCCAAGCTCATTTTATATAAGGGTCAATGCTTTCCAAGCTGTGCATCATACATACGTTTTTATGCACGGCTGCAGAGGCAAAAGACCACCTGACATGTAGCGGGCTGTGTTTAAAACGTATAATGCCAGGCTTCTAGTACATTAACCCAGTTATACCATGGTGACGACACACTTGGCTCCCGCGTTTGTACCTAATGACATTACTTTCAAGTGTATGAGCCAAAAATGCATTTATTAATAGAAGTACTATCCTACACCAACGATGTAGCATTTTGCTTAGTTTTTGTTAATTTTAAATTCTGTTATTTGTCTGAAATTTTAAGTAACGTTACTTAGAATTAAAGATTTTAACAGTGCATTGATTTACCGCTGTGACGCGCCTGGCTGCCACTATGTGCGTGGATATAGAAAATTAATCTGGCCAACCAGATTTGGGAATTCATCAGCGTGGCAGCGGTGGAGCGTGACTTCATCGCCTGTGTCTGTGTGTAGGGGCATTTCCCGCGACAGCAGACACACTTAGAGCACCACTGCATGAAAGCAACACGTGGACACCAAGAGCAGTCCTCAGCATTGTGCAAAGACACAACAAAGCTCACGCTCCCAGTGAGGGTTCATCCTTCTCATCACTGCCTGTCCCCCCCCCCCCCCCATGCTAACGCCAGTGCTTCAGTGCAGCTTTGATTGTTCTTCCTGTTTCCACAAGCCAGGTATTCCAGTCTATCAACATTGCCAGAAGCGTGGGCTTCTGCAAGTCGTTAAGCTTGTTCTGATGCCTGCAGCCTGCCTAATCCAAGAAAGAGTCCTTATCCCTAAATACATTTTGCAGTATTCTTTTTCTTGCAATGGCAGCAAATGCCATTACCTGCAGAGTAGACTTTTGTTTGAGGGCCCAATTTCCACTATTGGGCTACAGCCGACAGGGATCTTTTCTGCATGACTAATTGGGTTTTGCTCCGCCGTTCTGAAACATTGAAGCCTGGCTGTGTTTAACGTGCCTTCTGATCACATTTGTCATGGATTCTCTGTGCTGCATTCATTCACTCAAGCTCACAGGTCACCCTGTGTTGTGTTTGTAGGTATAGATTCAGCGATTCACTCATTTCATCCATTCTTTGTACTGTATTTATAGTAACTTTACTCACGCAGGATTCATGATGCTTTATTGGCGTCTCACCATGCAGGGATACATGAGCGCTAAGATTTATGTTCCATTTGTTTCCCTCACATGGCTACCATGAAATATTATTTCTTCACGACTGCCGTGCAGTTTGGGAGGAGGCAAAGACAAGTCAAAAAATACATAATTAGAAAAGACATCTTCTCATCATTAACCCCTCTGACAATCAGCAATACATCCAACATGCAAACAGTAACATATTTAAAGGCACGGACGGTCTCGCACAAAACTGTGCACCAATATGGCGGATGCCGGCCTTTGCTGGGTGTGGATGGTGCAGTGTGCCATCATGTACAACCCTCTTATGAATCAGCAAAATGTTAACCTGTCTGTATGCATACATACCACAGCCATACAGATTTTATATATATGCATACATGATGCACAAGAAACAACAAAAGTGAACAAATCAATTGTTATTCCAAGGCAGTGCACACACTGCTGTTTGGTGCACATCTGTAAGCCGTCTGTGAGGAAGCCGGCATTCCATTGCATTCGGATGTGGGGCGCCCCCTCTGTGACTCCGGCGGTAAACTGGACACGGCCTCGCAGATCCAACACGACAGACTGCAAACGCATGGTTTCTGACCACTGGCTGTCACAGAACCCAGAGCATTGATAGAGCCTTTACCTCCTGCTACCAGAGTAACAGCCCTTGTGAGTAACTACTCATACTACATCAGGTTGGGGGCGGGGCTGGCTCTTAGGGCGGAAACAGAGGCAACAGACAGCGGGTGTCCAAAATAGGACGAGAACTAAAGAAAAAGGGGACGGGGTCCCTTTAAATATCAGGTTCAAAAGACCAGAATCAAGCCAAGTTTTCCCAGAGCTGAACTCAACCAACCTACTTACAAGAAGAACACTTGTACCTCACTCCCCTTTCCTGAAAAACCAGACTGGCCCTATTTGTTAGTAATGAAGTGATTAGGCTCTGTTGGGGTCTGTTTATTTCATTCACGCCCTCTGATTCTGGAGATAGGCTCAAGATCACCGCCAACTCTAATTGGACCAGTGGTTAGCGAAAATGGATGGACATTGGCTATAAATACATATTGTACCATCTAAAAATGTCATATGCTGTATGTATCGTCTAAGCTCTTTGGGCTATGGGCAACGGTAGACAGCTCTAATACATATTAATGGCACAGAGCTGTCATTCATTTAAAAAAATTAATAGTCCCGCCACTTTGTTTCACTTTCTGAATATATAAGTACTTTTGCATATAAACACAAAGAGAGAGAGGTACCCAAGATGTTTGCAGAAGCTTGCAGCCGACTGTTTTTAATTGTGGTTATATTTGTTTGGCAAACGATAGTGATGAAGTGCAGTCGGAACCTTCCGGAAGGCCAGGGGTCGGCCCCATGGGTGCGGGCTGCCTTTCGGCTGCCGCCCTCTTCCACGCTCTCCATCAGCGTGCAATTACAGTGGCGTGCTCGTCTTGGCTCACCATGACGGGGGAGGGGGGTCTCTCAGCATTTCGCAGTCAAGTGACAGAGCGCAGGAGTCGAGGGGCTTTATTGAGATATTGCCGTGTGAAGGCTCTCGTGGCACCCTAATGGAACGGCAGCGGATGCGTGACGGGTCATTATCGACGGTTAATCCCTGCTTTGCATGTGTACACTCCATTAATTCGGAGCAAATAAAGTGGCAGGGCATGTTGGCCGTGATTCCCCAGCAGAGCGGGGGGCAGTAAATAACACTTCGTGCGAACGACGCCCCTTAATCCTTTCCGATGATTCTGTCAACATTGCCTGGGGATCAGAGCCTGGCCACTTCACCTGTGTGAGATATGCTTGTATGAGACCCTGCCCCATCACCAAGGCCCTGTCTACCATGGCTGAATGCTGCCCCCAACTACTGCATTAAATGACCAGTTAGTTATATGCCCATAAAAGTATATCACGTTTTAGCAAAAAAAAAAGAAACATTATATAGGGAGGAGTGCGGGCAGAAGCACATCAAAACAGGATATTTTTTCCACTTGGAAATAAAAAAACAACCAAGCTTGACTTTTGTCTCCACAGGGCAATGGGATAACAATGACTGACAGCCGAATGGGGCTGCAGGTGTACCCCTTTACCGAGGGAACAAAGAGCATTGTCCTGCGTGCCGAAAATTTTATACACCGGGAGACAGGCCTCGCTGTCAGCAAGAAGGAGTTCATGACAGCTCTCAGCGATTTGAATGGGCTTCTCATCAGAGCCTCGTACAGCCATGATGAGGGGGCCCTCTACAGGTACGTGCTGTCACAACAGCCTCAGCAACATCAGAACAAAACGTTTCCCCTAGAGCCATCATCAATGCCACATTTATCTGTATGTTAAGTTTAAAAATATAAGTTTGCTTGTGTTCATGTAGTCAAACCTGTATGTAATGTGTGTGTTTGTATATATGTATATAAATCCGTCATGTCTTCACTGTCCAGTGAAAATCGCACATCTCCATTTTTTGCCGATTGTGACTTGCTACAGACAGAACATGCCCACTCTCCTCTGTCTGCTGACAGTGTTTGACTTCTAATTAACCACCGAAAAGATGTTTTACATAGCCATCTATTTAACTAACTCCTGTTTATATTTGTATTAGTTAACATTTGTAATCATCATGCTTGTTTGCAAGAATGTATCACTTTATTGCACTTTTCAGTTTTAACAACTTAATGCTGATAACTAGGTATCTAGCTAACATCACTGTTAATTGTGAATGTAAAGGGAGATTCATTTGTATCATGTTGACACTGTCATATTGGCCACTTTTAGAACAATCCACGCAAGTCCATTTAAAACATTAAACCGTTCACTGACGGCTGTGTAATGATAGGTGTCTCTGTGCTGCTAACGGTGTCTCATTATGTTGATTTAGGTTTAGTTTGTAAAGTAGTTTCTGAGAAAATGCATTTTTCCACGCTCCAGAAATAATGAATTTTTGTAGAGATGTGTTTTTTCACATCACGTTCCTTTTAGTTACTTTTGTTCATCATATAAATATAAAAATGTGCCGTTGTAGTTCCCCGCCGATGTTTACGACACCCTTCAGCCGGCTTGGTGTGCTGCATTCCTCATGTCTTTGCGTTCCCCGGGGCCAGACTCGACTCTGTCACCCTGGAGGTAGCCAGTGATGTGTCCCGGAGCGACGTACCGGCCAGGGCTGTGGAGATGTGTCACTGTCCCCATGGCTACGGCGGAACCTCTTGTGAGGTGAGTGACACGAGTGTCGTGAGTCGGTGTCCACCTTTTTTATCATAGTCCTCTTGGTGACACCTCTGTTAAAAAAAAAAGCATCCAGTCTGCCTCGTATATCAGTTTTTCTGTCACTGTCAGTCTTGTTTGACCCTTGCACGCCATGTGTGAATTATATGGTGCACTTGCAGTTAATACAGCAAGAATCTGTATCAGAATAAGTGTATTTTTATTATCCTGAAGGAAATGGTATGCTTGCGGGAGTTAAGCGAAAATGTTCTGAGGGCAGAACGAAAAATGATCGGTTCAGAGAGATAGCCAATCAGAGAGGAGGCAAATAGAGGAGGAGGGACCAAGACATCTGATTGGTTGGTCCCACCTCCTCCAGTTGTCTGGACCCACCTCCTCTTCAATCGGAACTAATTTTTCGTTCTGCCCTCAGAACATGTTTATGTAAGTAAAACTCCCATGAGCAAATTCCGTCTGGTATTCAATGACATGCACTTGCTGTGTTGTGTGTTTTGCTCGGTGATGTGTGCAGTTTGTACTGCACATAACTGAGATCAGTGTGAGGTGGTGAAACCCATTTGAAAAGATTTAGCTGACAGCTAGGCTTTTGGGCTTCAAATCCAAGTTACCTTCTTAGAGAAGCTGTCTTTAGGTCACTGTGGTGGCCACATTGGTTTTTCCGCATATACCATTATAATGCTGACCGCGGCAGATTTCCGGGAGATTTTTGAGAGAAGATGAAATGAATCATTGGTTTTTTTAATACATGAAGAGGGATTAATTGTGACTTATTTGAAAGGACCGTAGGGTCAGGACCTTTTGCAGAACCCGTCGGAGAACAATCCTACCTCCCACACCGGATCATTAAAAATCCTTGACACAGAGGTGACTTGGATTAATGTCTGAGATTCAGTGCAGTGACCTTTTTTTGAAAGGGTAACTGGAGACTAAATCTTCACAGCCGAACGTGAGACTGACTGATAAAATCAGGCCTGAGGATTTTTCAGGTGATGCCAGGAGAATTCACACACTACAGGATATTATTCATTTTGCTTTACATAATGTACTGGTACCATGATGCATTGCCGATATTTTATTTTCAGAATAAAGATCACCTCGTTCTCCTCGGGATAGCTGTAGGCTAATAAGGCTTTTCTTTATCTTGAAATATTTTTGATACACCGCCATTACATGAGGCTCAGACTGTGTCTTCTATTTACTCACACAGTAGCCATTTTTAAGTAGCCGTGGCTGTTAGTGGTTCAGAATAATTACGCTACACTGAGATCTGCTGAACTTCGACGCCTGCCAGGTCCAAAGATGTGACAGTGAAGGACGTGAAAGCCTCCTTGTCATGATCCCTCTACATTCGGACCCCCTGCGCTGTTAAACTCTTTAAAAACTAAAAGCTAAAATAAACATCTTCAAAAGTGTATGTCTTCTTCAGAAGTTAGCAGTCAGTGGGGTACCAGTGGCCCTGCAGGGATTTGCAGCTGGAGACTTTTATCTGCTGAACGCGTTCTACATAACGGTCTTCGATGTAAAGCAGCCCGTGGGGGCTGGTCCTATCGAACGGGCACGGCTGATGTGGCTGTTGCCGTTTGACGGCATGTTACAGGGTGAAAATTCGAACCCGTCTTCGGGTCTTTAAGTCTTTAAGCTACAGGAAGCTGAGGGGCGTGACGCCCAACTCCTGTTGCCATTTGCTTGACTTTCTTTGCCGCGTCGTAATTGTCTTACCTCTCTTTTCTTTCCTATTATGCTAAATAAATTTGCTCTTAAAAATAGACCCAAAAGAACTCCATGTCTGCTTCTTCTGCATAAATCAAAGCACTTAGTGAAAAGCATTAATTATATCTCTGTATGATTAATTAGCTGCTGCAAAGCAGGTTATGGGCTGACATAATTAAACTCTAAATCTCACCGGCTAAAAATAGCTTTGTTTTCTTTTATCTAATGGCTTTGTAACAGTCACTCTGCATCTACACGATTCGCTCCTTGTTCATCAGAACTAATTTGTGTCATTCCGCTGTCAGGGTGATTTTCTTTCCTCGCTTTCAGAGTGTAATTGTTTTGTCTCCCCGTTGCAGATGTGCTTACCTGGTTACCAAAGGGTTAACGGCACCTTGTTCAAGGGAGTGTGTGAGCCCTGCCGCTGCTTCGGCCACTCGGCGCACTGTGATGACATCACGGGCCGCTGCCTGGTAATGTCAAGCAGGGCACGGCGTTGGGTGGGGCTCCGGGTCAGTCATGCAGGTGTAGGTAATGGACTACCCACTGAGACTATCTCTAAATGTTTCCCTAAATGGGAGGTTTCAAACCATAAAGCAGCAAAGACCAGGTTCTAAGTGTGACTTTCATTTCTTTGGTTACTTTGCTGTGAGTTTGTAGGCCAAGGCTTGGAATCTAGGATTCCAGGCTCATCAAAACTGGTACCTCAGCATTCATGCTGGAAATGAATGAACAGCACAGCATGATGGGAATATGAACAGCGCAGCATTATGGGATGGGCGTCAGCCCATTGCCTTTGACAGTATAATGTAGCGAAGTCATGAAAGCATCCCAAGATACCTCCCCCGATCATCTACTCCTCAGAGGTCCCTCGTGTTTCTCTCGGGCTCTAGTGCTTCTGGTTGGACCAAAGGCCAACTCTAGAAAGGAAGTCATTTAGAAAGCAATTAAGAGGCGAGCATCAGGAGGTTGCCCCGCGGCGCCCAGTCAGAGGCGGGGTGGGGCTGACATCACCGGCACTGGCCAATAGCATTGCTCACCTTCACGTTGGCGCCAAAGCGATTTATTATCCTTCCTCTAACCCCCTCCCCCCGATTCCGCATAATTAGGAAATGGTGTCCTCGTGGTTAATTATGCTGACTAGACACGCAGCTGACGGGGAGCGTGTGCGGCTTCATTAGGCCTTCCGGGGGCGCCACGATCGGGCGCACAGTGCTCCCCTGTTATCAGCAGAGCGGCCCTGGGCTGGTGCCAGCACACAGGAAGATGCAGCGTGTTTAATTTGGCCACGCGCGCCTCTAAAAGTCTCTCCGATTTATTCGGCAATTAGGAGTAAATTTTATGGAGGTTTGACATGCAAAACTAAATTTTAATTAGATGTCATTCTGTTAATATTTTCAAACGAGCATGTGTGTATATTAGGCATTTATTTTGGTGTTTTTACATGGAAATATTTCAGGTCAAATGGCTTTTCTCACTGAAAAAAAAATTATTCCTGTTTTTAAATAAATTTAATTATGCTAAATTTATAGTTATAGTTCTGGCAGCAAATGAAATATGAGACAATGTTTACACCTGCTGAGCAAATACCTGATCTATGAGACAGGTTTTTCTTTTACTGTAAAACTCTAAAGTAATGCATTTTTCTGCCAAGTGAAATGGACCCCTCCCTCCTACCCAAATCCCATTTGCAGGACTGTGAAGACCACACCATGGGTCCTCACTGTGACACATGTGCCCCTGGTTTCTATGGCGATGCTACCAAGGGAACAGCCGAGGACTGCAAGCCCTGCTCGTGCCCACTTCTCCATCCCTCCAACAAGTACGTATCTTAATGCACGTGCGCGTATTCACACACACACTCACCAGACGTACTATCACACACACACACACACATTTGTATTCACATCTTTGTGGGGACCGTTCATTCATTTCTATGGGCAAAACCCTAATCCCAAAAGTGACAACCTTAACCGCTATCCAGCCCTAACCTTAACCGTAAGTAACCAAACAAAATGCAAGATGTTTGGCATTTTTACTTATTTTTTTTTACATTGACAGTTTTTTTTTAAATTTAGGTTATCCAAATGGTGAAAAAAATGTCCCCAAAAGTTTTCAGGTTTTATCACACTTTGGGGACATTTTGGTCCCCAAATGTGATCTATGCAAACCCCCCCCCCCCGACACACACACACAGTGGAGA
>JAODLC010000005.1:129132-140328 GCA_026781145.1 Hippopotamyrus pictus
GGGCAGTGTGGGGGCACACCTGGCTGGAGACATCAGAGTTGGAGATAGACTGGCAGCCCATGCTGTGGCGTGTTAACGAGGGTGCAGATGTAGCGGTTAAGAATAGCCGGGCGGTGGGTCCGCGTGCATCTGCGCGTCTGCCTGCCCCTGGTGCCGTTTGTCCGCATCCCCGCCTGTGAGGCTCCCGGCAGCTCTCACATGCGCAGTGTTAAGCAGCGAGGCAACTGGGGTGGTTCGCAATATTTATTTCAATATAACAACATCTTAAAAATTTGCCTTTGGCCAAACCTCACCACCCGTACCAGTGGAAGGTGCATGGATGGATGGATGGATGGATGGATGGATGGATTGATGTAAAATAATAAATATACCAATGTAAAGACTGAATACTGCGGACATATTGTCATGCTCAGTGCAGGTCAGGCCCACGTGACATCCTTGGCAAGCTTCGACCGGGAGGGGGTGGGGGTGTCAACAGTGGAATTTGATTAATTCTCCTTTAATATCTACTCTGTGGCACATTGAAATATTATTTACGAGGGGGTGGTGCCAGTGGTTTGCTAAGTCAGTGTCCGCTAAGAAAATGCCACTCAGGGCTACTGGCCATCTTGCCCTTTGCCAGGATTCTCGTCTGGCCCCTCTTACCTATTTTACACATCACACACGTGTGCTTGAACCTTTCAGGTTAAACCCTTAGATCTTTGGCCGCTCATACTTGCGTGTCGTGCGTGTGATTTGTACATATAGTGACGTGAGGCAGCCAGTAAAGGGCCGCCCGCATACCGTGTGGCCCTACACGACGGCCCCGAGGTCGGAATTAGCAACACGCCTCAACACGACCCCGCTTAACGACGGCGCTGAAATTACAGACGCGCATGGCCGGCCCGCCTTCCCATCCCGCCGGCACGCCCGCCTGGCCGTCGCAGTCAATAACGCGCTCAATTAATAAATATCCGGCAGGCGTCAGAACCGCCGCCGCGTCACGCCGGCACGATTGCTTTTCCCATTTAGTGCCACGCAGCCGGAAACTGGCCGAAGCAGATAAGAAGCTCCGAAGCCGTTTAAGGAGACGCGGTAGATCGAAGGTAGGCCTTTATCGCCGCCCGGCACGGCTTCCTTCCCGAGGAGATATAAGAGAAAAGATGAGAACGTGAGGGACACAGGCCCGGTTCTGATGGATCCCTCGCCTTCTCGCCAGCTGCCGCTGCGGGGCGGACTGCTGACAGCGTCGCTCTCTCTCCCCATGATGAATATGCACCAAGATCCTATTTATGTTCCAGGCGTAATTACTTTGTTGATACACGCGGAAGATATTCAATAGTCACACGTGGCACCTCTGCAGAACATCTCCGGCGAGTTCCTTCAATAATTGGAGGTGAAAAGAGTCATTATTACACCCAGCAGCCAGTAATTCCTTCACAGAACACAAATTAGCTGTAGCGCGGGTCAGCGATCCCCAGGCTGTCGGCCTCGATTGACCTTTAACCTTTGACCTCATCGTTTCCGACTGTGCTGCAGGTGCTCCAATGGTTTCTTTGGCCAGCCTACAGAACTGGGGGGGTCGTGCCAACCCTGCCAGTGCAATGGAAATTTGGACCTCTCGTCCTCCCGTAGCTGTGACCCTGTGACCGGAACGTGCCTGAGATGTAGGCCGGGCTACGGGGGCGTGGCCTGCGAGACCTGCGGGGAAGGCTACTTTGGTGACGCCATCGTGGCCAGAAACTGTCAGCGTGAGTGTGCAATTATATTAATGACTTATCCTTCTATGTCTAAGTATGATTTATTTGGATCTAGATTCCTCCAAATGAATCCATGCCTCACCATTTTTTTCTGATTTAGGCTAAATACTCCACTGCAGTGTAGTATAATTCAGCTATGCTAATGCTACACTATGTCATGCTATGCTACGTTACGCTACGCTCTGTTACATTTTGTTATGCTGTTCTGTGGTATGTTTATATAGATTTTATATCTGACATATCCCTAACACTCTGACTTCCGCACACTGCGGAAGCAGCTCGTCTCCCAGCTTCCTCACTAAATCTCAGCCTGTGATGTTATCACAACATTATATTACACGGTATAGGTGGTGGTCTAAACAGAGTATAGGCCTAACCTTCCATGAAGAGTCTCATTTTCACAGTGAAATAACAGACATGTACCAACAGACAGCTGTTATGCAAAAGCTATGGGCGCTAGGAAAATCATTAATCTTTAAATTTCACAGTAATCTAACAACAATCATGTCTGTAGCCAGACAAGAAGAGAGTGAGATTGATGCCAAAAAACGACTGAACTTTAATTAAAAAAGGAGACAAAATGTCATTTGTAATGTCTGCAGTTCAGGTTTTAAAATACAAAATATAAACAGCTGTGGTTTGATTTATTCCGTAAAAAACCTGGCGATTCTGTTTCCAAACTCAGTTTCCAATTTTGCACATCTGGGGACGTCACTGGCGAGGCAAAAGGAGAGCGATGAAGTTTAACTGCATTAAAATCTGAGTGCGCTAGCCAGCCGTTCTGCGCGTAGGCATTAAATTCACAGGAGCGCTTTCTGGAGCTGGGGTTTAATAGCTTCTTTATTAATTGGGTTTCTTAAAACGGAACATTCGGCTGGCCATGTGTGCAAGCCATATGCACAGCGTCCATGATGCCTTAAGTCTTTGGTCATTTATATTGGTTCGGCTAATGTGTGAAATTTATAAGACTGTGGGTCGATGTACCTCAGTCTTATAAATGTATGTGTCTCACAGCTGGTAACTGGTCCACTACCGATTAATATGAAATATACAGGAGGTCACAAAGAGCTTGGAGCCTTTCCTTGGAAGCACAGGGCAGGGGAACATAGTGGAAGGGATGTCTGTCCATGGCAGGGTGCAAACACTCCCTCACTCACACACACACATACATTCACAGTGGGCAGCTTTTAGATCTCAACTTGCCTGTATTTTTTGACCGTAGGAAGATGGTCAAAAAGACACATATGTAAACTTCACGTTTGGGACTTTTACTTACACAAGGAAGTCTTCTGAGGGAAGAACGAAAAGTGATTGCTTTAGAGAGATAACCAATCAGATCTTGGTCATATGTCGGACCAACCAATCAGATGTCTTGGTCCCGCCTCCTCTACAATATGATTGGTTATCTCTCTGAACCAATCATTTTTATTCTGCCCTCAAAACATTTTTTGTGTAAGTAAAACTCCCACACGCACTCTATACCCGCAGATCTGGGTTGGGATTCGAACCCACAATCCTTGAGATTTGTGGCAACAGCACTAGACCCTGTGCCACCCAGGAAGAAAGTACAATATAAAAAATATATTAATCAATCTTACAAGCTATGGTATCTGAAGAAAGTTTAAAAAAATGTTTAAGAAATACAAAAAAAAGTTCCACCCTCTGGGAAACTAACCTACAGTATGTGGTAATCCCACATGCCGGCATGAAGCCTGTCAGCAGGCTGAGTAGTTTGTGCCTTCGCTCCACACTGCTTGACCTTGTGCTCCTCAGGACAAACTAAACGAGTGCAGAATAGGCCAGCATGCAGAATGCAGATTCATCAGACTCATTTCCTTTTATTTTCACACAATCTGCCTCTTTCATCAGTTGTATTGTGCATGTTTCGCGTGACAGGCATGCAGAGGACCAGAGACCAGAAATGGACCAGAAAAATATGCTGTTGATTATGTAGCATTTTCCCCATCTGTACTTGTCACGAGGGAGCAAAAAATTACTCATCTCAGCCTTGTTGTGTCATTCTCGTACTGCACGGATAGGGTTAGATTATACTGCATGATCCGTGTAATCAGTCATGCCTGAGTTACATACATTATGTGAGATATTATGTGTGTTGACGGAACCAGAATTTTAAATGGGTTCAAAAACCACAAACTCACTTTCTAACAAACCGCTAATAGCAGACTCCGCAGAAAGCGTTTTGCAAGGTATCGGTTAGCATGTATATCTGTCCAGCTAGCCTGCTCTGCCATTAGCTGCCATCTCCCTTTTTGAAGCCTCAGACCGTTGGAACAGAATTGAGAAACTGAGTGTGTATGCATGCAAAGAATTTAATTCAATACTTAAAAAAAATTTGCTAACAAATTTTAAAGCTAGCAATGCAGACTCATGAAACACCACTTGTTTCTGGCCATAATCTTATTTTATTCAGCTTCTTTATTCAATTTTATCAGTGACAGCTCAGTTTGTAGCGATGTGACAAGTATGAATCTGACAGTATATAACAGTTAATAGGAATTTTCTAATAATGACTATCCATCCATCCATCTGTCTATCCATCCATCTTCCAATCATATTTCCTGGTCAGAGTTTATTATGGCGGAGTTGACTTATTTAACTTGAATTTTACTCCAGGTTATAGTCAGACTGTATACCTTGCATGTCACAAATAAAATCCTTGAATCCATTAATGTCAAATTTGATGTATTTTGTATGAGTCATTAAAAGCGCCACCTAATAAAACGGAATGATTATTTAGTCGCCATTCAGTCCATTTATCCAAAGTAAAAACTTTAACCAGGAGACACATTCCAAGCCGCGGGAAACCGCAATTAAGCACGAGGCATCTAAGCGGTCCCCCGGAATCGCTCGCGTTCGGCTCTCCGCTCGCCGTGTGCGCAGAAGGCAGCGACGTCGCTCATGCTGTTTCCACCGTAATTAAAACTTCAGAACATAACCCGTCGTTTTTTTTTTTTTTTTTTCGTGAAAGGCGCACCTCCTCTGAACTGAGCAAGCTGCACGGTAATTAAAATAGCAGGGGCTGGCGATTTCACACTGACGCCGCGAGATTAATCGCCACTCGCTTTTCTTTTATTTTTCTTTTGATATGCACGCCCAGAACCGGTCTGTGGGATCCTGCTTGCTAGATGGATGTCCGTAGATGGATGGTGGAGAGTGATACCCAATGATCTTGGCAGCAGGATGGGGAAGCACTGTCTAAGTGTTTTCAGTCTTTTTATTTGCTCACCCTGTGCACATGTTGTAAGCGATGCCGGTGACCTCACTCTGCATTCCTCTTTGGACACACAGAACTCACCCCCCTAAAAACACACTTGCAACAAGCTGCCATCTAAAAATGAGCCCGTTTTCAGGCCTGTTAGGGAACGACTAAACTGCTGTGACTGGGCCGTTTCTCACCCCCACCGGAAGTAGGCATTATTTATTAGGCTGTGTAGCAAAATCTGTGGCGTTTGGATAGATCTTTATCGGCTGGGACCTGAATATCTTTCAAAGGTTCATAGGTATAAAAGTGAGGGTCCTCTCGGAGCCTCAGCCAGCCAGCATTTGGATCTGAACGCTTAGTGCTGTCTGTCAGTGGTAATGCTCCCCCCCCCCTTCCCTCCCCAGCCTGTCAGTGTCATGGTAACGGCTCCCTGTCGGAGGTGTGCCACCACGAAACGGGCCAATGCACCTGCAAAGAGCACGTAATCGGGCGGCAGTGTGACGAGTGCATGGTAGGTACCCCAATACCTCTCTGGTTTCAACTTCGTCATTTCTCTCAGATTTTCTGAAACCTTCCTTGTTTAATGACTGCCTGCGCCATCATCATTGGGCAGGCGGTCAAAGGAAGACGATGAACGGTATTGCCTATTGCTGATGAACATTAAGCCGAAGGTGGTTCATTTTGCCGTAAAACGGACGACCTGCATGTCGTATCAGCAGAGTCAGACCCGCAACCACGGCCGGTGACGTCCCCCTTCGGCGATCGGCTGTTGGGGCGGGCGCTAGCCTCTAACAGCGCTGATGCCCCGTATCTGACATGCTGTCCCCCACTGTCCTGCCCGGCCAAGCCGAACTGCTGGTGGGATGCAGAGCGGCAGGTGTGCAGGCCCTGCTCGTGCAGCCCCGCGGGAGCCCTGTCCCGCCGCTGTGACCTGGGGGGTCGCTGCATCTGCAAGCCGGGCTTCTCGGGCCGGCGCTGCGACCTGGCTCGGGGCCACGAGCGCCGGGAGACACACCGGCCCATCCAGCAGGTCCTTCTGGAGCAAGTTCAGCAGCGCTGGGGGTCCGGCAGGGCCGGGGGGTGCACCAGAGGAGCGTACCGCCCCACGGGGGTAAACTGCTCAGCATGCATGTGTGTTACAGCCCGCCTGCCCTTAAACTCCACCCCTGTAATCCACACCCTACCCTCTGATGCAGCCATACAGAATTATATTTTTATGGCATGCCTTTGTAGCCTATTATACGCCGCTGAAGCTAGCCTAATTTAGCCCGTAACCCCTGACCCTTCTCCTATCCCATTCGACTCCATCCATTAGTGCCTTGGCTACATAATTGTCATGCGGTTTGACCTTATTCACATACCAAAGGCCCTGACTTTAGGACGTAACCAGCCCAGTGTCCTCGCTCACTGCCCCTACTCCGATGGCATGACTCTCCAACTCCCACCTGATCCAAACTCGCCCTGTGTTTTATGACATCATAGCCTATCATGTTACTCATATTGAGTTACCCTCCCATTTACACAGTCCCCCAGTACACCCTGCTCCTGTCCCCCCCCCCCCCGACCCTCAGAGCACCCCTTGACCCCAGTCACACACCTTAATCTATTTTCAACCTTCCTCCCCCGACCGGGTATCCGTGTGTCCCCCCGCACGCTGACGTCTTCCCTGCAGACCTTTCACTAACGCCGTGTTTTTGGTTGGTTCCTCTCGCATTTCGCATTAAAGCCCACGTGATTCCTGCTCGATGCCCATAAAAACCATCAAAGGCTTGTTTGAAATTACAACCCGCACTGCATTTCACCAGAAGCTGCATTGTGTTTTCTCACAGGAATGCTTTGATATGTGGGCAACTGATACGCGTCCAATTGGTTCCGGAAAGACATTTTTCTTTCCCATTTTCTGTTTTTCTAAAGAAGGGATTCAACGGCTAGAACAACCACTATAAAAAAAAATTAGCAAAACTTTATAGCGACCTTAGTAATTCCAGGGGTGAATCTAAGGGGTGATCATGGCCTTTCCAACTAAATACTCAATCGTCCCTGTTGCTACACTACATGTGAAATAAAATGTGGATTATTTGATTTTCTAAGCATGTCACGGACACAGGGCATGGTGCAGGAGGTGAAAGGAGGTGACAATCCACTAGCGGGTTTATTAAGTAAATTAAATACACCGCAAAAACTACAAGCAAAAGGACCACGAGGGGAAATTACATGTAAGAAATTACAAGGACACAAGAACAGGCAAGGAACCATAGCACAACCTCATAATACAACGCAGAGTAACATCTAAGAATAGCTCACTGGAGAACAGAGCAGGGCAGACCCTTAAAGACTCCTAGAAATCTAGGGCAAACAATCAACATGTGTAGGACATAATCAATTAACTAATCAACACAGGCCACAGGACAACAAACAACAGAATAAAACAATTAACAAGCACTGGCAAGAAAACAGGCAACAGGTAAAACTAATAATTAACTCACATAGAAACTAGGGAGCTTAATACCAAAAACTAGGAACATTAACTACTGGGAGTTAAACACTAGGAATAGAACGCAAGGAGAACACGGGCAGGGAATACTGTACCTAGAACAAGAATGCTACTAGAAAATAAATGCTGGGAAACAAAAACTAGAAATACAAATAAATAGATGAGACTGGGGTCTAACCAGCCTCAAACCCAGGGCCGAGAGTTAGGGTCTATACCACACACTCAGCCCAATGAGCCACACAGCAGTCTGGGGAAAGGGAAGAGCACACTGGGACTGAACAACTGGAGAGAAGGAGGAGGACAGGATGGCCAGCAACAGCTGCTGGCCAAACTGGGAGGAGACACAAAGGGTAGCGACCCTGACAAAGTGGGTCTATAGAGGGGAAAGGGTATGATCACCCTCACGGAACCACCCAGGGAGGTAATGCACACATCGATGACACAATATGCATGTGATCAGCAAACAAAGAGACCGAGATTTTGCCATGTAGTCTTCCGCACACGTTGGAATGTCGAGCCAGCAGCGAATGCAGCTCACCGGACCTCCTGATGGGGGCGCACTCGCAGACCTCCGTGCGGCGACACAGATTAGCGGCCGCGCTCAGCCGGCGCACTGTACGATCAGGCGCCTGCTGCAGCAAACCATCTGCTTCCCGTGGCCTCTTCCGCCTTTGCATTCGCCGCACGCCGCCCAGTTTATTAATCGGAGACTGGAATCACGTCCCCCCCTCTGCCGTGCGGTCCACATGCCGCCATCTCATATTATAATGTGTTAGCCCTGTATCACAAAGTGCAATTATATCCTAGACACGTCATTATGCTGTAAATGTCCTAAATGCTTCCTGATGCACAGTGCAGCTGGACGTTTCATTGTGTTGCTTTTTTTTTTCTTTTTCTTTAAATAATGTCCGCACTGGGCGTCCCAGGAAATTCTAAGCTTCCACTCCACAACATATGCTGGAGTGTTAATTAATTGGCCGTGCTGGAGATGCCGATTGAATGTGCTGCATGATTCGAAACACGCGAAAGAGGGGAATGCATTGTTTGAGACCTCCGAGAGTGTTTTTGCTGTGTTGTTTTTTCTTTCTTTGGAGTGTGTCGTGGTGTATAACTGAAGATTGTGCGCACACCTCTTGGACCAGCCTTGTCTCGGTGCCATACATTGGAAAATTGCGTCCAGTTCCATATCTGAGATGATCTCAAATATTTATGTGAATGAAAGAAACTGAGACACGCGAGAGTAAAGCTTCCAGCAAGCTCCAAAGGAGATTGTCCTCTAAAGAGTTTGTTTCAGGCAAATAATAACCATGATATTCAGAGCTGTGTTGTAAAATTGCTTAATTTCTATGGTAAAATGATGAATACATTTAATAAGTGTACTCTTTTATAAAAAGTCCAAAATGTATTCATTTTATTAGCCATGAGGGTGGCCAGAGGCTGTTTGGCTGAGGCGAGACCAGAGCCTGGGATTCCTGCTTGAATAAAACACCCGAATCCTGCAGCAAACCAGGGCTGGTTGTGGATCAGCACAAGGCCACCTGATCTAAGGGCTGGATTGAGATTAAGAATCCGGCCTTGATTTTGGGGTCTTCAGAAATACATTTTGTTAACTGGGGGTCCCATAAATTCTGCCGACCCACATACCCATCGGCCCACCGGGAAAATGCTCGGTATTCCAGATGAGCAGTCCAGCCCTGCATGGTCTTCAGATCTGATCCGAACCTCCGACTGATTTCCTGATCAAGTCCCACACTGCCTGACTGCGCATCCCAGTGTGTCCATAGAGCCGCGGAGCTTCCATTCCCACCGCGGGCACCGCCGCTCTGACCTGCCACCCTAAGCGCGCATTCCTCCCCCCACAGGCCACCACCTTCGGCGTGCAGTCGGGACGCGGCTGCATTCCCTGCAACTGCAACTCCTTCGGCTCCAAGTCCTTCGACTGCGACGAGACGGGCCAGTGCCGATGTCAGCCGGGAGTCGCCGGCCTCAAGTGTGACCGCTGCGCCCAGGGCCACTTCAACTTCCAGGAGGGGGGGTGCACACGTAGGCTCCGCCCACTCCCGCTCGCTCCCATCCGCTGTTAACGCACTCAGATAGAAGAATGACTTCTTCGTTCACGGCTGAATGCGTTTAATGCTCTCCCACTGCTTAGTGTGAACAGATAGATAAATTTACTAGCATTAAAGACCTGACATTTCACACCCCGCCCCCCTTCCCAGCATGCCAGTGCTCCCATGTGGGGAATAACTGCGACTCCAACACTGGACAGTGCATCTGCCCCCCGCACACGGTGGGAGAGAGGTGTGACAGGTGTGCCCCGAATTTCTGGGGTCATGACATCACCACTGGCTGCAAGGTGAACTCTCTTCCTCAATTTCTTTACCTTTTTCCTCTTTTCCCCACATATAACATGGATAGGTTCTGATTCATGACTTGTTAAATAACCCCCAATTATGTAAAATAAGACTTCAAATTGATATTTAGTCGGATAAACAATGCTTAATTGCCCCTCATCGTCAGTCGAGGGGTTTCTCTTTTATTTGTTTATTCATGGAAAATACACCCTTAAAAATGTGTCCTATTAGTCAGACATCTGATATGAAACTAAGGATTTTATGAGTGGTAAGTTTTTCATTTAGAGCAAAAATTAATCCACTTCTTCTGCCTCTCCTGCGTCACTGATGTCCGTGGTTTTCACCCGCAGCCGTGCGAATGCAACGTGATCGGCTCCGTGACCCTGCAGTGCAACATCAACACGGGCTGCTGCTTCTGCCGGGAGCAGTTCACCGGGCAGAAGTGCACGGAGTGCAAAGTGGGCTTCCGCGACTTCCCACAATGCACCTCCTGCGACTGCTCCCTGGCCGGCTCGGCCAGCCAGACCTGCGACGCCGACCACCGCATGTGTTCCTGCGCCGACACGACAGGCCAGTGCACCTGCAAGGTACCACAAAGCATGTCGGAACGTGGTTCTGTGTGGTTTACAGTGTCATTCACTGCAGACCTCTACTGTATGTACAGCAAATGTCGCTGGAAAAGTGTAAAATCTTACCGAAATACCAACATCTGGTTCTCCCTGATTTTTTTTCTCTTATCTAGAAATATGATTACGCCATACTTTTAAGCTTCCATAATGCTTCACTGTCATGGTCGAGTTTGTTTCTCTTTTCCAGTGTTTCTGTATCATTAGTCCTTTACGTAACAATGCTCTTGCATAGTTTGTGCGGATGAGTCAGGATTTCTTAGAGCATCATGACAGCAGCAGCCGGCTTTCAGACACTTCCTCCATTCCTGCTCCTGTCAGCCGCAGCGCTCGCATTTTCCTCCATTTTTATTTGCATAATCCAATGCGGGGGGGGGCCACGCACCACCCTGCTTATGACCTCCAATCCGCTTGCGCCATAGCATATTAAATTAAAAAAAAAAGAATTGGTCAATAGGTGACACAAGTAGCAACTGAGGAAGGCAGCTGAACTTGATGTAAATGTGTAGGTGACAGTCTGTGGTTGTTTACCCCCGCGGTTCTCAAGCTGGGACTTTATCCTAGACCCCCCCCGATGAACCGTATTGTATTGAAGAGGGTTGATAGGGGTCACACCAATGGTTTCTGTGGGGTCTCCTGAGGAAGTTTGACAAACGTTGGTTTAACCAGCAGCCAGTTATGCTGTGCCGTTCACAGGGTGGTCAGGCCCAAAGTCAGGCCCAGCTCCATGTGCCCCCCCCCCCCCTCCCCCATACAACTC
>JAODLC010000005.1:150331-181007 GCA_026781145.1 Hippopotamyrus pictus
GGGGGGGGGGTGAGTTGGCTGAGAGACACGCACAGTCTAGGAGAGCAGCTTGTTAGTTTCTTGTAGCTGAAGCTAATAGGATACGGTGGGGTGATGTAGCTGACAGTAACGGGCTCTGTGTGTGTCTGTGTGCGTGTTTGTGTGGCTGTGGGTGTGTGTGTGTGTGTGTGTGTGTGTATATGTGTCTGTATCTGTGTGTGTGTGTGTGTGTGTGTGTATATGTGTCTGTATCTGTGTTTGTGTGTGTTTGTGTGCGTGTGTGTGTGTGTGTGTGTGTATGTGTCTGTATCTGTGTGTGTGTGTGTGTTTGTGTGCGTGTTTTTGTGTGTGTATATATGTGTCTGTATCTGCGTGTGTGTGCCCCCCCCCCCAGCCTGCGACGACGACTGCAGCGGCGTGCTCCTCAACGACATTGACGGGCTCCACCGCCTCATCTCCAGCGTCAACCTCACCAGCCCCCTGCCCCCCCCATACAAGGTGCTCTACAGGTTCGAGAACATGACAGAGGAGCTCAAGGTAAACCTGAGATGCTGCTGGCCCTTAGCCAAGGCGAGATCTCCGGGCTGGGAAGTAAACTGGGTCTGACTGCTGGGAAAAGATCATAAGTGAGAAGAAGAGAGGAAGAGGGTGGCAGGGGAGAGAGGGACTGGGCCAAACTGGGCCGCGTACGCATCCTGTTACACCATTAGCATCCTGTGAGCCGAGCTATAAACACATGCTTAACTCGCGTACGATTTCACAGAGTCGTATGCGGATGCTTGTTCCGCTTTGCGTTTTTTTTGTATGTTTTTATATTGTGGATTCTGGGACGAGCGGAATTCGAGGCCCCGAGTGACGGCGGCGCTGGTCGCCTTTCTACCCGTTCGCTCAAGTCCTCAGTTCCCCAGGCGACTCCCCCATACGTCACATTAAAGGGCTCACACATCCTCAAGACAACGTTTCCTCCCGACTCTGAACGTCTGCCGCCTGGGGGAGATCGCAGACATTAAAGAACTCCATCTGCGGTCTCTCGTGTTAAACGCTTTAGATACAACAGAAGATAAAGACATATTGCTGCCCCCGAACAGGTGGATTTTGTTTCCAAAATCTTCAGAAAAGACAGGAACAGGGCAGGCGCACAGTCACCCGATTACAGACGGGTATCTGTCAGGTCGCCTCCAGTATTGATCTCTAGGTTTCTGGCTCTCTGAAGCACCTTCACGCCCCCTCTGTTCAGTGGCTTGTGAACCAGCATCCTGTGTTCACCTCCCTGGAGTTACCTTCAGGTATGGGGCAGGGGTAGATAGTCAGGCAGGTGGCAGCACTGCTCTGTCAACTTCAAGGGCCACCGTGATTTACACACTTCCGGAAGCTTCCGGCAGATTGCGTGACTCGCCCGGTCTCCCTCTCCTGCAGCACCTGCTCTCCCCCCAGAGGGCGCCAGAGAGGCTCCTCCAGTTGGCAGACAGCAATCTGGGCAGCTTGGTGACAGAGATGGATGAGCTTCTGGGCCGTGTATGTTCCCGAATTCCCGCACCCTCTGCTCACTCCGTCCCGACCCGCCTTGGCGTGGTCTCCGCAGCTCTCGGTCGTCGTCTGCTGAAGCTGCCTGCATCTTAATCAGCTCCGCCACCTGCATCTTTCATTCCTCTACGTATGCCTCCACATAAGCACCCATATTAATGACATACTTGCCGTCCGAGTCTGTCCCGTGCCAGGCTCAGCCTCGTCCTCACGGCAAACCGTTTCTGTTTCCGCAGTCGACCAAGGTGTCAGCGGACGGTGAGCAAACAGACGCTGACTCCGAAAGGATTCAGAAGAGGGCGGAAGACCTGGAGCTGCTGGTCAAGAGCACCCTCCTGGGTGCTAAAGGTGAGGAATGCAAAAACCAATTCATTCTGAACCTGGGACCATCGTGGTGTCATTGGTGAATGGTGGGTTAAGCGTCTGTGCCAGTGATCAGAAGGTCGCCAGTTCGAATTCCATCTTGGGTGGTATAGTTGTACCTCTGCTGGGCCCTAGATCAAGTCCCTTAAACCCCCCCCCCCCCACACAAATTTCTCCAGGGGTGTTGAATAAAGAACTTGAACCTATATTTGAACTTTTTATATTTCTGTGTGTATGTCTCAAAGACAGCATGATGGGATCGCGATACACTCCTTCAAATGGAAATAAAGCATCATTTCAGATTCACTCCCAGAGTGTTTTCCAGCATTTTGCCCGTCAAAGCCAAGTGCCAGAGATTTGAAACGGACAGCAGGGTCGCAATATAAAAGGGAGGCCTCTTCTCAGTCTGCATCCGCTTCTTTCATTCTGTGATTAGACAGCCTCTGCTGTGAAACAGTTTTCCCGCAGTTAAAGCCGATGGCTGATTGTGCTAGTGATGGCCCCAGCGGTGCAGCGCCGTGGCTTAATTAAAAGGCAGCCTGGCGACGCCGAACTGGCACGGCGTGTGCCCTTCACAGGCGGCGACACCAGTAAACGAGGGAGACAAGCCAGGGTTCAGCTCAGGTGGCGAGCCGGAGCGGGTGGCCTCAGAATCGCACCTGCAGCACGGTGGGCGGGCCTGCCCCACGTGCACTGTCCAATCAGAGGCCAGAACATCGATGGCGACGTATCACGGACGAGCGGTGGCAGACGAAAAGTCCAATCAGACGGGAGCCTGCTGAATATTCATGTATAAACAAGTTAAAATGTAGAGACTGAATCCAACTTAAAGTACTTTAAAACACAGTGGGCTGTTATTCGGGGCTGGACGACGTTAATAGATATGTATTCTTTCTTTGTAATCTTATTAGGCACTTTTTGTTTGAATTTGGGAAATGCGTTTAATTATGCTCCATTTTGATGGTTTTTATGTAAATTAAAACCCACTGTGAGACTCCCCTGCTTTTGAAATGTGCGGTTTGGATTTCAAAGACCAAATTAATGTGATTAAAGCCTGCCAAGCCGGATTTGAATTTCTTTGAATCGACCAAAAAAAAAAAAAAAAAGACCCGCATCGAATGGAAAGAAAAAGAGGCATATTTGTGTTTTGTTGTCGTCCTCTTCCCCCGGCCTGCCTTTCAGCTCATCCAAACGTGGCCTAGCGGCTCTCTCGCGGCCTGCCTCTCCCAGCACGGATCGCACGCAAAGCCTCCGCAAATGCTCCAGCCAATGCTGTATTCCTTGCTTCAGAATTAATTGGTCTTTGGACCAAGTGATAGGTTGAGATTAACTTGAAAGCCGTATACCTCTCCGTGCCAAAGGGTAGCCAGCGTAGCTTGTTATATGCGATGTTTACTGGGCTGCAGTCTGTGTTTCTCACTGGCTCTGCCTTCCTGCAGTAAATCCTATGTAACTTTACTCGGTAGCTACCCCCACAGAAGCGGTCTGCCTCTAAAAAGCAATGGCGGTATTTCTCCACCTTGTCACATGTCCTGCATTTCCCATGATGCTCTGCGTGCCTCGTGCTCCTCTGTAAGGCAGTGGGGGGTATTTCTCTGCCCTGTCACATGCCCGGCTTTTCCCATGAATCAGGTATGCTCCCTGGTGTAACGTAGAGTCCTCCGCTTTGTCTCCAGTTCTTCAGGACAAGGCCCAGCACCTGAATGAGACGCTGGGCTCCCGCGACGGCACCCCCGAGAAGAGCCTGCAGGAGATGCAGAAGGAGATTGAGGCCATGCTGGCGGAGCTGCGCAAGCGCCAGTTTGGGGGCAAGAAGCAGATCTCGGACGAGGAGCTGGGGTAGGTGGCGCCCTCAACAGGACCACACCAGGCACTGCGTGAGAGAGTACCTTTAATACATGTCAGGTGGCTTTTCTTGAATATTTATACTTTGCTAAGTATTGGTCAGCTTCTCTACTCACAGCAGTGACTAATCACTTTCTTCTTGACGTCTTGACATTAATGTGCGTCTGCCTCACTGTCCATGTGTAGCGTAGGCAGCAGTCGGCGCCCTCACACCTACGCCCCAGAGCATGATGGGCCCCCGTGTCATACCGGCTGGTCTTTGTGAGCGTGTGCGTGCGTGTGGGGTCTGCCTGGGCCCCAGCCGGCTGTTCCCGCTCCCTCCCTCCCCTGTTCAGGATGCTGGGGTTTCTCCCAGTAACCCTCGTCTGTGCGTCGCATCCTGCGACGGCGCCTTGGCGTGCCGCGTGCAAAAACCCATATGGGTTTGGGTGGTTTTGGGAAAAGGACGAGGGTGGGCGGGGCCAGATGAGTCATCTACAGCGAAATCAGCCTACTGTATACAACACTGGGCCCATGTTATAGTACAGCGTTTAGATCATGAACACCAGCATTAAACGAGAAAACGATCCGTGGCGGAGAGAGGCCACATCAGTGTGCTTTACCGGATGCTTGCATGCAGCGGTTATGTGTACAATCTCTGTCATGTTTCCTCTGTACTTTCACTATGCAAAACCATTTTGTGGATGAGCGAATCCAGACAGAATTAGCAAAGTTTTCCTTTCTCATGTAAAATCTTAATGAACTAATTAAAAGTTGCCTGAGGTGGGTGAGAGGAATAATATTCTTTCTAATCAAATTAGTTTTCTAATGTATTCCTCTCCTATGCCGTAACTTACCCATGCAAGAATAAATATGGCCATCTAGTGGCTGTTTACTGTAAAAAATAAACTGAGAAGAGCAGGGACAATGCAAACAGGCGTATAGCGGTAGTTCACCTTGGACGCCGCGTCGAGGACATGACTGACACTTACGGGTCACGCTCTACAGGGCAGCGGAGGCTTTGCTGCAGAGGGTCACTCGTCTCTTTGGGAATCCACACAAAGCTACGGAAGACCTGAAACAGGAGGTGATGAGTAAAGTGGTTGACTATCGGGACAAGTTGGACGACGCACACGAGCTGCTGAAGGGGGCCCAGCTGAATATCCGCAGGACCGATGCCCTCTCCGAACTGAACCGGTGGAACATGAGCATGCTGGAGGTGGGTTCTGATGTAGCCCTGTGATTTGGGTTTGGACCCCAGAGTTCAGAGCTTGTCGTCACTGTACTGAATGTTTACCACACACTTTCCAAATAATTTAACTTGTAAGAGAGTAAGAAAAATTATGAAAAGTCTGATGAAAATCAACAGACTGTTCGGTAACGCTTTATATTAACTGCACCTTCATAATGCATTTATAATGCATTCATAGATCATTCATCAGCATCATATAAGTATACCATAAGATCCAACATGTCTTAATAGATTTAATATGCATTAATAACAATTATATGATTTATGATTATAATGTTTCTTATCATATAATGTTGAATGATCAAGTTCTCATATATAATGCACTATAGATACCTTAATAATGCATTATAATGGTCAGCATAAGCATTAAGGATGCTTTGTACTGCATTATAAGGCAGTCATAATGTATAATAAATATATGCTATGCCTTTTCAAAAATATTTATAGGTTAATTTATTATGCATTTTGAATGCATTATAATGCATTATGAATGTGTTTATAAATGACTAAAAACATAGCCTTAAGTAGAGTGTCACCACGTCTGTCATGAAAGCTACACCTGTCATTAATTTTGTACCACAACTGGATCCCCTCTCAGTCAGCAGTTACAGCATCACCTGCTGGTTCACTCGGACTGTGGTCGTCATGACGATGTGCAATGGAGGGGGGGCTTAGAGCTTATAGTTCCGTCTGCCCCTAGAGCAAGAGGGATGCCGTGAACACTGCCATGACAGGGACCGAGGACACCCTGGCTGAGGCGGAGCGCATCCTTGGCGAGGCCAACCTCCTGTCGGCCAACATCAATCAAGAGGTGGAGGTAAGACTTTCAGCTAAGATGTAGCAATGCTATTATGAAATGACCCTTCATTTGCAATTTGCAAGCTCCCTTTCACACATCCCAACACAAACACCCTCGCGGGTAAAGTTTGGGGTCTGAGAGCAGGGCGGCTGTTAAGAGCCTTGCTCAAGGGCCCAATAGGGATGTGACCATTCTGCTGAAGCTGGGATTCAAACCAGTAACTTTCCGATCACAAGTACAGAGACTTAACTCGCTGAGCCACACATCGCCTCCTTCCGACTCCCCCTGGCCAGCCCTTCACCGCATGTCTGCTTGGATTTCGATTGGATCGCTTTGGGTGAACTGTAAGGTCGAGACTGTAACGAACAAGAGCTCAGAGAAAGCATGGAGCACCTCAGAATGCTAGTAGGTTGCAGAAAGCTGGCAGGATGGAATAAATCTAGGTCACAGTGCTAGCAGGTCGCGACCGCAGATGATCTCGGTGCTGGTAGGCAGGAGCAAAGGTCAGTCAGAACGCGTAACGTTCCGAGCCTCCAAATGCAGGACCTGGAGGATATGGCGCGTGACCTCAACCATCTGGACGACCAGCTGGACTACAAGGTGAACAAGATCAGCATGGGTCTGCATGAGAAGAATCTACCGGGGCTGATGCTGGAGGTGGAGAGCCATGCCGCCCAGCTCAAGGACTCTGCTGGCATCCTGGACAGGTGGGCGGCGTTCCAGATGGTAGCGCTGGCGAGAGAACCACCCTTTTTTGTGGGGCCGGTGTCGCTTATTGAAAAGGCTACCTCACTTTCAAGTCAAGTTAGCTGCATTTTCATACCATCCTTATACACATATACAATGACAGGAAATAATGTCCCCAAGGACCACAGTGTGACATACAGATAGCGAGTAATAATAATAATAATAATAATAATAATAATCAAATGGGCTTTATTGCTGTACCATGCATGTACAGGTATACAGCAGCACAAGATTTCCCCTGGGTGCAACATGCAAACAGCAAGTGGGGGGTTGAGGGATCACAGTACTTAAAGAATAGGACAGTATGAAACCATGGGGCTGGACATCATTTCATTGAACAGAGGGGTGTCGATCTGTAGGGGATCCCGGACCCTGTTCCGGGCATGTCAGCCATGCGAGGTTTTAGCCCCATATCTAACCCTTCCTGCCTGGTTCTCAGTATCCTTGCAGAAGCCAAGAACCTGTCATTCAATGCCACGGCGGCGTTCCATGCCTACAGCAACATCAAAGACTTCGTCGAGGAGGCGGAGCGGCTGGCCAAGCAAGCCAGGGCCCGGGGCGTGGAGGCCGTGCAGCTGGTGAGCCCCGCCCACACACGCGCACGCGACCTCGCTATTAACCCCCCAGTGCTCCACAGCCACACTCCCCGTAATCAGAGCTCCGGCTTGTTTGAATGCAGTCATTGTGATTTGTTTTCAGTGGCATTACTCTGATGCCATCCACTTGAGCCGGGGGTGGGGTCAGACCCCCCTTCCTCACCCCTCATACTGTACAATAGAAGGTCCTCTGTTCCCACCCGAATCCCCTGGGTATAAAACAGATAATTTCCTTGTGGTTCTTGCACAATTACATTGACCTCCATCAGCGAACATCAAAGAACCCGTAACATCAAAGCTCATGTCACCGCTAGCTCGCAGGCGGCCACGTTGACTCCGCCTCCTTGTCTCGTCCTTGCCCAGGCTTCCAGCCCCAGAGGCTCTCTGAAGGAGCTGGCCAAGAACTCACTGCAGAAGAGCTTCCGGCTGTGGAACGAAGCCAAGGAGTTGGATGGTGACGTTAAGGGTGAGCTCTTCCACAATCTCCAGCCACAGACCGTCGTTAAAATGCAAGCGGATCGTCGGTCAAGCGTCCCCTCCCTGCGGAACATGGACTCATGTGCCGTGTGTTTCAGAGAATGCCGAAAGTCTGGGCCGGCTGCAGGGCAGGATTAAGAATGCTGAGACCAAGAGCAAGGACCTGCTGAAATCCATCGACGACACCCTGGGAAGGCTGGAGACCCTCCCGAATGGTAAAGGCAGCATGTGGGAATGAGCTTCACCCTTCTGGGCGTGGCCTGTCTGTGATGGACAAAACACAGTCAGCCAATAATCAGGTCGAGTCAAGAGGGGCTTCATTGTCACACCAAGCATATACACTGGCATACAGTGCAGAAAAAAAAATCACTCACGTAATGTAAATGTGAGCGTAAACAATGTTGGAATGTTTCGAATTTCAACAAAGGAAGCAGCAGAGTTGCCCATAAAGGTCTTGATGGGGTTGCAGTCACTTTACCTGTGAGCTTTTGTACTTGCTGCGTCATCATAGTTTCTTTGTTTGCCATTGTTAACCCATGGGCCTATAGTATGAGGTCTAGGACATCTCAGAAACTTGTCCGGTGCGTTACCCGCCCTGCCCCGCTGTCCATGCAGACACGAGCTCCAAGCTGCAGTCGGCCAAGGAGAAGGCCAGGGACGCCAACGAGACGGCCAGCGATGTGCTGGCAAGGCTCAAAAATATGAACCTGGACCTAGCGGGCCTGCAACGAAACTACAGCAAGCTGGGTGATGATATCAAAAAGGCGGACAACATGATTCAGGACCCCGACAAAAATAGTAGGTATCCCTACAGGGTGTCTCTGACACAGACTATGCTGAATGTTCTTTTAAAATAACGCAAGATAACTTGGTGACGATCCGACTTGCATTAATGGCGTGACGATAATAATGCAACTTTTATGCCTTTCCGAAAAAAAATACATAAGTGAAAGCAATTCCTTACTAGTGTTTCTTTGTCTCTGTGTCCTGTGCGCGTGATGATCTTGTGAACCTCGACAGCCATAAGTACGTATTTCTTTTTTTTACAGTCTCACCGTTGCGCATGTTAACTGGAGCCTAGTGCTGCATGGGCAACTGCCGAAATTAGCATGGTGCCAGAGTAGCATCCTTCTGCTTTCTATTCTGCAGCAGGGCCTTCACAACTCAAACTAAGCTCATTCTTCTTACTATTAGCATTAAGCTAATCAGAGATTACCATGTTATTCGTTATCATCAATTTCATCTTCCTTTCTTCCTTCGGAGTGTCTATGATTAATCGATCTCAGTCACTGTGCTCCCGCTGCCTCCGTTAACACCAACAAGCTAGCCGCACGCGCTCAGTCGCTTCCTCACTAGCGCCCGCCACTCCTCGCAGATGCGCCGATCAAACCCGTTTCTCGTTTTGTTTCCTTTTTTAAGTTCATGCAGCCGGGGCGAAAGTGAAAGACCTGGAGGATGAAGCTGACCGCCTGCTAGAGAAGCTCAAACCGATCAGGGAGCTCCAAGACAATCTGAAGAAGAACATCTCGCAGATAAAAGAGCTGATAAACCAAGCGCGTAAACAGGCTAACTCGGTGCGTGGCGCAGCCCAAACGTCATAGTCATTTATCTACCCGGAGCACCATCAATAAAATATAATTTTAACAATTTTGACAATGAGAGGACACAGTAGTTAGCCTGTACTACAGGATCAGAGGACGTATTTTCAGTACATAATCAACGCATAATCAGAAGGTTGTGTATAATAATTGCATAATTATAATCAGAGAATGATGATGAGACAGCCTAGGTATTTCATACATAAGCGTTCCATTTACATACATACACATCTGGCTGTCCATTTAGTTTCTGGTCAGGATCATGGGGGCAAAGATTGGGGTCCACCCTGGACAGGATGGCTGCAGTCATGGGTTAGTTATACCAGAATTGGTTAGTTGTGAGTTTCCTGACCACAGAACATTTGTCTTGCACCTGCAACAACAGACATCCACTGTTTGACATTTGAAAATACAGCTAGGCTTTTAAGAGGATCACTTTCTTTTTACTTAACTTTGTCTCGCTGTTTGTCTTAACATTGGCTCTCTGGCCCAAATAAGTTGTAGTAAAACATGAAGCACTGACCGTTGGTGAGGTTCGCTATGCTGTGGATGTAAAACCCATAAAAGTGAAAAACAATGAATTGAGATCCCCCCACCTCCCCATCTAGATTAAAGTGTCCGTCTCCTCTGGGGGGGGGTGCATTCGTGCCTACCGACCCGAAATCAAGAAGGGTCGCTACAACACCATCATCTTGAATGTGAAGACTGCCTCCCCGGACAATTTACTCTTCTACCTGGGCAGTGCCCAATACGTAAGTCACTCCAAAAATCCCTTCTGTTGTCTCTTAATAGTATCACCGGTACCACTGTACAATAAGGCTACCCTTTGCCACTTGTAAATGGTAGTAACATTAATAAGAAGAAAACTGCGGTATAACTTGTTTATAATGGTCTAATAATGATTTACAATGTGTTATAACCTAATTAATAACCTGCTTATAAACCATTCATAATCCCTTTATAAGGGTAGCCTTATTGTAAAGTGGCACCGTATCACCAAAACAGTCCATATGCATGAATGAGAAAATAAATATCACATATCTGACACACATACCAGTATATCACTTGCTTTTATCTCACGGTGCTTATCGGCATCCATAGGAAGACAACCTGAAAAATGAGGGAATGTGTGTAAATATTTTTGAATATTTATGACTATCTCTATAACTTTTTGATGCGAAGCCATTTAGCAGTGTTTTGTTTATTAGCCAGATAACTAATGCACCGCAATTAAATTGAAATTACTCTCCCGATCATGCTTTCTCAGACGTTTTGATGACAATTAGATGAAAAGGCAAAAAAGAGATGATGAAAGGGTATTCAATATGCAGTCCCCAAGAGAGAACATATAATTTTGCTGTGTACGACAACCACGGCAATTAGCAGTGAGTTCAGATAAAGCGCCGGCATGCGGCCATCGCACTGATTTCCTCGGGGAAATCACAGACCCCTCGCTCTCGCTGATTTGCTTGTAGCTTGTCGTTCCTCAGCATCTCATTCTAATATGTCCTGCTCTGTGCTTCCCCTCTTCTGTCATGGCGTTGGCCCCTGGAGTGGGGCCCCAGTGATGTGCTCATAATGTCGCCA
Organism: Hippopotamyrus pictus; assembly: GCA_026781145.1. Classification (NCBI taxonomy): domain Eukaryota; kingdom Metazoa; phylum Chordata; class Actinopteri; order Osteoglossiformes; family Mormyridae; genus Hippopotamyrus; species Hippopotamyrus pictus. Next base: position 161,078 of record JAODLC010000005.1, read on the forward strand.
ATTAGACGCCCGTCTCTGTGCATCTCAATCGCTCGTCTCTCCTAGACTGACTTCCTGGCGGTGGAGATGCGCAAGGGCAAGGTCAGCTTCCTGTGGGATGTCGGCTCCGGCGTGGGCCGTGTCGAGTACCCCGATCTCACCATCCACGATGGGAACTGGCACCGGATCGAAGCTTCTCGGTGGGCCAAGGATGAAGCTGGGGGGGTGGCTGGCTGGGTGTTGCTGTGGGACCCCCTTTACCATTTTACATTTTAAATTTCACTGCATCCTTTGTTTTGGGATAACTACTCGACTCAAGAATGCAGCTGCTATAGCATCTGCCTCAACAGCGCCACAGTGTGGACGCATGTGGTAGGCTCATCCCGCTAATCCGGTGTATGACTTGTTTCGGCGGTTTCTAGTATCGGCATCAACGGTACCATCTCAGTCCATGCGCTGGAGGGCCCGAAAGCTGGCATCATGCCCGTCTCCAGCAGCGCTAGCTCCCCCAAAGGCTACACCATCCTCGACGTGGACGAGAAAGCCTACCTCTTCGTTGGAGGCATTCTGGGAAGCGTGAAGGTAGTGTCCAGCCTTCTATCTCCAAAAAAAAAAAAATACTCATCAAGCCGCCCTTGAGATGCATTGACGTTTGTTTCGACTGACCATTGAAGAAATCTGATGCCGTAAAAACCACCACCTTCACTGGGTGCATGGGAGAGACCTACCTGGACAACAAACCCATAGGACTGTGGAACTACCGCGAGCGGGAGGGAGACTGTGCCGGATGTGTAGTGAGGTAAGCCCGCACGGAGTTACGATGAAGGGGTCTAGGTCTCGAAACCCATGTTGGATGGGTTTTTTAAATGCCTCTGTCAACCACCAACAGCCTTAACACTACTCTAATTGCTTTAATTGTCTCATTAATTCCCATTGGGTTAAACAAGGCAGTGATTGATAGCATAGGTAATTCCGTTGGGTCGTGAAGCCTATTTTTTTCCCCCTCCCACCAGTGTTTGTAGCAGCCGTCAGACAGCTGCTTTTCATTTCCCGAGTAAATACAGGCGTGGAACAAATTTCTTAAATTAAGTAGTTTACTGTTTGCTGTAAACATGGTTTGGAGCATAATAAATTATGAGCGGTGAGTGTAGGTCACAAAAAGAACAAAAAAATGACAAACCTCGGAAATGTAAAAAAGAAAAAAAACCTAGAATATCACTGCTTAAGTTTATTATTATTATGCCGTTATCATTATTATTACGTACTTCCAGGGTACAGTCCTGGGTACCATATAAATAATACATTCCTGTAATAGAGTCCTTGGAGTGTCTGGCTGCTGAGATGCTGGGCTGCACAGCTCTGCTGCTGCTGGCTGCTAAATTGCTTAGACTACAGCCAATTTATCTTCTGAGACACAACTGTCACAGCAACTGCAACTCACAGGGCAAAGAAATCCGGGAAGAATGAATTATTAAGTTAATCACTCATATGTGGATGAAAGTCAATACATGCTACTTCTGTAGGGTTATTGAGACGTGACTGATGAGGTACAAATAGGTACTGTTTTTATTTTACTGTAGTTCCTATCTAATCTATTGACCATCATGTTAGCTTTTATTCTTAATAAACAATATACATTGCTACTGATTTAACATTGATGATAATGAGGAGGAGCATTTAAATGTTTAATTGGTTACAAAAGTATTCACTCTCTAATTATGATTTACTATTCATATTAAGTTCACTGTTTAATATTAATAATAACCAAATTACCTCCTTACTTTTGCGTTTGAGTTTTTTCCAGTGGATTATTGTTAAAGATGCATTTTGTTACTCTTCTGTAACTAATTTAACCACTTCAGCAAAAGGCTTAGCCAGAAGTTATAAATGCTAGTAAAATAAAGTAGAAAAAATTGCCACTATGAAAAAGATGCGGGCATTTTGCTGTGGATACACCCCACGATGTTCCTGGTCTTATTCTACCCTCTGGAACCCGCATCCCCCTGTCCTGTGCTGTGTGTCCTGCCCAGCCCTCAGCCGTCAGACAGCGAAGGCACGGTGCATTTCGACGGCGAGGGCTACGCCGCCGTGAGCCGGCCGACACGCTGGAACCCCAACATCTCCACCATCACGTTCAAGTTCCGCACCTTCTCCACCAACGCCCTCCTCATGTATTTCGCCACGAAGGACATGGTGAGGCCGCCCTCGTCAACGACAGGGGCCCATCTCTGTCACGGGTACCGTTTTGAAGCTTTGTATGGGCAGCAAATTCAGAAACAGTTACATCCAGGAAAAGGATTGGATCAGTGTTAATTAAGGAGCCTTACAATGAAGATCCTAGTAGGAGAAACATCTCTTACATTACTTCTTTACAGTGCATTACATTATAGAATACTACTCAGACGTCTGGTTTTAATGCATTTGTATCTGTTTTAACTAAATTATTCAGGACCAGATGATGCTTTCGTATAGTCTGATCTGATTGGACAGACTCACAAACTCTGGATCTTACAGCACCACAGATGGGCCGCTTGTCTGACATGTCATGGCAGGAGTCATTCCTGTCTATCTGCTTTCGCTGTTGCTCAGGACCTTCATGTTCTCCCCTGACACCTCTTTCGGAGACAGAAAGACTTCATGAGTGTAGAGCTGAGTAACGGCAGAGTGAAGGTCAGCTACGACCTGGGGTCCGGGCCAGGCGATGTCTCCAGCAGCCAGCGGCACAATGATGGCCAATGGAAGTCCTTCACCATGGCCAGAATGTTGAAGCAAGGTATGAGAACCTCCATTGCTCCTTATTGCTCTTAATTTTTATCGCTTTTTTATGTAAAGTAACTGCTCCATCTTACAGTGACACAAATTCTTATTACATAAATCAGTGTTTCCCAACTCGATCCTCAGGGACCCACAGATGGACCAGGTTTTTGCTCCCTGCCAGATAGGGAGCAAAAATGTGGACCGTCTGTGGGTCCCTGAGGACAGGATTGGGAAACACTGATATACATGATATGTTCACCTGTTATTAATGATGAAGTATTTAGCAGCAATATCCATCCTGGCACTTAATCCTGACCATAACATTTTAGTTGCATGCCACTTATCCAGTTTAATTGTATTCCACAGAGAGGGAATGCATATGGTTTTGGGGCAGGTCTGCCACCACAGACCTTTAGTACAATAATTCAAAATAAATTTGACGTACGGGAGCAGACTCTGTAATTGGTCAAATTTTGAGACCACTGATCAAATTTTGAGCAGCAAAACTGAAGCAGTGCCCAATAGCGGTAGCAAAGAGAAGGGTAGGACACTCAAAAGGATGTGTCAGATATTTTTTCAAGGAATTTTATATAAGAGAAAGTCTGGAACTTCACAGCTCTGCTGCAAATCACACCAAAACTGAAGTGATGTGGCTTAATGGCAGCAAAGATAAGGGTGACTAGAGAAGATACTTGACATTGTGAACGTGATGACTCAAAGAGTTATTTGATGGACTTTATTTTCTGCTTCAGAACAACATTGAATGGATGAAGATCTACACCAAATTTTATTTAGAGATAAATCGCACCCAAATTGAAGCAGCAGCAATGGAAAGAGAAGGGCAGCTGTAGAAGACACTTGATCTTATGAACACAGTAAATCTAGAAGTAACTGATAGATCTTTTTCAAACTTCCCAGAAACATAGGCGATGATCGGAGATAAATCACACCAAAACTGAAAGAGTGTCATTTAGTGGTGGCACATGAAGGGATAGACACAGACGCAGATCTGGTGAACCTGTTTGCATTGAGACAAGTCACTCAAAGTCAAGCTTTTAATAGAGAGTGGTGGAAAGAGTGTGCAGGGGGACTAGAGATTGTAAAGGTTGGCAGGTGAGGGAGGAGTAGGGATTAGATGGGGAGTGAAGGGGCCATCTGGGGAAAACATTGTTGTCATTGTGACATCATCTGGTTATTCCATATATAGAGTACCAGTCAAAAGTTTGGACACATCTACCCGTAGAAAGGTTTATTTGTACTGTTCTCTACATTAAAGAACAATTATAGACATCAGCACTACAAAATAACATATGGAATTATGCACAAAGTATTAGACAAAAAAAAAAAATGTTAGGGGGCAGCTTTGTGGGTTGGGACTCTGAAGGCTGCTAGTTCAAATCCCGTGGTCAGCAGAGTGATGCCACCATTGGGTCCTTTGAAAACCCTTAACCCCAATTGCTCAAGGGACTGGCTGACCCAACTTTCTCCTCTACGCTAGATTCATGAGGTGGCCTCCTGGGATACTTTTCCAACTGTCCTGAAGGAGGTCCCACATATATGCCGCTTTTCCATCACTCTCGGGTCAAACTCCAAAACCATTTCTGTTGTGTTTAGGTCATGTGGCCAGGTCATGTGGTCAGGTCATGTGGTCAGGTCATGTGATGCGACACTGTCACTCTCCTTCGTAAGTAGCTTGGCGTATATAAGGATTTTTTGTCTAATGTTACTTCTTTGCCCCTCTTTTGATGACAGCGAGTGTGACTATTGTGGACATCGACTCTGGCGATGAAGAGAACTTGGTGGCCACATCCCAGGGTGCCAGCACTGGGCTGAACCTCAAGGAAGGCGAACGGATTTATTTTGGAGGTTTGCCGACCATTGGGAATTTCAGGTGTGCCTACCAGGATTTGCTTCTGTTTTTTTTGTCCAGCTGGTCATTCCCCTCCTACTGTGCTTCTCCGGGCCAGCCTGATTTCCCAGGTCCCCTCTGACTTCTCCAAGCCCTCTCGCTGTTCAGGGTCTCAAGATGAAATCTCCAGCGAGAAATGGAGTTGTAATTGCTTGAACTTTAAAAGCCGTGTGTCAGCTGTCAGTGCGACACTGTGATTGCTGACCCCTGTTTGAGAAAAATAATTCACTCTGTGCCATAAAGAATCGGCATTGTAAAGGGAAGTATAAAAGAAAATAGATTTGAAAATGGCAGTACGTCCACCACAATGGACACTTGCGTAAGCTTTAACGTTCCAGTGTTACGCAAGTGACCAAACTCCTGTGTGTCTCCCTGTGATGCGAAATGCCCACGTTCATTGCGGCAAAACGATTCACAGTAGCTTTCGGGAGTCCCATAACGAAATCGTCCAAATTCCTGTCAGGTTGACATTTGGTCAAGGCTTTGAATGATGTCTTTCAGTGAAACAAGGGTGCTTTCATCACTGTATGAGTCAGCATTTATATTCCATGGTTTAGGATTGTTTGTATAATGTTCTCTTCAGTTCATAAATTGTCATGCTGGCAAGTATTAACATGTGTCTTTTGTTCTTACAGTATGAAAACAAGGTAAAAGGCACATAGATATTACACGTATCCTCTTGCATGTGTTCCATACGCATTTTTCTCTATCAGAGGCTGGCAAATTGGTGGCATTTCTGGTGTAGGAGGTCAGGTGCTTTGTTCCTCGAACGTGATAATGGCACAAAAGGCTACCGTCGTGCTGCTAGCCGCTGTAATGCCACTCGCATCCATCAGCAGAATCTCAGGAATGAAAGATCACACTTTTCACACCGGGGTGGCTGACCTGACGGGGCCTCTGCACGTAGGGGCTGCTAGGACCAGCTAAGCTTCCATCCACTTCATTTCCGCTGCCTGTTTAATTCCTCTTCTTTGCATGACACGGCAGATGTGCGTTTTTGTGTATTTTCTCTGGATAATATTAATTCTCACCAGTGCACATTTATAGATGCTATTGGCAAAAGGTCAACTAGGTTGCAGATACACTGTATTTATGGTGATTGTATGCCTTACAGGACAGAGGTCACTATGAAGAAGTATGCAGGCTGTATGAAGGACATAGAAGTTTCCAGAACACCGTACAATTTGCTAAGCAGCTCCGACTACACGGGCCTGACGAAGGGCTGTGCGATAGAGGTGTGTGTCTGATTACCACCTTCTCCTCTTTGATGTTCCTGTCGCTTATTATGCATGGGGGGCCGGTGGGAGCCGGGTCCGTGGAATATTTCCTGCAGCCTGGTAATTTTCTCCATGCCAGTAAGAGAGCCTGAGTCTGACTGGTGGAAAAAAAATCACATCAGAGAGGAGACATGGGGGTGGGGGGACCTGGATGTGATTATCAATGACAAAAATATGCTCATGTGATGGAGTAACGGAGGGTGAATTTTTAACACTGTGTATTGTATAATGTATTAAACTACAGAGTTGTAGTGAGAGAGCGATAGCAGATGGAGGATAAAGCCTAGTGTTACAGTCTAGTCCCTGCGGTATACATATTTATCCAAACAAGTCACTCTACTGATTTATGGTAGACAGTGATAATCCATGTAACCACGTGAGATGACTGACAGCTGAGTGTTGATTGATTTGGTGTGTGACCAATGACAGTTGAGCTGGTGGCGACTGACACAGGAGTGGGTAATTGTAATGCAGCCTTAGCATGTGATGACTGACAGCCAGCTGTCGTGTGTGTGATGACTGACAGCCGAGCCTGTCTGAGCTGTTGGCACACCGCCCTACAGAACCTGCACACGGTCAGTTTCCCGAAGCCCGGCTTTGTGGAACTGAGAGGCATGGCGTTTGACGTGAACACCGAGATAACGCTGTCCTTCAGCACCAAGAGTGACAAGGGCATCATCCTGTTTGGCAGCGGGGGCGTCCCTGTGCCCCCCAGGAGAAGGAGGAGGCAGACAGGGGAGGTAAGAGTCGTCTCGGACCAGCCCTGTAATCAGTGCTCCAGTTGCCTTGAGGGGGGGGTCCCTGGTATGGGCAGTCCCAGGATGATAGTGAAAGTCCCCAAATCAAGTGAAATTCCATGCACTTAGATGACAGAAACACGGAACATGCATCCAGTGTAAGCTGGTCACCTTCACAGCAATGATGGCACTGACAGGCGTAGAGCCCAAGCACAGCCCGGCCGTGAGCTTCCTAGGCAGTCTGGGAGATGGATTCTGGGAGGGGTCGGAACCTTAATGATAATAACGCGATGCAGATGATGTCCTGCAGCCTGATGTGTTCTCATACATGCACATAGATGCGTGTGGCCTAGCAGGGAGGCCTGATAATAACGCGATGCAGATGATGTCCTGCAGCCTGATGTGTTCTCATACATGCACATAGATGTGTGTGGCCTAGCAGGGAGGCCTGATAATAACGCGATGCAGATGATGTCCTGCAGCCTGATGTGTTCTCATACATGCACATAGATGCGTGTGACCTAGCAGGGAGGCCTGATCATTGTTTTTGCCCCTTAATAATTGTTTTTGCCCCTCAGAAAACTGCGCTGGTGTTATTATTTCTGAAGGGGGCACAGTGGTGCATCTCGGGATCATTTTAATTAGAATGTGACTTTTAGCATCTCTGTTAGCGGGGCCTTCGAATCCCTGCCTGCCCATCTGAGGGGTGTTCAGGGCGCTGGCAGGCATCACGTCAATTACAGGCACTGAATGAAGCAAACAGCCGCAGGTTTAACCTCTAACATTTGGCAGGAAACGTCTTTGCTGAGAAAATGTTATACAACAGCACAGTGATAAGTTGGATTCAATTTGCAACAGCCCAGGTGGGGGGGGGGCGGACATGGGCTGTCACCTTTGAAAATAATTACTGTCCATAAATGAAGTGGATATCATCTCAGATGGGGGGGGCTCTGTGCCTCATTTCGGCTTGGCCACCATTCATTTCGGCAGTTTGCCTTGGGGGGCAGGGTGAAAAGCGTGCTCTGTTTGACGCAGGCTGTGCTCGTCACCTCCTCAGTTAGGTCCACCATGAGCACGCAGAAGCTAGTTTGATACGTTGGTCAGGGAGGTGATGCTCGGAAGGACCCCCGCAAGCCGGTGTTCTGACGTGTTGAGCTACCTATCGAGACGCGCTGTCGAGCCTTTCTGCGCATGTGCAGTTCCACCGTTTTGGGATTAGGGTTAGGTTTTAGGGGTTAGGGTTAGGGTTAAGGTAAGGGTTTTGGGGGGTTAGGGTTAGGGTTAGGGTAAGCGTTAGGGTTAAGGTAAGGGTTTTAGGGGTTAGGGTTAGGGTTAGGGCTATCGATTAGCACTATGGTAGCCTAACTCGAAAAAGTAGCTCATCTCGACAGAACACCGGCTCAGGATGAGGAGGAAGCGACGTCACGGCTAGATCTGCAGTCTCAACTCGGCCGCGTTGTCTCTGTAAACTGACGTGATGAAATGATGCTTTATTTCCTATAATTTGCACGAGTAGGATTACAGATACATTGGAATGCTTCTTTTGATATATCCCACCCACCTTGCTGTCCTTTTTGAGACACAGACACAGACACACACAGACACAGACACGAGGACTGTCCATTCATTTCTATGGGTAAAACCCTAATCTCAACGGTGACATCCATGACCCCTACCCAGTCCTAACCTTAACCATAAGTAACCAAACAAAATACAAGAATTTTGGCATTTTTAGTTGTTTGGCAGTTTTAGTTGTTTGATTGCAGTCACCGAGAGCTTGGGGTCCTAATGTAGGGTCAGCCATTTATCCTCCTCCCTTGGAAAATTTCAGCGGTATTGCACAGCCCTTTGTCAAGTCCTTGCTCAATGGTCCAACAGCAGCATCGGTCTGCCAAACCGGTGACCATCTGAACACCGGAATGGGTCCCACAGCGCCCCCCTCAGGCTGTACACAGGCACTACTTTGACAGTGGCTACCTTCTGGCTCCTCCCGTTTGACCTTTCCAGCTGCCGAGAGAATGTCCCCCTAACCCTGTTCTGCTTCCCTGCGATCCCCCCTCCACTGCAGGCCTTCCTGTCCGTGCACCTGAACAAGGGGGTCCTGGAGGTGCTGGTGTTTGCCGGCGGCCGCGGGCCCCGCAGGGTGGGCCGCAAACCAGAAGAGGGGATCCTGCACGACGGCCGGGAACACGCCCTGCGCATTGAGAGGACAGGCGGGTGGGTTAAGCACCCGCCTGGGCTGTTTGACTTCCCATAGCTAAAATACGCATTGGGCCCGCAAGCTCGCATACAGAGCGCGTCACATGTCCACGCCGACGCCGCGTGCTGGCCTGAAACTCCCTAGCAGATGCGCCGTTTAGCGTGCACCCCCTTGGGGAATTCCTGCTGCGGCCCTTTAACTCTCACGGCGAACGCTGTTACACGCCCCAACACACTTTCGCACCATCGTAACACTGCTGAAAGGTTAGCCGTCATGTTGCTTTTACAGGGGGACGCCAGCGCTATTATCGCATCTGCCTAAGGGGGGTGTGGGGGCCACTGGTATAAGATGGAGGAATGTTGTGAATCTGGCTGGCAGCAGAAATACCGGGGGGGGGGAGCAGACAGAAAAACTCAGGTGACGGGGGGTATCTGCGGCAGGCGGCTGGAAGAGCTCGCAGTGAAGTGCATTTCACCTCCCATCCACTAGGGGCTTCACAGTGCAGATAGACGAAGAAGAGAAGATGGAACAGGTTCTCCCCAACGACCATCCCATGAGCATCAAGCGGCTCTTCCTGGGTGGGATCCCCCCAGATGTGGAGACAGGCACCCAGAGAACCAACGTGCCCTTCGAGGGCTGCATCTGGAACCTCGTCATCAACACCATGTGAGGGAGAACATGGCCGTACCCGCTGTTAACATCCCGCTTTCCGTTCACTCATGGTTGTCTAACTCTCACTCAACATGATCATGTGACAAAAGCTGTTTTTTTTTAAGCTGTGTGTGTTATTAAGTCCATCGTTTTTTCCAGGCGAATCGACACGAGTGAGCCATATTTAGATCAGTTTAAAGGGCTTGTCTGCTTTCCTGACTGTTTTCATAATTCAAACTGCCAGCTCGGTGAGCTGGGCCGTATTGGGTTCTTAAATCGTTGCTGCTGCTCTTCCCCACAGACCGTGGGATTTCTCTCAGCCAGTGGCGTTTGAGAATGCAGAGATTGGCCAGTGCCCCAGCATGGCGACACTCCCAGCTCCCGGGCCGCCGCCGGAGGAGACGCCCAAAGCAGAGACCAAGGAGGTGGAGGAGCGGTGGCCAGAACCTCATCATGTACCAACGCTGCCACCATCCAGCGTACGTTCCTCCTGCAGCTGGGTTGGGGCAGGGGTTTTGCGGTCACATGACAGCCTGCTACATCCTTATACCTGAGAACGACCCTAACCGGAGGCAGGTTGGTCCTGCAGGCCTGAAGTACAGCTCCAGTCTGTTAGGGGAGATTATGCTTTATTTCCATTAGCACAAGTACACTGGAATGCTTATTTTGCATATCCCATCATGCTCTTCTCTGAGGGATTCACTTATATAAACATATACCATGTTGTGAGTGCATAGCGAAAAACGATTGGTTCAGAGAGATTGTAGAGGAGACTGGATCAAGACATCTGATTTGTTGGTCCTGCCTCCTCAAGTTGCTTGGACCCACCTCCTCTACAGTCTTGGTTATCTCTCTGAACCAGTCTTTTTTCCTTCTGCCTTCAGAACATTTTTGTGTAAGTAAAACCCCCATGGGCCAGGCCTTTTATCCAGTATTACAAGAGGTTAAGGGCCCAATGGAGTTGTAACTACTCTACTGAGGATGGGTTTCAAACCAACAACCTTTAGATGAGGCACACAGGCTTAGCCCACTGAGCCGCACACTATCTACTGTTAGGTTTGGATCACAGAGCAGTAGGAACTAACGAAGGGATGGGGGTAGCTAAGAAGGCCACCCCAGGCCGTACCTGCCCCCATTCCGCTGAGCTGTCTAACCATCAGGTGCTTCGTCCTTCATCGCCGCCCACCCTCCTCACCCATAATGCACCAGCGGCACCGCGTCCTGGCCGGCTGTTCGCCTCTAGCCGTCTCCTCACGTTACGTCTCACAGACGTATTTCTGCGTGTCTTTTTTAACCTGCGGAGTGGGTGGCGTGATTGGCTCGGACTCTCTGGTTTCACAAAGATCTCGCGTTGCCCTACATAATGCTTTCATTTCCTGCGCTGCCTGTGTCCAGGCAGAATCGTCCACATCTTCATTGCTTCACCTCAGTCTTTCTCCGTAGCTAAGCTGAGGAGCTCGGTCTGACCCCTTGACCTCCTCCACAGCTTTTTTCAGCTCCTAATCTTCATCACCCAGCAGTCGGGCCTTAATCTCCCAGACATCTGTGCCATTTTTTTTTTTGTTCCATCCTCTCATCTTATTTCCACCTTTAGCACCGTCTGCAGAGACTTCAGACGTCTGCGATAGAGGGGGGGGGTCCTGCATGGCTGCACTGGTGTGTGTGTGTGGCGGGGGGGGCTGACAACATTACGAATTTGGGTTAAACATTTGATTTCCACTGTGTAAGAGAGAGCTTTCAAGGGATGAGGATGACCAGGACAAAGAATACATTGTAGAAGGTCACGTGAATAATGTGAAAACTGCCGGACATGTCCTTCACAGAATAAAGGATCCGGCCAGATCAGCCTTCAGCACACAGTCGACACAAAGGCTCTCCTTCAGGGCACTTGTTAATTGAACACAAAAGGCTCCATTATTGTCGTGTCCTTTGTAATAGCACCATCTGCTGACGGATAGTGGAATAACTGCACTGTATGAAGATTTTCAACTGGCTCTGTAAAGGGCTGGCATCCAGGCCTGGGATGACCCCCTCTGCCTTGCGTCCTGTGCTTCCGGGGACAGGCTCTTGGTTGACAATGACCATCTATTAGATAAGTGGTTGGAAGATGTATTTAGTTGAATGTACCATCTTAACAGGCTGTGCTGTGGTGACTTGCATATGTAATGGTGCTTGCTATGATTGCAAGGACGCATTCAGATTTCAGTACCAGGACTCCTGTGACCCACTGCAGATCTCCTGCGCAGCTGAAGCGAGCCCCATCGTGCTGGAAAAGGCGATGCAGTTCGGCCTGTCCAGAAACAGCCACGTGGCCGTGGCCTTCGATGACACAAAGGTCAAGAACAGGTATACGGAGGCTGATTTCTTTACGGATGACATCACAGGAAAAACACCCTTTCATCATTCTGGGTTCCTACATGCAAACCACTGAATTTCCAGTTAGCTGATATTAAACTGGTTTTTCCAAGAAGAAAAGCACTGAGAATCATAGACTGCACACACAGCAGATTCACTGGTATATATGCATCTGTTTTTGGTTTTTGGTATATATTCTGTATATGTTGTATGTTCTTTGTTTTCATGTTCTCTGATTGTTACACAATCCTTTTATTGCAGCATTGCAACACTTTATTCATTAACAATTAATAATGCAATCAGAAGTTTCTGGACTTACTGAAATGTAACGAAATACATTTGAATATTGTAACATTAGCAGTAGTAATTTGATATTAATGCTCCTCATTTGGGTGTCCTAAGTATTTTGTAATATTCAATGTATTAAAATTGACGGGTTAATTATATTAAGTAATTATGCTGACATACTGTGTGTAATTGTTTAGCTACTGTTTTGACCGACACTGACATGAGCACCAAAGCATTACATGGTGATTTGCGTTTATAAAGATTGACCTTATCAGCTTCAGAAAACAAATGTGGTCTCGTAATCTTGTTGGTCATAGAAATTTGTCTTTGCGCATAGAGTATATTGTACTGGGTTCTTCCTAAAGGCCTGTTTGGCATATCTGACCACGCTGCTTAAATTAAAGTTGGGACACAGGTGACCATCTGTCAGATGATCATATGAAGAGGAGGACCATATTGTGTGTAAGGTTCACCCCCTTAAAGATGCTGCTCTCGCCTGTTTGTCCTGCAGACTCATCATCGAGTTCGAGATCCGGACTGAGGCCGAGTCGGGCCTGGTCTTCTACATGGCCAGGATAAACCACGCGGACTTCGCCACCATCCAGCTGAAGCAAGGGATGGCCTACCTGAGCTTCGACCTGGGCAGCGGGAACACGTCCGTCAGCGTGCCGCGCATCATCAATGACGGCCAGTGGCACAAGGTAGGGGCTCCTGGGCTACATCCACACAGTCGCTTAGCATGGATATGCTGGAATGGTGCTTTACCACTGGGAAATAGGAACCGGGTGATAAACTGAAGGGGCGCTTATTTACTGCTCACACAGTGTACATCATTATATGACTATGTGCTAAATTCTGCTAGCTGTCTGTGAGAATCGCCATGTTATGTTAGAATCAAACACTAGCGGAAGTAGCTTTCGCGTGTGTGAATTTGCATTACGAATCCATTCTGTTCGGCTGTTCTTTAAAGCTTTTTTTTAAGAGGCCAGAAATGTTCTTGATCCCAGTTAACAGAAATGCATTAATACATTTGGATGTGCAAAACTGCTAATGATTAATAATATATAGAATTTTGCAGTTTTTCCGTTTAGATAATCCATGCTTATCGATCACTAGCATCTCCATGATTTCAACCAATCAGATTGCAATGACGCAACCAGCTCAGTTTGTTCACGCTTTCTGCCCTGCTGGTAAGAAGCATGGGTGCAGCTCTGGAACGGCTCTCATACTTTGCATTGGTAAAGTGCCGGTTCACAGTATGGGTCGGATACGGCTCGGTTCCTGGTGGCAGTGGAAAAGCGCCAAAGTGCATGCCGGCCTGGTTCCAGAAGGCCTTCCGTTGTTCCTTGTTCTGGGGAATTAGCTCAGACGGTAAAGCACTTTCCACGTAAGCGGTAGTGGGATCAATGTCTGCATTCTCCAAGCCTTTAATGAATATTCCCCTGGGATCAATAAAGTATATTTTATCTTGTTTTGTCAATGGAATTCCCTTTTGTAAGCTCCCACAGGAGAAGATGAGGGTGGTAGGATTCGCTGCTTTGGCTCCTCAGGGTGGAGGGTGGCCGAATCACTCCTGTCCAGCATGTCCTCAGTCGCTAAATGCGGAGTATGGAGGCCGCCCGGCAACACCCTCTCTCCTCTTCCTCTTCACAGATCAGGGTACTCCGGGAAAAGCAGAGGGGTGTGCTGACCATCGACAACCGCTACTTCAAACACACCACCAGTCCAAAGCAGGCCGACATCCTGGACGTGGTTGGGATGCTCTATATCGGTGGCCTGCCTCTTAATTACACCACGAAACGGATCGGCCCAGTAAGACGACGATCTCGTCACTCATGCAGATTTCAATCATTTCGATTTATTCAATCATTTCAATTTATTCAAATTATAAGAACTGAATGTATTTCAAGTTTTGGAAGTGCAAGTTATTAGGTACGGTAAAAATTAACTTCAAGAAAGAACTTCTGCATCTGTTTTGTAGGATTTAAGATGATGATTAAAATTACAAGCATCCAAACTCCAATCACTGCCCTGTTTCTTTCCTTTTATGTAACAGGTGGTGTACAGCATCAATGCTTGTATCAGAAATTTCCAAATGTTGAACACACTGCTTGATTTGGAGAACCCCACGTCCCAATACAATGTGGGCAGCTGTTATGTCAAGACTGAGAAGGGCAACTACTTCAATGGCACAGGATATGCCAAAGCAGGTGAGATATGCTGCAGGTGGGATATGCTGCAGGTGGGATATGCCGCAGGTGGGATATGCCACAGGTGGGATATGCCAAAGCAGGTGGGATATGCTGCAGGTGGGATATGCCAAAGCAGGTGGGATATGCCAAAGCAGGTGGGATACGCTGCAGGTGGGATGTGCAGCAGGTGGGATGTGCAGCAGGTGATAGCAGTGGGAGGATGTATGCTCCTGTGACCTTGAAGAGCTAGCTCCTCTAAAATGTAAGATTTGGCTTGATTCTATGTCTAACTATAACATTTGTAATATTTTCCTGTGACTGGTACAGCACATCTTGAGTAAAGTCCTTCAACCCACTGTTGGGCATTTGGATCAGAAAAGTAATAACATTGTATACTTTTGATGACTTGTGTGACTCAAGAGCAAGATAGGTGGATGTGTGACCACTCTAAGGACTCTGCAGCACCAAATGTCCTTGCTCATATTTCCGCAATGCGTTCAGTGAACAGCTACAAAGTCGGCATGGACATGTCCATGGAGCTGGAGTTCCGAACCTCCCAGAGCAGCGGGGTCCTGCTTGGGGTCAGCAGTCAGAAGATGGACGGCCTGGGAATCGAGCTGCACAACGGCAAGGTACTCGTCTCCTAGATGATCTAAAACACCCCCACCAGTCCTGCTGGACGTTTAACAGAGAGCCGTACTGTTATATAGGCCAGTGCTTTACCAGATACCTTTCATGTGGCACAACAGCAGCGTGATTCCTGGGGCATTAACTTCCAGCTTTCCCATTCATTCCTCCCCCCCTAACCCCCCCACCGTCATCCATCCGAAAGAGTTTTCGGTGAAATTTCAAGCTGTCATTCATACATTATAGATACTTTCATAGCGCATTATTATGGTCATTATAAGAAATGATAAAGCATTTCAGCATCTTCTATTGACAGTCTTAAGACATTATAGTGTTGATTCTCATACTTCATAAGCTCCAATAAAGCTCTCATCTATAATGTACTATAGATACCTTCATAATGCATTATAATGACGGTATAACAACTATGGATGCTTTGTACTGCATTATGGAGGTATTTATAGTGCATTATAGATGAGAGTTTAAAGCATTCATTATGTCTAATAAACTTGGCTGTAATGTGTTATGCCTTTTTATGAATATTTATCTTTATATGTGTATGATGCTTTATGAATGCATTATAGTGTGTTATCAATGTGTTCATATATTCTAATTGACATGACATGCCTAGGAAGTGTTAGTGAGACTTCCTTAGTCTTCCTCAGACTTCCATCCCTTTGGCTTGAAAAGTATATATGATGTTTCTCCATCCGTGCCTTCCATCCATCTCCACGGAAGTGTTTCTCCAGTAAGGATTAGGAGAGTGTGAGCTGTGTGCTTTGGTGCCGCTCGGTGCCGCTGGGTGACTCGAGCAATGCTGCCCTTTGCCCAGCTGCTCTTCCACATGGACAACGGGCTGGGCCGGGTCACAGCAGCGCACGAGCCCGACACGGAGGCCGCCCTCTGTGATGGCCAGTGGCACTCGGTGATCGCCCACAAGCTGAAGCATCGGCTGGAGTTGACAGTGGACGGCCAGAAGTCGGAAGCGGAAAGCCCCCACGTCAGGTCTACGTCAGTGGACACCAACGACCCCATCTATGTCGGGGGTTACCCAGGTGGGTCCCTCATCCACCCCCAGCTGACCTCCCAGAGATATGCTTTACGTCCCATCTCTGAGAAAGCTTCTCAGATGCTATTCCTGACTATGGATCTTTCTCAATATGCGTACTTGACCGTGCTTGGGTTCTCACATACCTATTTTACATCATCATCCATTGCCAAAGACCAGTTCCAGTACTCAAGAACAGAAGTACAGAGGATGATAAAAATTTCCCAGATGTCATTCTTGCCCCACCGTATATATCAAGGATGCATCAGTTGCATTGGAGACCAATCCCATGATCCATTGTGCCTCAAAGCTTGCTCTTGGGAGCCAGGATAGCAAGACCATAAGTATTATCTTTGCGTTCTTCGTATTGAGAAACGCCCAGTGTTTATCATTATTTGACTTGATTTTTCTGTATCCTACTGTACTTTGCAGACTGGCTCAGAGGGATTCATTTTATAGATATTTCTAAAGTATTGTCAAATTGGATTTAAGCAGTGCATCTCAGGTGACTGAATATGCGGGGTCTGCTTGCTGAGAGCCATTTCTGCACAACCTCGCTCTAGTCTGATCTTCTTCTCTGGTGTCTTGTCTCAGATGGACTGAAGCAGTTCGGGCTGACCACCAGCATACCTTTCAAGGGCTGTATGCGCAACCTCAAGCTGATCAAGGGCTCCAAGGTTCAGGAAATTCACCTGCAGAGGGCGCCGGAGCTGCACGGGGTGCAGCCTCTCACCTGCCCGTCAAACTGAGTCCACTCGGGAGCCAAATGCTTGCATCAATACCTGTGGCACCACACTAAAAGCAGAGCATAAAAGATTTCCCACAATCCTTCCTGTTCCCCAGTATTCTGCCTAGCTGTGTGTGATTGGATGACTGGATTTGCTGTTTTTTACTTTTTCGAAGCTGTCAATATCTCATTCAGGAAGGACTTATCTATCAATCCCATACAAAAATAATTGCGTGGTTCTATAGAAGGATAGAAAGGTCTTCTTCATGTGAACTGTAGCCTCATGCCTCTTACGTATGCATGCTGTGACGATGCTGCACGGAAGTCCTGTAACGCACTTACAAATATATGTCTTTTACTGAAGTGAAAGTGCGTCTTTCATTTGAGTCTCTACACACATTTCGGAGACACCCCCGAGTTCCCGTTTTGTTTGATCTTTTATGAAATCTTCAAAAACACTTGGTCAGCATCATTTCCTGGGTATAAACTGACAAAATGCTGAGATACCTATTTAAGGAATGAGAAGTGAGAGTTTCTAATTTATGGCATGACCATTTTCACACCATTTTTTAACAATGTAAAAAGTCAACACGGAAATGTCTTGTTGCAGACCAAGAAGGATGTTATTTTATTCTAAATCTTTCATTTTAAAGAATGAGCAAACTACAATTAAGCAGTTTTAATTAAGAAATGCATCCCATAAAACATGGTGCATAATAGAGAGGACATCCCATAATAGAAACCAGCCCATTGCAGACCATCAGCTCATTCTCAGTCAGGCACTGAAGGATGTTTAGAGACTCAAACTCAATTAGACACATGTTGTTGGACTGTGGGAGAAACTAAGAGGATCCAAAGGAAATCCAGGCAAACATGGGAAGAACATGCCAACTACACGTCTGCAGACAGGGGGAAACAGCCAACTCTGGCGAGAGATGCAATGATTCCCACTGAGCCACCGTGCCGAAAATACCACTTTGGGTTCGTCGTTTATTGAGATTGTGTGAGTACTGCCAGAAGGGAATGTAGAATTTCAAGACTGCATTTTATAAGTTTGAAAATTCAGTGGAAACAGCTTTGTAGACTGAGGGATTAGGAGTATGCATGCATGTGATTGGAAGATCGCTGGTTTAAATCCCATGGTCAAAGTTGGGTCCCTGAGTGAGGCCCTTAACCCCAATTGCTCCAGCGACTGGCTGACTCTGCTTTCTCTATTGTATGTCACTTTGGATACAGACATCTACTAAATAAACATAAACAAAGGTGTCCTTTATGGCGCCCCTGAACGTAAATGTAACCCAACAAGAGCGGTAGTGAGGGTGAAGCCGTTCACTGCTGGAGAAGGTGGCGCTCTGTAAATACGCCCCAACAAGAGCAGTAGGGAGGGTGGAGAGGGTGGAGCTATGTAAATGTGACCAAAAATGAGCAGTAGGGAGGGTGGAGCCATAGAGGGCAGAGTTAACCAGTGCCAAGGAAAGTGGAGTCCTAGGTCATGCAGAGCTGGTCAGGAGCAGTGCAGACAAGACATTCCCAACTGAAGAAGTGAGCTTAGGCTGGTTAAGTTCTAGAGGGTGATCTGTTCCTGGACGGTGACATGAGGGCACTCCGGCGTGTGAGGCAGACCTGGGGCTCCGTGTGGTGCCCAGTCTGGGAGGGAAAGGAGCACCAGAGGACCGCCCGGTGTGCCGAAAGTGCGAGGAACCTCCACATCTGCTCCGCACTGGTGTACAGACAGAACGGAGCTCACTCAGATGTCCTGCGGTAAGCAGTCGACTCACTCCTCTGTTACCGTACATCAGTCAGTGAGAGCCGTCAGCGAATTCAGAGTCTACCAGGAAGCATTATGTAATATGCCATGATATAGGGTGGAGTTCAGTGTTTGTTAACCCAGTCCTTAGGGACCCCCAGACAGTCCACATTTTTGCTCCCTCCCAGCTGCCAACACACCTGCACTGTAAAAGTATTCATTGTGTTTGATTGGCTGGCAGTAGGGAGGGAGCAAAAACCTGGACTGTCTTGTGATCTCCAAGGACTGGGTTGTTAACACCTGATTAAACACTAGCTGAGATAACCAGCATAACATCCATTCAGCCATCTCCCATCTGCTTGTACAATAAAGGGTCACAAAGGGCTATAACCCCCCCCCCCCCCAAGCAGTAGAGATCACAGGATAGGGGGGCACCCTAAATGACACAGCACTGATACATATCCTGTAGCACTAAAATGTTATAATTTTGTGTGAACTTTATTGAGCTTTATTTCCAGCTCTGCTTCTATGTATGATGGATTCATGTATCATAAATCCCTATGAATTACTAATGAATAATTATCACTTTACTGTTGACGTATGTGTACTAAGACGTATGTGTGAAATAGTTGAAGAGCAAATTTCCAAAACTCACTCAGTCCATTTTTTGTTGATTTTGAGATGAGACCGCCAGTGACCTAAAGTCAGGTTTCCTCATCATGTTACAATGCTGGGAACTGGAACTCTCAGTTTTAATTACACTTCCAAAACTCACTGTCCACAGAAATTTCTCCGAAAGTTAATTTCGGAAATTTGCTCTTTGATCACATACAGCTGTACAAAACATAAGTACAATGATGGTAATGGATTATATCTGTAGCAAGAGCTTTTGTCAGCTAATTGTAGTCTGGAGGGAATAGCTTGTCAACTCTGCTGATATTTCATCAGCCTTCGGGAGTGAGGAATCACCATAGCCAATTAATTCACAGAAGAATAATATTGGATTTAATATTGAAAACCTAACAGGATTTAAGAAGCAAATTTAAGTGGCAAAGGGTGCTTAGAGTACTGAGGTATCTTTGAATCCAAACCATCCATGAACTTGGTGCATATGTACTAGATACCTGGGATAAAGCTGATATTCTAAGTCGTATAAATTCTGTTCTATCCACTTGCCTTGTGACACATATTAATACTATGTAAATAAACTTGGTGTCAGGGTCAGCAGCTGTCCTCCCCAACCTTTCGTATCTCCCCCTCCGTTTCTCCAGCAGGTGTCGCTGGCCATCCTGTCCTCCTTCTGTCCTTCAAGCCCTTAGTGTGTTTCCCCAGCCCCCCCGGCTGCTGCATAGCTCTATGGCAGTGTTTCTTAACCCAGTCCTCGGGGGAACCCCAGACAGTGCATGTTTTTGCTCCCTCCCAGCTCCCAGCCAATC
>JAODLC010000005.1:192380-205319 GCA_026781145.1 Hippopotamyrus pictus
ATCAGAAGCCAAGTGGGACAGAAAACCTACTGGATAGTAGCTCTCCAGGACCGGAGTTGGAGACCCCTGATCTAGAACTAGTGGACTCAGGGAATGCTATAATATTGCAACCCAGACCATCACTGATCTTGGCCCTCACTGATGGAATGTGTGATCGGTGAAGACCGGCCACAGAGCCATGCAGATACAGGTGTGAAATCTCAAACACTTTTGACCCAGTGTTTTCAGTTTCTCTGTTCAACCCCTGCAAATCATTGCAGTGTAGAACTAGAATGGAACTGCTGTAGAAGAGCTGCACTTCCCGGTCACAGAATTCTAGAAACCGAGTCCATTTTACTTTTGGCTCAGGAGGTCCCAAGGCCTAAGCTAGGCCTGAACTGTGTTGGGGGTCCGTACAGCGGATATCTTCTCTCTCAACTCGAGTAAGTGGATCTGCTAGCCTTTGACCTCCAACTCTTATGGATTAGAATTGTACATTTTGTTTGGTATACTCTACATTGGCTACACTAACAAAGTCTATTTCCTATTAGCCACGATGGAACACTGGTAACATATGGAGGAATGGCCAGGAAACCACTTCCAGTTCCTGCTGTAAGTGAAAGATGTTTGTAAGCAGTGTATTTACAGCTCTGTTCCTCACAATCTTTCTGCACGTGTTTCGGTCCCTCTATGAAAGCTAAGCTTATAGCACCTAAACTGGCTGTTTGACAGACCTAAGCTTCTGTATTCCCTGTCTTGCTTGCACATTGCTTTGGACAACAGCATCTGCCAAATAAATAGCTGTAAGCAGCAATGGACAAAATGACACATCATGAACCATTTGCTGTATTTTTTGACCCCACTAGATGGCGCTCTCTCTTCAAAAAAGGGCACAAAGCATGCCCCAAAGCAAACCAAGAATACCATCTAGTGGGGACAAAAAAAATACAACAAATGATTCATGAAGCATCATTTTGTCATCACCAGACGTACGTATAATGCGAGCACAACTGAACTTGCTCTGCACTGTGACAGTAAAAAAAAAAACCTGTAATAAGGCTTCTCAATCCATTCCCAAACAGAAAGCTCTAATATTCAAAAACATACATTTGAGGGGATTCTGGCTGACCATGTGGAAGAGAGACAATAGAAAAGGTAAACAGGAACATCAACATGAAACACCAAAGCTGCTTGGAGACATTCTCCTAACCGCCACGTTTCTCCATATACCTCCCATCAGACCCAGCCAAGCTGCAGGCGATGGTGGCCTCTCTCTGCAGCCTCCTGCAATCCGGCCACCTGTCCCTCCCCCGGTGCGTCCAGGTGCCATTTGGGGACTACGCGCACGCCCTGGATATGACCGAGTGTGCCCATCAGCGGAAGCATGTCCTCCTCATGTAGACTTATTATGGACCTAACGTCCAAATGTCAACGACCATAAAAGTGCATGGATGCCCGACAAACATTAATTATTCATTTATTTACATAAAAAGGCTTAGTGGTTATAGCTCTACACATTAGAGTTCAAAAGACTCAAATGGAAACACCCTTCAACAGGTATTCACAGTAAATAAATCACTCCACTCAATTTACATCGTCTATAGAAACCATAAATCCCTGGCATTCCATAACTTCCAAATTTAAATCATACAGTAGCGTTTAAGTTTGCTGCCCAACGGAATTGTGGGAAGTGATTTTTTTTTAGCATATTTAAGGTCTAAGTCTAATTCATACGTCACTTTTCCACATAGTAACGGTGTTTACACAGGGTGAGTGATGTAAATTTCATAATAGCCCCGACTGAGTGTAGTGGACTACTTGTGCGTCGGCTGCTCACATGCGACGAACAGTACTTGGTGATTCCAGGAGGTGGCAGCACTGACTATCACAGAGCAGAGAACAGCAAAGAAAGGGAGCAGAAGAGCTGCGTGAGGAGGTGCAGGGCTACTCACATACAAATACTCATCATTAAAGGAGCACAAAGACGTATCCTGGGGAACAAAAATGATCTCCTGACACTTGGCAAAGATGAGAATTCATTCAGACCAGGATTCATTCATTCTGCCCTCTGCTGGTCTGGTGGAGTATCTGCAGCACACATGTGCCAACTTTGATCGTCTGCAGTCAAATGTAGTGTGTAGACAAGTGTTTGTGTACAGGACTTAGCTGCATGTGGAAAAGGGAAGTATGAACTCGGCTCGAGTGATTCCACCTTCCTGAGCTTTAGGACATGAGACAAGTGGTAACCAAGTCTATTTACAGATCTGTCCCTTTGGGAGGGAAAACAATCTTCTGAACCTATACATCAGGGTTACTCGGCTTGCCATACAGAGAGTCATTAAACACACCAGTCAATTTACCTAGTGAAATAAGGCTAAAAAGCATTCCTATGACTGTAAAGAAACCTCACGGACGCCCTCTAGTGGCTGCAGGATAAAACTCTCTGCGCTATTAAGGAGGCTGTGGTAAGGGCTACCCAAAGCCCTGGATAGCCCTCAGCCCACAGCGATGGACAGTGAGAGATGCGTCACCTCTGTGAAATATCACCCCTTTAAGCTTCACACACAATTTGGCATTTAGTGCTTCTGGAGAACAGCTTTGTTGACAAATAGGCAAAATGAATCTTTAAGGCATTGAAATTATCACAAAAAAAATTATAACCCAACAAACCTGCACTTGGTGTTGAGAAAATATAAAACATTAGCGATTGCAAAGGACTCAAATAGGCCCTCAAAAAAATCTGTTGGATATTTAAAAAAAAAAAAAAAAAAAAAACTATGTACTTATATGGTAACTAGTTTTAAAAGCCTTGAGACACTGGACAATGCAGTATCATCAGCAGAACACCTGATCATAAGCTATGTCAGTAAAAGCTTACTGGAGTGCCAGTAGATTAATTACCTTATTAGTGTAAATAAAAAATTTCACTAAAACCAGTATTATTCATATTAAAATTACCTATTGATTACATATGCAACAAATATCAGGAATTGAATGATAGGCCAGTATTTTCAAGGTCGTTAAATAAATATCTATTAATTAAAATAAATAAAAACTTAATAGCCGACTGATCAGCATAAAAATATGTAGTTAGGAGGATTCTGGTGTGCTCTGATGAGCCACTTTTCTGAGCAGAATGTAAGAGCCCATAGTGGTGTCTTCCCTATAAAAGCACTTAAATGTCAGACTCATTACACTGTCTTCTGCAGCTCCCACTGAAATCGCCTCCCTAACCTGAGAATACCTTGAGCATAGCTCCAAGTCCATCTGTCACAGGTGTAGGTACTGTACCGTGGCACGGACGGCCTAAAGTAACCTATTCCACACTGGCTGCACATCCAGGGCTGGTTTCTAGGGCCTGTCCCAGGCAGGGGAACCATGGGATGGGATGAGCGTTATGGGTGTAGGGTTAGGTTCTGGAAGGAGCATGTCGGGTATGTTGGTGCAGGGGCAGGGCAGAGCGCTGTAGGCGGCGATGGAAGTGCAGGCCTGCGTGTCTTAGCGGGGCACCGACTTTATAACCCACTCCGCACTGGGGTTCAGCTCTATCACATTCTTCATGTAGGCCTCTTCGTCCAGGCAGCGCTCATCTGTATTAAAGACACCAGAAATATATATGCACTAATGGAAAAAATACCAAACAGAGTTAACATCGGTGATATATTACGCTGCATTTAGCATAACACTTTTGTTTACTGAATGAAAGCAGTTCTGACGTGTATATATTTAATGTTATTAATATATACATATGTATGTATGTATGTATGTGTATATGTGCATATATGTATATAGTATACATACAGACACACACACACATGCAATTGTCTGCAAGGTCAGTAGTGCAGGTACTTACTGATATTGCCTCCAACTTCATAAAGGCAAAAATCTTCCTTCTTTTCCTGCAAGGCACTGGAATAAAAACACAACACTGGACCAGTTAGGCACCCAGTGACCTCAGTCACCCAATAACACTGCTAGCTACAGGGGAACTTTCAAAATAAGAGCACGCCAAGTCCAACTGGACAAGCCTGCTGGATGCGCAACGTCTGTTTTACATCTACTTTCATGAGTTTGCCAGATGCTTTTATTTAATGCCATCTACAATTTAAAAACCAGGGTCAGAGAGTCCCTAGAGCCATTAGGGGGATAAGGGCCTTGCTCAAGGACCCAACAGTGACATCACTCTGCCGGCCGCGGCATAAGTCAGTGACCTTCTGAACGCGGACATGGAGTCCTAACCTAAGGGCCGCACATTTAATATGCGCCCCGCAATTCATACATTGAGTGATTGAGTACAAGGAAGGGCACGCCCATCAACACGTGATGCCGTCAGCTCTCACCTTTCCTGCTTCACGAATCGGGCAACGATGTCGGCGACCTGAAGCTCGTCCGTCAGCTGGACGGCCATGGAGATCTTAGAGAACTGTGGGGCTTGGATACGGATTAAACCCTGAGCACACTCCTACACAAATTAAAAAAAAAAAAAAAAAAAAGCCATTATATTCTTCAGATTCACCGAATATATTGGTTAGAACATGTTAAAAATTATGCAATTCCTCCCGGTTCCACCATTACGTAATTTTCTCAACAGCTAGCATACAAAACATCAATGCTAAATTTGTCCACTAGGTGTCACAGGGGCACCACAGAGTCCTTGAGAAATGAACCCAGCACACGCACCTCATACTAGTTGTGACACATTTGTGTAATTGAACACTTGTGCCTTGATTGTTCCGCTAATTGTATTACTCATGGTTTCCAGGCCCGGTGTGGCGGCCTTGCTGTTGGTGCTCACCTCTGCCGCGTTCTTCTCCTGCTTGTCAGACTTCTCACGGTCGTACGCCATCTTCTTCAGGAGTTTCTTCATGGCTCGGTCCTTGCTCATCTTCTTCTGGTTTTCCGTGTTCTGTTTCCTCACTTGGTTCATGATGAATTTGGGAATCTGGAGCGAGAATTTGTACGGCACATAACCACGAGTGGATCATGGAAATTATTGAGTGGAAAAACAACATAACCAAACTATAAATAATATATATATATATACACACACACACACACACACACACACAGTACAGTGCAAACGTCTTAGGCAGGCATAAAAAAAATGTTTAAAGCTATTTATCAAGGTAGCAACTGTATATTTAAAAATAATTCAACAAGAGAATACATACAAAGGAACGGTAACACAAAAATCAAAAATTCATTCCCTTCTCCAAAAAAATTACTGATATCTTTTTGGACAGCTAGATGAACACCACTTCAGTTCCCTAACCTCTCCTCAGGGGCCACTCCATGTATTCATTAAATTTCACCACCGGCTCACTTAATTAACTTATTTATATAATTAACTTCAGGAAATACTGATTAGCCAAACATGGTGCACTAATGGTTGAGTCAAAAGATAAGTATATGGGGTGGTTACTGCAAATACTGAAATTAGTTTGTCCATTTAAATGTCTCCTAACATCCCTACACGGGCGTTAGTATGTTATGTTGATTTTAACGCCATGTGAGCAACTATGGCTGTATTCTCACAGCATGAGTATACAAATGCAGACACAGATTAAATAACCCAAAATGTGACAGCTTCATAAATAACTACAAGTCAAAGCATTCTAAATATGATGCTTAAGATTAGCTTTTGAAATAATAAGTAGTCTCAAAAACGAAAATCCTCTTTTAACAACGACATGACAAACAATGAAATGTATTTAATGGGTTCCTGCATGTAAGACATAGAGGTGGATCTTCAGCTGTAACATGTCAGCCAGCCCGGGATACCCAATAAGAAAGCTGTATAAATAAGCTGATCCCAATTATTTCCTATGTTAGATTTCCAATATTTTTGCTGATTTCATGAAGTTTGTCCGTCTAAGGGCATAAAAGCAGTGTCACAGCAAAAAGATCATTTACACGATTTTTAATGACTGCCTGAGTCTTGTGCACAGTACAAGGTAATAAACAAAATTTGATAGATAGATAGATAGATAGATAGATAGATAGATAGATAGATAGATAGATAGATAGATAGATATTAATAAACAAAGAAAGAAACAAACAAAATCATTATGTCATTTATAATTATAAGAGAGACAAAGAGAGAGATCTCCTGGCCTCATCAATCCCACAAAGGGCCGGTCTTTCCGTTTCGTCCTACTACAAACATTTCAGTGATGCGAATGTGCCATTATTCACAGATCAGGCTGCTTAGCCAATTCTGATCTGTGAAAGGTGGCATGACTGTCTACCCAAATAACTCACGTCACAAAAACTTGTGATGACTCATCTAAAGCATGCAAATCGCAGTGGCCCCCTGTGACAACGGAGCGGACTGGCAGTTACCGTCCAGAGCAGATCCTGGTATCGGATGAGCAGGCGGACAATGTGGGCCATCCCTGTCGCCATGCTGAACTCCTGCTGCTCGCTGACCTTGCTGCGGAAGCCCTTGAACATGAAGATGTTGGGAGCCATCACCACAGCGATGTTGTTCAGGGTCATCTTGTTCCGCTGCTTATGATCCATCACCCTCCGGAAAAACTCCAGAAGTGCCTGAAATCCGAACAGGTGATCCACGGCGTTTAGGCACGGAGAATCGTGAACGTGACGTAGAGCTGTGATGTTGGGATGCTTCCAAATGACAGTCAGACCTCTTACAACACCACTAATGCACTGGAGGCAAAAGACTCTGACCTGTGCGACACGTGGATGTACAAAAAGTTCGATTCTTACATTTGGAAATGTTTGACTGATTCGCTGAAAAGAATCAGATCAAAAGTATTCGTTCATGAATGGATGGCTATTTTGTGTGCAAGTACTGTTCCTGGCCAAGACCATATCATGTCGTAGTTCATAAAGTGCTTTTCTCTGGTGCAAACGCAAATGCGATTCCAGCTTGCAATGGACTTGGGTACAAATATAAATTGTATACAATTATATTGTATACAGATATCAATTGCATTCAAACAGATTCGTGGTGTGTTGTAGCAATCAGTAGTAGTACTTTATGCCTACACCTTAATACAGCCAGTAGTCAATCAGAAAAATGAAAACAGAGTCAAGTGTTTTGATTGGTCTGCTGTATCTGAGTGACAGCAGTAAGACATGGTCAGATTTCATATACACTCATACAAATCAACAAAAGAGGGACAGTCATCTTCAGCTGCTCTAACATGCTTAGTTCATGCTAAGGGCTCCCAGCCTCGAGGTTCTTCAGAAACCAGCATTTGGATGACAGCAGAGGGAGTCATGGTTACCTTCAGAGTGCTGCGGCTCGAGGTCGGGAGGAGCAGAACCAGGAGATTGAGAGTTTGTAGCTGCTGTTTCTTGGTGGGAAGCTCTACTCAACGGGCACAAGAAAGCATGGCCAGGGTTACGTCTCTGGAGACATCTCCTGGAGGGTGATGTGGACTGGCCTTGGAGGCCAGCGGCTGTACTCACTGAGCACGGAGGTGAACGCGTTGAGATACTCCACAGTCAGCAGCGGGTATGGTAGCTCTCGGATGAACAGCTTCAGGACGCTGGCCGCGTCGTGCTGCTTCAGGGTCTCCCAGGCGAACATACCATCGTAGAACTTGGCCTCCAGCTCCAAGCACACCGCCTGGTTGCAGGGGCCACAAAACCTGGGACTCAGGCCACCACCTCCCCACACATCACTAATGGTCAGACAACTTTGGGAATGATCATGTGTTATCCCAGCTGGAATCCATCATCAGACACATCAATCTTGAGCCAGGATCCCCCCCCATTAAAAAGCAGGGATTTCTACCCCTGCGTTCACAAGCATGTATTCCACCCCATTCACAAGCAGGAATCGCCCCTATTCATGATCAGGGATTCCCCCTTGTTCACGACACTGACCTTGACCCTTGTAGCCAAACCTGGGATGCGGAGAAGCCCTTCGGTGCCCAAGCCTTCACTCTCAATGTGAGAAATTAACTGCGGGAGAAAATTACACATATTACATCACCAGCAACCCGCAGTGAGAGTCATTAAAAAGGAAAACAGACTGGCAAGTTAAAGGAGTGCAATTTTGTCCTTGTGTGGTAAAATATACAGCTTTCACTATGAGGGTATCAGTGACCATTTTGCTTGCAATTCAGTCACTTGTGGACTTTAATGTCCCTGCTTTATGGTGATGTGCTGCTCTGAATCTCACCCTTTGCAGGATCAGGGGCACCTTGGTTCCTGGTTGCCGTTTCTGGTCCTGCTCCAGCAAGGTAGACAGAGGAACCCCAAACAACCCGGATTCTGCAAGAATATGAAACACCGACAACCAGGGTTAGAGTTAAATCAGAATCCTACAGGAGGGGGAGCCTATCAGGTACAGGGCAAACATAGGGGGTGGTGGGCACCCTGAATAAGCTGCTCTGTACAGCAGCTTATTAGTTGTAAACAGTGTTCCTTATTTGAAATGGTTATTGTACATATCCTACGGTTAAAGACATAACATGTAAATGAAACTAAAAAGTGCATTGAAATGGCTTTATCACTACAAGTAATGTTCTTTCAGATTCATTCATTATAGCCCTGTGAAAATACATTAAATAGTATCAAGTTTTTTGCACATTGCTTCTTACACTTATCTTAACTCTAGCTAGTGCTATTCTGGCAGAGGTACAGTCAAAATAAAAAACTCAGACAGGGACAGACATCAAGGCATCATGTAGGAATATCTCATTCACTTGAGAAGTCAGAGTGGCTGATGAAAATTAACATTAAGCTAATTAACATTTTAGTCCAAATTTGAGCTTTTAATTAAACCCTTTACCTTGAATTTTTTATTATATTTTGGGACATTAATAAAAAAAGGTTAAGTTGAGGGAGGCGGAGCTGTGCTCCAGTGAGGTGAGATTTGGACATAAGGAGGCGGAGCTTTGCTCCAGCGAGGTGAGATTTGGACATAAGGAGGCGGAGCTGTGCTCCAGCTAGGTGAGATTTGGACATAAGGAGGCGGAGCTGTGCTCCAGCTAGGTGAGATTTGGACATAAGGAGGCGGAGCTGTGCTCCAGCGAGGTGAGATTTGGACAGAAGGAGGCGGAGCTGTGCTCCAGCGAGGTGAGATTTGGACATAAGGAGGCGGAGCTGCGCACCATCTATATTTAAACTGTGCTGACAACAGCTGAGTCACTCCTTATTGACAAGTAGGCAAACAGTATGTTTTTAGTAATATTGTGAGAAGCCTAAACCCAAGAAACAGGAGATGCTGTATCTGACCTTTGACTTTAAGTTTGAGGGCCTTCTGAGGTTTTAGGTCGATTCCTGCTGTGTCAAACAGCGCCGTCATTTCGATCAGAGCTAGCCGGTGGACTTTCTTCATGTCCTGGGCGGCCAGGTCGCCCACCTTAGTCACACCAGTCCTGTCTCTGGATACTTTAAAATTCTGAAAAACAAAAGGACAGATTTCTAATAGAGTCCAGCAGTGTGGGGCCTCACAGACAAAAAGTCAGCAAAATCAAAGTGTGCAATCCCCTTGACGACCACCAGGTGTCTCTCAAAACACAAATTAAAATGATCAGCGTAAACACAGTCTTATAACAGATTTATCATACAATAAAAATGGCATGTATACATATGTAATTCATACAAATGACATGTCTTTCAGCAGCCCATTGGCAAAGGGAAGAAATAATTAAAATTTAATAATAATGACAAGCAGAAACACAGACAAGCTTTGGTTTCTGTACAATGGCTGTACTTGGTAACACGCAGAATAATGCTTCTCTGTGTTACCATTTAAACTTTGCACTGAACAAGAGGATCGGTTTAATGTTTAATGCCACTCACTGGTAAGTTGTCGTCTACGTCACTCTGGGCTCTGGCCTCCGTGCCCTTTGGCCCTTCCTTGTAGAGGAGGGCTTGTTCCGAAAATGAGATCTCCACGTCGATCTCCGAGTCCGGCATGCCTGCGCCCGGGGTCCCTCCCCCATTTTCGCAGATACTGCCCACGGGACCTGCAGATAATTAGTCACAGGAGACTCTCAAGGGAAAAACACCGACTCGAACGCCAACACGACTGCAGCGAGAGCGCATTCTCCTGGCCACTCGGGGGGGGGGGGGGTCTCTGATTAAGCCGCTATTTATAAAGTGGAAACTGTCGAATCCAGCACAGAAGAGTCCCACTCAGCGCTGAGGAAGACCATCGATGGGAGCAGACAAAGGGGATCAAGGGGACTTCCTGCTTCCTGTATGGGGGAGGGGGGGGGCTCAGCACGCCATCATCAGCCTGGGAAATATGACAACACTGTACCAGGGCTAGGTGCTGACTCTAAGCAGGGAACAACATTTCAAATGGGCATTTACATTTTATTTATTTACCAGGCACTTTTATCAAAAGAAACGCACATTTGAGACGGCAGGGTCTGGATCAGTTGGGGGTTTAAAGGCCTCGCTCGAGGGCCCAACAATGACATCACTCAGCCGAACATGAGACTTGAACCAGCAACCTTCTGATCGCAGGCACTGATCGCACTCTGGCCCCATATACACGCATGCGCACCCAGACAGGAACACGCAAAGTGTGGGACACACGTACCGCCGGAGCTGACTTCCCCCTCAACGTTTTCAGTTCTCCTTGCAGACAGAACTTCGACTTCGAGCTGCAGAACAGAAGACCTCGTCGTTACACCGCGGTGCCACATCTCCAGCTTTTACGTCTCCAGCTGGAGTTTGCGGGTTTCAGAACGTTTACTGAGATTAACTAACTATAACCACGACCCTAACCACAACCAATAAAACACCAATCTAATCTTACGTCACTTATGGTATTTAACACCTTAAAGCACACAAGATGTATATAAAAACGATTCACCTGCAAACCTCAGCAGATAATAAATGTCAAATGAAGGTAAATGTCAGATCTTCCCCACTGCTGTTTTATTCCCATGGGGCTCCAACAGCAAGAAGGCAGACCTGAGGGCTTCCTCTTAACCGAGCAAACAGTCCGTTAAAAATGAGCGTTGAGTATTAAGA
This sequence comes from Hippopotamyrus pictus, assembly GCA_026781145.1. Taxonomy (NCBI): domain Eukaryota; kingdom Metazoa; phylum Chordata; class Actinopteri; order Osteoglossiformes; family Mormyridae; genus Hippopotamyrus; species Hippopotamyrus pictus. The sequence goes on from JAODLC010000005.1 coordinate 203,328, forward strand.
AAGCCAAACTGCATAACTAATGCTAGCTCACACCCCACTAACGGAATGGGATGTTATGCTCCCATAGTTGTTGACCACAAGGGGACTCTGACTCGTCCTACCTTTGCCGCCTGGGCCACTGGGGGCTTGAAGATGTCCCGCACATCAGGAACTTGATGCTGTTTGTTCTTCTTCCTCAGTGTCTGCTTGAGGGTCTCCACCCTCTTCTGTACGGCAGCCGCCTGCGTACGTGTCAGCGTCGACAGCAGCGCCAAGCTATCCTCCGGGTCCGAGGCAGACCCATCGATGAGGGTGGCCAGGCCGACCTCGGCAAGCCACGCCTCCTCCCGCTCGCCCTCTGCAGACACGGGAGAGGGCGTGATAGGCGCAACATCCAAACAGCCACGCCCTTTAGCAGAAACTCAAAGCAGGAATGGCCGAGAGGCTAGCCCTGCCCCCAAAGCAGCCACACCCCCTTCCACTGCAGAGATCCGCAGCACTGTGAAAGTACAACAAAAGCTAGTTCTACCCCTGCAATGAGAAAGGTGCTTTCATGGATTGATGAAAAAAGCACCTCAGTCCAACGGATTAGGGAGACGGTCATTGAAACCAGACAGACTCCTGGAGAGAGTAAAGATTGTGACAGTTCAGGATTGTCGCAGGCTGGAAGACCAAGAACCAACCAATAACAGGATGATGCTGTAGAAGCTGTCAGACTGATGGACACATGGCCTGAACATCTGTATAGCTTATAAATGAACAAACCTTGCTGGACTGCAAAACAGATTTTTACGATCCCTCCTGCATCACAGAGCTGCTTGACTGTGATACAATGACATGCGCACAGCTCAACACGAGCCTGCATCTCAAACGAACGTGACTTAACCTCCGCTCAGCACCTGGTGGGCGCTGCCTAAAGCCCGTCATGACTCCTCCCCACGGAGGCCCCAGGGAGCCGTACCATCGGTCACCTTCAGCTGCACCTCCTCCTGCTGCTCTGCATCTCCGGCGCCGCTCTGGTGGATGTTCTCTACCTCCTTCCAGTAGTCGTCCAGGGGCAGCTCATCCAGGGAGTCCTGCGAGCCGCAGTGGCTGCATGGCGATTTGCCGCGTGCGTGTTTGCCGCGGCTCTGCAGGTGTTGGCAGGTTTTGCGGCTGAAACCAGACAGACCCAAAAGCTCGGTGACCTATCAAGCCGGGTTCCTCACGGGAACAATGACATTTAGCAGAAAGCTAAGATTACATCCAGTGTCATATACATCCCATGGGTAACTACAGAGAAAAGGACATCAGCAGCCTACAGTGGATTATTCAATTTATAAATGTAAAATTAAAAACATTTTACTGCGATTATGTCATTACCGATGCAGCTAAACAGAAGCTAACAGCTGTTGTGATCTTCACATCTATCAATACTCTGAATTCTGTGCTCACACACACCAGATACATTCCGTGGACCAGATGGGTGACAAAACGGTCATGTGCAAGTTTTATTAGTCCAGCACCAATCAGAATGGTGTTTACTTTACATTTATTTAGAAAACGCGTTTATCCAAAGTATTTTTGCAAAAATGCAAGATCAACCTGTCCCAGGGGTAACTGGGGGTTATGGGCTTTATGAGCCAATGAGACCAGATAATGTATAATAAACTGAGAATGAGCGGTACAGCCAAGTAAGCTGGGAAACCCAAACCAGATCAAATACTTCCGGTTTCTGGTATGTGCATGTTGGGGTGGGCATTGGAGGGGTTCACGTCCCAGCCAGGACCCGGATGGGCAGTAAGAGGTTAAATGGTTCCACCAGAAACCGCACCCATCCTTCCCCCCACCTTGGCGCACGTGAAGTCCTCAGTGGTCCCGCTGATCACTGGCTCCGTCCACAAAAGCAGACCCATGTCAGCACTGTTTGTTATTAATACTAATTTAGGAATGTTGATTTCGTTGGGATGGGGCTGGAGGGCGGGGCCCAAGGGTGAGACCTGGGGGGGCGGGGCCCAAGGGTGAGACCGGGGG
>JAODLC010000005.1:245767-257799 GCA_026781145.1 Hippopotamyrus pictus
TGCTCCCTCCCGGCTCCCTGCCAGACCGTCCACATTTTTGCTCCCTCCCGGCTCCCTGCCAGACCGTCCACATTTTTGCTCCCTCCCGGCTCCCTGCCAGACCGTCCACATTTTTTCTCTTTCCCAGCTCCCGGTAGGAGCAAAAACGTGGGGTAACGCTTTACGTCGACTGCACCTTGATAATGCCCTTATAATGCATTCGTAGAACATTCAGTGTCCCTACGTAATGCTTTTATAGAGCATTCATAAGAAGCATGTAAATATACCTTAATTTCATAACATACCTTAACAGCCTTAATATACACTAAAAACAAACATTATATGATGATAAAAATTATAATCATTTAACCTGATAATGTTTATTTATTTATATTAAAGCTGTTAAGGTATTTTAGGATGTTAAGGTACTACAGTATGAGTGTCCTATGAATGCATTATGAATGTATTATGACAGTCCACTGAATGCTCTATTAATGCAAAATGAATGTTTTATGAAGGTGCAGTTAATGTAAAGTGTAACCAAACGTGGACTGTCTTGAGGTCCCCGAGGACCAGGACCAGAAACACTGCCCTAAATGTACTGAGGAGAAGCTTTGGACAACAGATTGAAAGCGAGATATTGGAAGGACAGCAGAAGAAGCAGCCGTCCATAACCCCATCTGTGGAGCATTTAGATACGGACATGTTCTCCACTCAGAATGCTCTTTGTTCCATTTTACCAGAGAAATACCTTACATATTTTCATTTTCACCTGAGGGGTCTCTGTGAAGAATTCCAGCTAGCTTTATTTGCTCATGCTTATTAGCTGAATTGAATTCTACGTGACCTAAACATCTTCTATGTAAATCTTTCAGGAATCCAGCTAGCAGAAATCCTTCTGGCAGCAGTAGCAGTCTTTCCGCTGAGGTGGTCACCCGTAGGCGGGTGGGGGTGTGAGACGGCGGGCTCACTGCTTGCTAAACTAGCGCTGTGTCGCTCGACATCTCTGAATGTCACGGTGACCTTCTATCAGAAGCAGCGGAAGGCGGTTAAAAGGCTAGCTGTACTCCGCGTGTGTCTGCAAGCGGCTCTGTTAGAGGGCAGACGGGAGAGATCGTAAATAATTACGCTGATTAGCCGGGGTGGCAGCAGCGCAGGCACGGCAAATCGACGTGAGTGGTAGTAAGCGAGGGCCTTTAGAGAGCGAGAAACGCTGGCCGGTCCATTTCCGAACCATTACGAAAACCTTCTGCTTCCCCAGGATCGTTCCTGTTCCTGAACCGACGCGGTTCCATGACGGGCGCTCCTCAAAGACGGAGCTTTGCCGACCGCAGGAATGTGAGTCACATGAGAGCAGGGCAGGATAAGCTGAGACAGTAGCTAGCTTTACAGGACCAGGATGGTGGCGGCTGATTGATTACGGACAGCGATTAACATAACGGCACATTCATCGCAAACAGCGATATGTGTGGCAATTTCTCGTCGTAACAGTGTGAATGCATACTTATTGTATACGATCTTTGTTCGCTTATTTTCATGGGTGCTTCATTTCTGATGCAGAGGGTAAAATACACGTAAATTTCCCGTCATAGCAGCATAAATGCACATAAGTACACATTTACGCTGTCATGAGAAGAAATCGGCACGCGTATCAGTTTACGCAGCGTACCAGTTACGTCAGTCCCTGATTATTCTCCTGTAAATGCTTTTCACGAACGTGTATATCTGTTTGACAGCCATGAAGAAAAAGCAATTCCATACACCGTCTGCAGACCCCCGACCCAGATTCTGCATATTTTATTATTAGTGATGCTCCCCCACCCCCACATTGACCACCTTTTCCAGCCCAGTGTGCTTTTTATGCACCAGGGGATGCTGGTGGAGGGAGGGGGCTGGGGGGCGCTGCTTGGGGTTTTGGGGCTTTGACCGGCACTGGGTGGCGTGCGCAGGTGCCCTGATAACGAGGCTGTGAGGAAAATGACCCGACTCTACGCGGAGCTTCTGCAGCTCGTTACGGACTCCTGTGGATTGCGGCTTCCCAAAGCCGCCTGCCACAGGCGTTAATAGAGCATAGTCCTCCGTATCGCTTCTGCGGCATAACTGGATATCTGGGCCTCATTAATTAAGAATGACGAAGCGGTCCAGGCAAAGCAGGGACCCGGCATTCCGCGTGGACTGGAGCACTCCCGGCCGCGGATATATCGCAGTAACTGAGGCACGGCGTGTCGACTCGCTGCAGTTTGCCAGCCACATGCGGCGTGCATTTCGTGAACAGACCTCCTCTGCAGTCAGGCAGTGGTCTCTGTAGCCAGAGAGACTCTGCTCGACCGGCTGGTTTCAGTATGTGAGGTATGCAGATATGAATGTGGCCAATTTGGGGCAGTCAGAGAGGTGGTTATTTGCATTTAATTCATGTTATATGCTTAGTAAGCCTTCAGGGAAAAGAGATGCATGGAATGTTGTTGGTGTTTCTTTATTAGAGCAGTAATCAGAGTCCCTATTAAACCCATGGCTGACTTACATCATGAGCTCATTTTGTTTAGTCTGTCTTCCTTCTCTGTGATTTTATGGGCTCCCATTGGACCGTTGTGCCATAATGCCGCCCATCCATGGGTTTGGGGGCCATCACTACATAATATTCACAAATCTCTGTCTTCCTCTTATGTCTCCAGTTATCACTCCCACTTCCAGTTAACTTCTGATTAAACTGGGAGACCCCATGCTGTCGATGTGCTTCCAGTAACCCGTCCTCCCTGAGCGATCAGACCGGGACGGACTCATTTGTCCTGTGATGTCATCAAAATGAGCAGAGCGCGCTGCTTCACTGCCATTTCTCTCTCTTTTCTGTGGACTATAACCCCTGAAAAAACATTTATTCCTCACCTGGGGCGATTCTAGGATTTGACATGGGGGGGGGGGGATTCAGTTCCCTGAAGAATTTATGGGAAGCCATGATAAAATTGCCTGCCCGAGTGAGTCCTTCACAATTTAATTTGCCTAGGGGGCTGAGACAAAAAATAGGGAGGCAGAAGCCACCGCCCCCCAAATCAAGTCTAGAACCATCTATGTCCCTCACAGTGCCTTCAAAAGCCTGTGATGCACAAAATAGGCCTCCCTGACCTGCACTCCCCTGACCCGCACCTCCCTGACCAACATTCCCCTGACCCACACCTCCCTGAACCGCACCTCCCTGACTCACATCTCCCTGACTCGCACCTCCCTGACCTGCACTCCCCTGACCCACACCTCCCTGACCCGCAACTCCCTGAACCACACCTCCCTGACTCACATCTCCCTGACTCGCACCTCCCTGACCCACACCTCTCTGACCCGCACCTCCCTGACCCACACCTCCCTGACCCGCACCTCCCTGACTCGCACCTCCCTGACCCACACCTCCCTGAACCTCACCTCACTGACTCACATCTCCCTGACTCGCACCTCTCTGACCCGCACCTCCCTGACCCACACCTCCCTGACTCGCATCTCCCTGACCCACACCTAGCTAACGCGCACCTCTCTGACCCACACCTCCCTGACTTGCACCTCTCTGACCCATGCCTCCCTGACCTGTTCTCCCCTGACCCTCACCTCCCTGATCTGTGCTTCTCATTCCTGCACCTCCCTGACTCCCGCCTCCCTGACCCGTGCTTTTCTTTCCCGCACCTCCCTAACCTGCGCCTCCCTGTCCCGCCCCACAGAGCTCACCCTCCAGCAGGCTCTGCACCAGTCAGTCTTCATGCCCTGCGCCTCGCCCGCCCCCAACGTGCCCCTCTGCTGGGACAAACACAGCAAGCTGCTGCCCACCGTGGCCGGGATCACGGCCAGCAAGGTGGCTGAGTGGACCGTCGAGCAGGTCGGTGCAGCCCTCGGACCGTCGCCGTCTTTGCCGACCCGCTGGGTTTCTGATGATGTCGTTGCCGTGACTTTTGGGTTTGGGTTGTGCTGAGCTTGATCCTCTCTGCCGATATTGTGATCACTCCACAGGTGACGCAGTTCATCCAGGGCCTGCCAGGGTGTAAGGAGCATGTGCGCACATTCAAGGAAGAGGTAAGATTACACCATCGCCATGTATGGAAAACCGCAAACAGAGCTGAGGTCAGTAATATGTGGTATAGCCCTGATCACTGTGGTTGGTAACATATGTTATAGCCCTGACCCCTGAGGTTGGTTATGTGTGGTATAGCCCAGACCCTTGTGGTTTGTAACATGTGGTATAGCCCTGACCCCTGTGGTTGGTTATGTGTGGTATAGCCCTGACCCCTGTGGTTCGTAACATGTGGTATAGCTCTGACCCCTGTGGTTTGTAACATGTGGTATAGCCCTGACCCCTGTGTTTGGTAATGTGTGGTATAGCCCTCACCCTAGGGTTGATACCAGTCATCTATGTTAGAGCAGTGGCATCAGAAAAGGGGGAAAAACATGAACATGAACAGATGAGTGTTTAGGGCTGAACAATATTAGGAATCCTTATTATTTTAATACTATTTAAAAACCTTTCTTTAATCACATTCCTTCACAATGTGACTATTGCACCTGTACCCATTGTGATGTCACGATATACATCACACCCCGACCTATACCGGGCCAAATTCAATGTCGGCCCAATGTCAAACTCCTTCTGACGCTACTGTCTAAGGGTGTTTCTATCAAGTTTTTTTAAATATACATCTTTTTAACATAATTAAAATGTTTCACAACTAATGAATGTGTTGCCCTTGACACGAATGGCCTTGGATTTGGGGCTGTGATTTTTTCATTCTTCTCCCGCGTCAGGGTTAATGTTAGTTATTGGTGAACGCGCTCAGTTTTTCTCAGAAAATATAGCACGTGTTTTTCATAAACCAGATTATATGTAATTAAAAAGGCACTGGATGGCAGTTTCAGCTGAATATTGAGCAGGTGGCAGAATGAGCAGCTTCAGTGTCGCTGTAGATTCCCTGGATTCAGATTTGGCATCATCAGGGTGGTCCAGTCCGTGTCCGTGTCACTCAGCAGGAGAACCTGGGCTGGCTGAAGTGACAGGAGCACAGTCAGTCGTTCACACAGACGAGCTTTGATCTCGCACAGATTACCAGCTAATCGTTCGCTGGCTTATTGCCGGTGGCAGGAGGAGGGAAGGTGATTTTATGGACAGTTAAGATGCGAGTCGCACTGTCTGTGCTGCACACTGAGCTTCACAGTCAGACACTGCGCTGCTGTGTAGGGAAATGCTTTTCCACTTGCTTCCAGGATTACGCTTCAGGAAACAGGCAACACAAAATAGGAAATAGTATAAAAATATATGAATGACATTGAATAAATGAATAAATATCAATGAAGATGAAGTAACTGCAAAATAAACATAGAGAGCAGTGTATAAACAGTTTGAGATGTAAAGATGGAAAAGATGGAGTGTTAGTGGGTCAAACAGCTCCAGAAGTTTCATGTCAAGCTTTAAGTTACGTGTGACCTCTATAAGACAGTGTTTCCCAATCCGGTCCTCGGGGACCTACAGCCGGTCCATGTTTTTGTTCTCTCCGAGCTCTCTGCCAGACGGTCCATATACCGGGAGCTGGGAGGGAGTAAAAACATGGACTGTCTTTGGATCCCTGAGGCCCGGATTGCGAAACACTGCTATAAGAGGTTTAGCTAACGGCTTGCACCATCATTTGCGGTTCGTCACAAGCAGAATAGCCCTTTTGATATCCACACAGCATCTCCCACACGGTTATCGGTCAGTGATGGAAAGCAGGGCCTGTTGTTCTGCGTGGAGGGCTTCCTGATGCCTCGCTCTGTGTACTCGGCAAAAGGCACAAAAACAAGCCGTGTTTTCCTCCAGCGACGCCCAGGACGGAAAGACAAACGAGGGCCAGCTGAACCGCAAACACGCAGCTGTGGTGTGAAGCTGGTGGCTGCAAAGGCAGCTGTCGCTCTCATTAACAGCTGGGGCGCCACGTGCAGAGGGAGGGGCCTCTGTCCCCCTGCTCCCTGCCGTGTTTCATTATCTTTTTCAGTCCTCTTGCCATATAAGGATGGACTCTGGTGACTGGAAGACTTCTGGCTCTAATGTCCAATATTCCATATAAGAAAGGAAAAGCTATTATTTCAGTGGTGAAACCCAAATATTATATGTGTAGAGAATCTGATAAAAACACTTTGGGGTGTAGAGGGAGCAATGTCGTCTCACACCTCAAGGTCTGCTCTGTGTGTGTGTGTGGTCATATATGTATTACATTGTGGGGACCAGTTGTCCCCACAGTGTTATTTTGACCATTTGGGGACATTTTTTCGGACCCCACAAGGGGAAACTCAGTTCTATGAATATCTGTGAATGCAGTCATAGTTAGGATTAGGGTTATTCTGTGCTGCTTGTGATAGATTACAGGTCCCATGCAACCCAGACTGCATTCATAATTGTCATGTCAACCTTAATGGGGAAAAGCAGACTATGGATGTTTAGATGAATGTTTTTATTGTCAAGGCGAAAATATTTCTTGGTAGAAAAACACGTCCATCACAGATATGAAGCAACTGAATTGTCTCCAGTTTGGTTCGTCAATATTACTCTTGGTAAATTTGATAAAGGTTGGAGATTGTGGTAAAAGATCGAATTCTCTCCTGTCTCCGCTAGCAAATCGATGGAGAGGCATTTCTGCTGCTGACACAGGTGGACCTGGTAAAAATCATGTGCATCAAGCTGGGGCCAGCCTTAAAGATCTACAACTCCATCCTGATGTTCAAGACCGCTGAGGACTCTTACAATGAGCTCTAATGTGGGCAAGGAGCCGGGCGTCGGCCAGGTTTGAAGCACAAACTTCTCTAAGGAAGTCTTATCTCATGCAACCTAAATGCACATGAATTCAAATCAATTGCACAGATTATTTTTATTTTCAAGTTTTTTTTTCTAGAACAGACAGATCTTTGGGTCCTGATGACAGCCATAATAAGCATGCAGAGGATTTCCTAAGAACATTTCATGCCACATCAGTTTTCAAAATTATGTTTTGATTTTGGCATAAAATAAATTCATAACCATGTCTACTGATGAGTTTTGTAAATATTATCAGGGTTACTAGGGTACTTTTCTGAGAACGATACCTTTAAAATTTTGGTTTATTTTGCTATAATTTAATCCAGAAACATAGTCAGTCACAAAGATCTTTAAGTCTCAACAGGTACAACCAGACTTAATCCCTAAATCAGGGTCTTACTCAAATTGCGACTGTCAGCCTTAGATAGTGTCTTTCAAATTAAAGATTTCATGTGCTGAATCTAGCTGAACCACTTCTTGTGGACTCCCAGACCACGCTGTAAGAAAACATCGAAATGTCATGATTACCTAGCAGAATAAAGAGTAAAACGTGAATTATTTTGACCATAACTGCCCCCTCAATCTGCTTTAGTGCTGTGGAAGGCAAATCATTACTTAAATTAACGTGTGAAGTATTTTATTTTGACTTTCACACTCATAACACTAGGTTCCAATAAATCTTGGCCACTGCAAAAGTAAGTGATATAATTTTCTGCTTAAAAGCTTTAAGTAGCTCCAGAAAGCTTTTAATGCTCTTCCAAGTGACTGCTTTACTTTAGCACATGCTGAGAAGACCATAATAAGGTCCGTGTTTTATTTATAATTTATCGACTTCGTCTGTTTACAGAATCACATAAACACATAAACAGTAATATGCAAGTTTCTTTGTCAAGTGTGGTCGAGCGAAACATTATGGAAGCAAAACAAGGACGGGAGGGAGAGGTATTTTCCAGGGTTACATTTGTAAGGGGTATACCGTTATTTATTTATTTAACGATGGTGTTTCCCAGTGCATCTCGGATGAATGCAATGTGTATGAAATTGTGACGTGAACGTGGAAAAAAAAGCCCTATTTGTTTCGATGCCTGTGACGAGTGCGTGCGCTCACTCAAGCCTTTATCTGTGACTTATCGATACGCAAATAAACTTGTCAATTATTGGTCTTACGTTCTGTTGTCGCACTGTCGTTTCTAACATCCGATTGGACGCTTGAGTTACCTACCTGCAGATATTACCTGCAGGTGTCTCTGAGCCACGAGACAAAGGTATTTGGGGAAATGGGAGGAAGACAGGGTACCGGGGATTAAGTATGAGAGTGAGGGTATGTTTGGGCAAGGGAGTCCCAGCAAGGTGTTTAACTAGAGCTGCTACTGTAAAATATATGGTTAAATAAATTGGCAGTAATTGTAACGTGCCCTATTCAGTGTGTAAATTGGGTGATATCTGTTTTTTCATACCGTCATACCTTCTAGACATTTCACCCCGATATATGGCAGTATTTAAAAAAAAAAAAAAACGTAAATAATACGGGCTATTCGGTGTGGAAGATGCGGAGCATTGTGGTTGGTAATGTGGGTAGGATTAGGCTTTAACTGAAACCAAACAAAGCCCAAAAGCCATTACTTAATCAAAATAACTATGTTATTGCTGCATACTAGAATGCTTTTTTAAAATTCGATAAGTCCATCCAGTCCAGTGTTTGCGTAACCATGTGAAATAATTGCATGCATTGAAAATGAATTCCATACAAATGTGGACTATTCATTTACAAGTAGTAAGGAATTGTAGAGGTTGATGATTGCTTTCGCTCTCTTCTTTTATTAGAATTTAATTCCATTTATAAGTTGCATTTTCTCCATTGTTTTGTAGAGGGTGTGTGGATTCTTCCTTATCAAGGAGGGTACAAAGCCGCCCAGCTTAAGGCAAGCTGAGAATTTTTAAATGTTACATTTGCATTGCCTGAGCAAGCCTCATTAAATGACATTATCTGCTTTTTTCAGAGCTGATGTGCAACATAAATACAATTAAAAACAAAAACGTAGTATGCGAAAGCTGGGATGCAGAGCGGGGGTCGATAATTAATAGGAATCCGAGAACTTTTGAACTAGACGACACAAATTAGTGGACTTGGACTTTTTAGTGTCAGTGTACTAGGATGTTGACAGCCACCATTACAAATACTCTGGGAAACTCTATAGGAAGCACTGTGTCTCGCTTTCACTAATAAATACATGCCTCTCAAACGTGTTATGAATGACTGGCTGTCATGTGAACTAACTAACCCATTCGATCTGCTGCCAATTGACCCGGTGAGCCTAAAAATAGCAGCTGTTGGTTCCAGTATAGAAACTCTTCTGAAAGAATACCTCTGTTTATGCCTGTAACATGTATAAGAGAGTAGATGGATGGGACGTACCACTTTCAAATAAACCCTGTCAAGTTTTATTTTTAGTTTGTCAGTGAGTTTTCTTTTGTAGTGCAGCTGAGTTCCTGAAAACTGAAAGGAATGACATCAAAGCAAATTAAGAACAGACTTTTTTTTTGATTGCAATATCTCTTGGGTACAGGTGTTTGTATAGTCTGCCTACTGCTCGGTAACAAAATTAAACCTTGATAGAATCCTCCCACGCGGCACCAGCAATGACCAGAAATAACACAAGCAGATTTCATTCAGACGTCCACCGTGGTCTAAAGCCTCAGTATTCTCTCTGATCCAGAAGGGTGGTTCCCAGTGAATGGAATGTAATTCAGTGGTACCTCTTCTGTGAGTTATTGTCTGTCTGGACAAACTGCATGATGCAACAGGGCAGGTAAACGGCAGCTAGATACCTCACTGCTGCTCACATGATGTGATCACCTGATTGCATTGATCGCCATGGTCCAGCTTATAAAGGGACCTTCAGCTACCGATCCGAGACCCTTGTGGATAGATTTTGAACCAAACATTTAGGTACCTTTAGCCTCCTACCCGCAAACAGACAGGGAGTCCTTTGAGGAGACCAGTGCATGAGTCCAAGATCCAGAACTTTCCCTACATGCGCAAACACTGTAGTCGGGCCTTTCGCAGATGCTGATGAGAAAGATTTGGCTAATGTTAGGTCAGCTGGATGGGGAAGGCAAAAAAGGTGCGCACAGCATACAGAACGCCCCATTAGCTAACTGGCTAAGAAGGCTAAGCCTCCGTGCCTGATTGAAAGACTGCCGGTTTGAGCCCAGCCTTGGCAGAATCGCCCCATCTGTGGGTCCCTAAGCAAGACCCTTAATCTAACCCTCCCCCCTCCACTCCATGGGTGCTGTTGCAGGTGGCTGCCCTTGACTACCAACATATGTATTTGTGTGTCATGGAGAGCAAGATGGGTATGTGAAAATAAGATTTCCCCCTGGGGATTAATAAGGCGTCGCCATCGCATTTAATACACTTACGTGAACAAACATCCATGAACCGGTAACAAAACCATTAGTTGAAGAAAAAAAAAAAAACAAAATATCCACCATTTTATCTCAACATTTAAATACCCAGTGACCCTGGCCAGGATAATATATTTAGTGATAATATTGAAATATTACTGCTGCTTAGAATTTGTGTCATTCCACAGAAACACTCTATAAAGACTTTAATTACATTATGTAACCCCAACCAGAGCCTCGACCATTTCCACATAACTTTCGGCACCGTGATTGCCCAGGAAGCCCCGACCCAATGCCACAAAGCTGTCTCAAGCTTCCTTTTCCAAACTACTGAGTTTCTTCGGGAATTCTATGCACTGCAGGATCGTCTTAAAGTCTTTGTGTCCATTTAGTCCTGAAGTGAGTGAGGAGCACCTGTAGATATATATATTAGTATGGCAAGTTCTAGAACATTTTAAAATGTTCTTGAAAATTCTTGTAAGTACTACAACATTGTAGAAAGTTCTGGGAAATTCTTCTGGGAAGTTCTAGACAATTCTCGGTGCCACTTTACAATAAGGCTACCCATAGAAAGAGTTTATGAATGGTTTATAATCTGGTTATTAATTAGGTTATAATACTTTGTAAATTATTAATAGACAATTTTAAACAAGTTATAACACAGATTTCCTTTTATTAATGAGTTACTACCATTTACAAGTGGCAAATGGGAGCCTTATTGTAAAGTGGTACCCAATTCTCAGATACTCAGCACTGTATGCAGCTCTTATAGGGACTTCAAGAGCAAACAAAAAAAAACATCCTTTGAAACTTTCCGGTGCTCGCGTGACACTGTAAAGGGCTTTTTTGTTTGCCCATGACCCATTAGGGGCTCCGTCACACAGAATCTACCTGCAGTGTTGTGATAAAAAGGGTAAATTTGAAGAATTCATTACCCAGGTCACAGAAGCAAAGTTTGAAGAGGAAAACCGGTCTTTTCCATTTACTTTAGGCATATACAATAGAGAAATAACACTTTGTGCCCAGAATCAAGAACAAGTCAAAATTTTGTTACATAGTGTTATTAAAACCTATTGTACTGGCTTGGAGTAACAAAATAAGATGAATTAATTAAGATTAAATTTCATCGGCGAAGGTAACTAAAACTTGTATATCACAGAATAAAATATATAACTTGATATTTACATGTTTCAATTGCTCCAGTTGAAAAAGTTATCAATATCTTGTAATGTGTGACAGTGTAAATGAATACCTGCAGATTCATTTCCAGCGTATTTGTTCAGCATAAAATATACCGTCTTCAGGCTACAGCACGAAACTTCACTGGCAAAGCAGACAGGTAAAAGGGTTTCACCTGCTCGTGTTCTGATGTATACCACATGACCAAAAGCATTTGGACGCCCCTAGTAATTGGAGGAATTAGCCGCGTAACTCGCACGCTTTGCTGACATACTGCTGTATAATCAGTTATACAATCTCCAGCATCGAACACTGACAGCACAATGGGTGGTTATGCAGTAGAGATTTCAGCTTGGCTTGTTCATAGGATGCCATCTTTGTAAGTCAGTTTGCTAAATTTCTGCCCCTCCATAGCTACCCTGGTCAACCAAAAATGAAGTGAGAGAGCAGTGGAAACGTCTGGAAGCAAGTTTAGTTGTGAAATGGTCGGCCACACAAGCTCACAGAAAGGGACCTGATCACCCAGCATCGATACCCAACCTGAATGGCAGGACACAAGCTCACAGAAAGGGACCTTATCACCCAACACTGATACTCAACCTGAATGGCAGGACACAAGCTCACAGAAAGGGACCTGATCACCCAACATCGATACCCAACCTGAATGGCAGGA
>JAODLC010000005.1:262133-274949 GCA_026781145.1 Hippopotamyrus pictus
CTCACAGAAAGGGACCTGATCACCCAGCATCGGTACCCAACCTGAATGGCAGGACACAAGCTCACAGAAAGGGACCTGATCACCCAGCATCGGTACCCAACCTGAATGGCAGGACACAAGCTCACAGAAAGGGACCTTATCACCCAACAGTGATACCCAACCTGAATGGCAGGACACAAGCTCACAGAAAGGGACCTGATCACCCAACATTGCTACCCAACCTGAATGGCAGGACACAAGCTCACAGAAAGGGACCTTATCACCCAACATTGATACTCAACCTGAATGGCAGAAAAGCCCCCCAGCCTTCTTCCAGTGTTGAATGAAAACATTTCCCTGAACAGAAGAGGCTCTTATAACAGCCATGAACCAGCCAACTTCATACGAATACCCTTGGTTTCGGAGTGAGATCTGAGACTAGCTGATGTCCCCATACTTTTGGCCATAGTACACATAGTACATAGTACACTATAATATCCATAGTGTCAATTCCAATAAAATGTTTTATAAACTTAAGCTCTTGCTTTTGCGAAAGAGACTCACAAATGGGACACTGCTCGCCTTGTCAGTAGACTTAGGGTTCTTTTATTAAAACTGCAAACGCGTTTGGTGTTTTTGCACATCACAGACATGTGGTTACCCACATAGCAAGACGAGACTGAACCAGATCTGAGCCAAACGTTGTTCAGAAATTGCTGCAGATCTGTAAACCAGATCTGGCCCAGTGTCCTTTTGCACAACGGACCAATACTGGTCCAAATCCACTTTCTGCATTTGAAACGGATAACAGCCTGTATCTGCACCAGAATCAAAAGTCAGATTCAGGTCGGTGAGTGGCTCAGTGGGCTGAGACCCTGAGTTTCTGTGCCTGCAATAAGAAGGTTGTTGGTTTGAGTCCTGCCCCTCGCAGTGGGCACTGCACATTTACTAACCCTGTGCTGTGACCCCCCCCCCCCCCCAAGCTATTGAAAGTGAGGTGGATGAAGAGACATATTCCAATGTACTGGTACTTGTGCAAATGAAGCTTGTTTGTTGAATGTGGCCAGACTCATTTTTTTCCTCCCAGAGTGACTGCCGACCATTTGTGCTATAGGATCCGACCCAGACACATGTGGGCGGCGAGTGGCTCGGTGGGCTAAGTCTCTGTGCTCCTGAGCAGCGAGTTGCTGGTTCAAGCCCTGGCCCTGGTGGAATGGTTGCATGTCTGTGGGCCCTTGAGCAAGGCCCCAGCTCTGGTGGTGCTGTGTGTTGTCTGATCTATGGAGGGGGGAAGGTGAGGAGAAGTGTTCTAATGTAGCTGTGCAAATAAAAGCTTAAGTTCTTCTCCAGCATCCTAACTAAGGATGCTGGAACACACACTTTAATAAAAGCTTCTTTTTCCATTAGTACAGCTATACCTCTTCCTCTTTTCACCATACCTTGGCAGTCAGAGCACAGGGTCAGCACTCCACAAGGAAGGCCTTGCTGAAGGGCCCACAGACATGTAACCATTCCACCAGGGCCGGGGCTTGAACCAGCACAGAGACTTAGCCCACTGAGCCACTCACCGCCCACATGTGTCTGGGTCGGATCCTATAGCACAAATGGTCGGCAGTCACTCTGGGAGAAATGAGCTTGAGCAACATTTAACAAACGTTCTTTAATCGCACCAGTACATTGGAATACTTCTCTTCACTTTCCATAGCTGAGGGGGTCACAGTGCAGGATCAGTTAATGTGCAGTGCCCACTGCAGGGGCTTGAACCAGCAACCTTCTGACTGCAAACACAGAATCTGAGGCCATCAAGCCACTCATTGCCCCCATTTGGAGCAGCTCTGATTTTAACCTTTGACTCTGGTGCAGATATGGGTCAGGCCAGATCCAGGTTATGGATCTGTGGCGATTTCTGAACAACCTTTGGCCCGAATCCAGTTCAGACTCATCCTGCTACATGGGGCGATCGCCCCTCAGATTCTCAGTGCATCGGCCACGCATCTGCTACGTGTCTGATCATACGTATATGGTCGGGCGAATGTGCGACAGACCGACGGAGTATACAGACCAGCTGTAATCATTCAGAACTCTGGACAGATACTGGTGCAGACTCTCCTGCCCGAATGTCACTGCCACCTAGATCAGATTTAAGGAGAAGCAGGCGAATCTGGCCCAGAATCAGTTGCCATGTCTGCCTTCACCCCATGGGTACACAATGAATAGGAATTACAATAACACACAATAATGGCAATGCCTGCTGACTGTCTCTGATGTACAAATAAACGTTTGTTAATAAGCGCTCTTCTCCACCCAGAAGCCGTGCCCATTGTCCTCTTATACCCCGGTTTCGGACTTCTCCTGTCTCAGAAGGTATTCTCCTGCCAGACTGCCACAGCAACGAGCATCACCGTCGCCATGGAGACATCATTTGTGTCTGCATGCCTTAGGCAATGAGCAGTGTACACTGAGTGAGTTAACATAAAACTACACCTAGGTGGTAACAAGGTGAGCCTTAAACTGAATGCTCACGGGCACACAAAGGGGTAAACGTAAACGTAAGTGTGTGGAACTATTCATCAGCATAACTGTTTACTGTAAAATGAACAAAACAGATACAACATGAAAATAACCAGAACTCCGGTAAGTGATTTTTATTGCACAGTGATTTCAACTTTAATTTCTAGCCAGACATTCAACAGATACACGCGTTGTGTATGAGGAATACGAACTGTAACGTCCTGTGAATTAGCATGAGGTATCATAACAGTGACCGTGCAACTAGTATAAAGGAAGCAACAAGGAACAGATATGTGGCAACTCTGCTACAGCACTATATAACTAACAGCTCTATTCACTAAGGAATATAAGCTATATGCTCATTTCTGGACCCCTGTCCATTCACCCAGACATAGCCTCTGATTCTTAAGAACTAAATGTTAGAGGTATCATGTATCTTTGTGAAACAGCCTTAAGGTATATTATATGAGCTTTTACAGCCTTGTCGTAAGAAAAGTAAAAAACTGGACACTGACTGAGGCGGTTTTGCCAGCCAGGTAAAGATTATACACATCGTTTAGTTTCTGGCGGTTCATGCTGCAATGTAACATGCTTCAGTAGTATAGACTAAAACATCAATAACATCCTGACCCTCTCTGTGAAGGGGCCAATCAACCCTCTATTCTCCGCCCCCCCCTCCATTTCTGTGGGCCCCCAGTGCAGCCGCACTGACTACACTGCCTATAGTTTCGCCAGGACATATATGCATCTGTGACGTCAAGAGATTTGTACTCAAAGGATATTGATATTATAGCCCTCTCAGGATTGTACAGAACGCAAAGGCCTCTCGCACCTTGCTGAATGTCATCTCTAATGTAGGACAAGTGACATTAAAAGCCTGTCAGGCATCAGCAGGATGGTGGCCGGCATTGCTGTTAAGAAATCCGGTTCTGTCAGGGAAATGCCGTCCAGGCAGATAAACAGGGTGGCCAGCAAAGGGGAGCTTCATTAGCTCTGTCGCTCAGGGGTTTAGATTATTACAACCCTTGCAGTGTTTGACTGCAGACGGATTGCAGGGAATGGTTTAAAGCTAATAAAGAAGTTAATCTCAGCCTGCGGTGTATATGGATCAAATGCATTCCCTGACGTGTCCAGAATGCCGATGCTCGTGTCACTCACAGCAATTGAAAAGAATAGTGTCTGAAGCTGTATGACTAAGGACTTTTACAGGGGCCACTTTTCAGAAGGATCAGCAATGAGGAAAAAATTCTGTGGGTCGGCGACCACGTTGCCTCGAAAATGACCTGGGAAGCACGTGTTTGCCATGGAAACCACGCGTGCAATCAAGCACAGCTTCGCTGCTTCACCACTTAGCCACCTGACACCCTGCTTCATTAAGCCATGATGTGACATTTCTAAAAAAGGACCCCAAAGACCTCACGTTTTGGCTCAGGTTAAGAAAATCAAAACTCCTACAGGAAATCTGAAGTCTGAGTGAAATAAACAGTGTACCCCTTGGTATTTACAAACATTTACTCAAAATGCATTCATTTCTTATGGCATGAGTGTCCAAAAGGTATGAGAACCGTGGGCTGTACAGGGTATACTGACTCCCGCAGACTCGGAAGACTAATGACACATTCAAGGAATGAGCAAAGAATCGGGAGACAGGCTCCCTATTTTGAACGTCTCATCAAAGACATTAATTCAAGAGCAAAATATGAGAAAATAAATGAAAGGAATCTGAAGGCGGGAAAGAGAAGAGATGCTTGGCCTTAGAACTTAGAGCCTCTTCTGTTTTCTTGGGTGAAGAGGGCCCTTCATTTTAAATCAAGTTCTGTTAAATCAGCAGCTGAAGTGATAAGGTGACAGACCCCACTGCTTAATGCCATTCCAGTACCAAGCAATACTTTGCTAGAAGCCAGTTTCAGTATTTGCTTTCAAATTAATCAGGAGTTGGTCCGGTAGAATCGATTTTCATAAATCATACTGTCAACAGAGGCAAATGCATGTAAATATTTACATTTCTGTCCGTAGTACAATACGGTACTGAGCAAAGGGAATGTAAACACATATTGTGTCAATGTGAAGCCCAGGTACACTATAATATCCATATTGCTTTCACTCTAACTATTATTAGTACACAAGTTCTGTGACTGCAAATGAACGGGCATGATAATAAATGGTGTATATCCTTAAAATATGTATCGTAAGGAGTTTGGGATAATTGCAATAACCACAGAACTTCTGTGTAAGTTTGACATCACAGAA
This sequence comes from Hippopotamyrus pictus, assembly GCA_026781145.1. NCBI lineage: Eukaryota > Metazoa > Chordata > Actinopteri > Osteoglossiformes > Mormyridae > Hippopotamyrus > Hippopotamyrus pictus. The sequence goes on from JAODLC010000005.1 coordinate 266,874, forward strand.
CATGCACACAGTAACCTTACACGTGACCATCCTTTTTAAATGATTATGATTGTGAGACTATCAAATGAACAACTGCAAAGTCCTGTAAGTTGCCATGGTTACATCAACTCTATTTTTAAATATACTTTAATAGTGCATGCTTACTCTCACGTCTCTCGTGGGTATCATGTACACGCCTGGTGTACACTGAGAAGAGGCTTTCTGCATTACGGGGTCATAGCTGACTCCAGAGTCGTGATTTGTATGCCTGATAGTGAGTATTACAAAAAGATATTGCCTTATCAATCCTAAAGGCAGCAAACTCTTATGCTGGTTTACTGTTGTCTAAACGACGAGGAATATAGAATGATCTATCTTTGGCGCTACTGATGACACCTACATAGCTGCGAATGTGACGGAATTTTTTCCAAAAACGCCGGTTCCTTTGCTGGGGGGGTGGATCGGTTATCCTGGCCCGCCGAATTGATTGAATCCCTAAAAGCTGCGCTTTCCGTGGGTCCCCCCAGAAGGCCACGAACACACACCATGCCGTGTGAAACCAGGCATCTCCTATACTCTGTGGCTCTCAAAAACTTTCACAACCCCCGACTTTTGTAAAAAAAAAATAAAAATTCTATACAACAGACCCCCCCCCCCCACACGCACACACACACCTTCACTCTGTTCTGAGAACTTTGGGGTGAGTACTGCAGAGTAAATAAGATAAACTGTGTCAAAATAACTTGTAAAAGAAAAGGATTCTATACTGGAATGTTATACGTTCTCGGAGTATCAAGTGATAAAGGCAACATTATCAGTAGTATCATTATTGGTCTTGTTGCTGTTATTCTTTTTCTAATTGACTGAAGTTTTATGGTTTAGGTGCAGTAATAGCTAGTACACAATAGTTTCACAGAATGGGTGAGGAGCTCTGCTGTTGTTCCATTCATGGTTAAAATGGTTTAAATATTTGAAAACAGAAATGAAAATAGACTGAAATTATGGGATCAGCAGCCAGAAACTCTACGAGGTAATGGCCCTTCAGGAACTGTGCGTAAGAGTCAACTGAGTGCGCACCCATCCATACTGCAAATGACAGTAATCTCACTAATGAAAAACCAATTACAATAATTAAGTTAAGAGTTAATTATATTACTTTTCATTACATTAAATTGACACATAATAAAGAGTGGATGCAATTGACTGGTTTTTTGATATAAAAGATTGAAGGACTGAGTAGACCAAATGAGTGCATATAAATGTAGGAATGTCACTGGATCTAACAGGCTGGCTCAGGAACAATGTGATGCTTGTTTCAACATATGCTCAAAACATTCGGCAACAAACCAAAACAAACTTGGCTACTCAGCTACAAATGCCCCAAACTACAACAAGCCTGGCAACTCAGCTACAAATGCCCCAAATAAATACAACAAGCCTGGCAATTCAGCTACAAATGCCCCAAACAAACCACAACACGCTTAGCTACCCAACTACAAATACCCCAAACAAACTACATGTTTTGCTACTCGGCTACAAATGCCCCAAACAAACCACAACAAGCTTGGCATCTCAGCTACAAATGCCCCAAACAAACTTCACTCCTCTCTCACAACATAATTAAAACAAACTACATGAAGCTTAGCTCTTGAACTATAACATGCTGAAAACCATCTACAGCAAGCTTAGTACCTCAGCTATGAAACCCACCAGAGATGGCATAATTTGCAAATGCTTTTTTGTGTTTTTTTTGTAGTGAACACAAATTGTACAGACCATTTTAATTAATTCTCTCTCTTTTGAGTTGAGATATTACAGATTTCATTACAGTATAATGCGAGCATAATTCTCCACGTATATAATTTTCAGCCCTGGCAGATAAGGCAAACTGTAATAAATACTTTATTATTGCTGTACATAAAAGGTCATGTCTGTGATAAAATTAATATTCGGTAGTTTAACATACTACACTCACATCAGTTCTCAAAAATGTTAATGACATTTTGGATTACATGCATCCCCAGAAAGGCTGACTGCCAAATTTACCCATCGCTGTCAGTTGTGAAAGACATTAAGTATTTCATTTTTATCACTATCCAAAATATTATGACAAATATTATAAATAATACTATAAATATAAATAACACTTACACATATACACCCTGGAAACACTACATGCTCTACTTGAAATGCAGATTTTTTTTTTCATTTTTTTTTTAAAAACCTCAAACGCATAGCTAAAATGAAGCTATTCTCTACCTAATTTACACTTCAATGGGGATGTTCATGAGTCTGGGGTTCAGCTCAGAATCCAGTCATTTTACATCATAAATAATCAAAATGATGTCACTTCAAACAACTACTGGCCATAAATTGTCGTGGAAACAGCTTCTGTCTTGGAATGCTGTCATGCTATCGCTATGCTATATGTAGTTGTGTACATTAGCTAACAATGTTTGGATAGTCCAAGGCCTCGGGGAACCCCAGACAGTCCACTTTTTTGCTCCCTCCCAGCTCCCAGCCAATCAGGAACACCGAATACCTGGTACAGGTGCACTTGAAGCTGAGAGGAAGCAAAAACGTGGACTGTCTGGGGTTCCCCGAGGACTGGGTTGGGAAACACTGGTCTAAGGTGTGTTCAGGTCATGGTCTTTCCCAGAGGCATCAGTTCAGCTCCCACTCCTGACAGCTTTCCCTTTCACACTTTACCTTGGGAAGTATGCAGTGAGTAAATGTGAAGTATATTGTTTACATGTCATAGTATAGTGTTTAGTAAATGTACCACTGCACTCAGAGAGATGATATTTCATCCTGGATGTATGCATGTATATTAATGGGCTGATAATAAAGATCTTTTAAATTCTTGAAGTAAAAAAGATGCCAGTTCTTTGAGGGATGATAGAGATCTGCTCTGCATTCCATACTCCAGAACTTCCCCAGGTTTAATGATGTTTGGAGGCTGTGATTGGTGAGGCTATGGAAGACATTTGAGTTCATCCTGGTCTTCATCAATCCAGGAAAATGGGAACATTATCGGGGAACAATATTCATACAACAGGGTGCAGATGGTCCTGGAAAATGGTTTGTTATTCCTTGGCAGAGAAATCATCGAACCTAATAACTTCCACTAGATGACTCGCATACTATTTCAGATCCTCCATGATTCTTTCAGATTTCTCTGAACATAAATGTAGGCAGAAAGGTGAACGATTTCTCATCAACCCATATTACCTTTTTCCCATTGCTCAGTTGTCCAGTTATTCACTAGGTCATATACCTTTCCACATCGGTAACTTGGATACAAGCAGTCCTGCCATAAATTACAGCTATCTACATCGTCCACAGATTTTTTCCGAGGTCCCAGCGGTGATGGTTCAGTTTTGTGCTAATCTTCTGTGCAATTATTTGTAGTGTTTAGCATGTTAAGTGTCAATCCATGATGGTGACTTTTGACTAGCAATCAGTTTCTCTGTTCTAGTGCGGTTTGTGCATGTTTGGAACATGATGTCATGAGTTTTGAGATTATTCCCCTCGACACATTAAATAATTTTGCAGTTTTCGTGAACAACAAGCATGCAATTTGATGCCTCCTGTTGTTTTGAAAGCCCCCATATCAAAGTGCAGACTGTCAGGCTTTTTCAATAGCTGACACACTGCTGACTGGCATTCATCTTAAAATGACTCACCCTTTGTGCAATCGCAGTATCATTATTTCATTTCTGAAGTTCATTTGGTATTGTGGCATCTCCATTATGTCGTCGACTCCTTGTGTGTGTTTTAAGATCAAAGGGATCAGAAAGTCCTGTACTAAACATTAAACTATGCAAATATCCTTGGTTTTCTACACTGTAAAGGGAGTGGTACATACCTGTAAGCATTTGAGTTATAAGAATAGTGCAGAGTGCAAGTGGAGATGTAACATTCAAAGGATAGGTGGGGTAACTGAAATATCCAATGTATAACTGAGTGAAGAAGCAGATTTATGCATAATATGCTTTATAAATCCCACCCATATTGTACAAGACACTGGGAATGCAAAAGACCTTGGAAGAGTATGAAGATATTCACATAGAACTACCTTTAAAATAATTGTTCTGCTGAATGGCAGGATTCTGAACATATAAAGTGTCTGCAATAAAAGCCCGATTGGTTCTCCCCTCAACCATCATCACGCAATGCGTCCATTAATGAAGGACTGAATCGCAGCCCTGTGATTATTCCTGCATGTGGCCCTTCATTTCAGGATCCACGGTTAGCTTTCATTTCTCATGAGCGGACTTGCCAAGAATTAAAATAAAATGTTTACTGAGGCAAAAACGCGAACGATATGCAAATTAGCATTTGGGGTTATAGCCCTGTGATGCTAAAGTCCATCACCACTCGATACGCATCCGTCCAGCTGCGAATACAATCAAACACACGTTTACCAACATGGCTGACACCAGGGATGCATTATTTGAGCATCACACAATAGTCAACACAATGTGCCTGCGATGTGTTTACGTAACCTGGATCAACATTTAGCTGGAGTTAATAGAGCGAAACACGGAAGTTCGACCTTGACAGTGTTCGCCGTTCCGTTTAGAATTAAGAGTCAGGGTGGCTTCATCGTCACATTAAACATACACAGTCACACAGCATACAGTGGCAGGAAGTAATGTTCCCCAGGACCACAGTGCTACATATATACACAAAGTGCACAGACAGACAGGAGGAGCCGAAGTAGCTGCTGCTTCTGCGCATGCCGCCATCTTGGTTCAACCCAATTTAAGCCCCCTACCCGACGTATCATCTCACATTTGTAAACCTGTGAGAAGCCACATGAAATATACTTGTAAAACTTCCAACACTCTAACTTACAAGGGTTATGCATGAAGAACAAAGCAGCAGTGAATGAGCGATACCTGGGCATTCATACAAACTCAACTCTGGCCAGCAAGGACTGTGATGTCACCACTGGCCAACGAAGGTGAAATGACCTGATTCAAAACACCCACTCATCTGGGAGATGGAAGCATGCTCAAGGAATGTAAATTAAAAATATATATGTCCCTGTGCCATATGTGAAAATACAAAAAAAAATCTGTTAGGTAAACTATGCATGTTTAAACACAGGAAATGACAGACAGGAAAACATCTGCAATGTTTTAGATCAGTGGTTCTCAACCATTTTTGCACAAAGCGACCCAATTTTTACCATGCCAGCTCAGTCGCAACCCTGTATCAAATATATATATATATATATATATATATATATATATATATATACAGGTTTAAATTAACGTTAAGATCAAGCGCGCATTGCACTCTGCAGTTTACGCCAATCAATGTCTATCGCACAAATCTGATTGGATGTGCCAATTAAGTACCTGTAGTTCGGTTTCTTGGACTGGTCGAGAGTTTTCTAGTTTTGCGCTAAGCATTTGCAGACCCAAGACCCCATATATATAGGTTAACTCTAGGATTGGGGCTGGGAAATCTGATCGTGGATCAGCATAAGACAGGGGTGGCCAATCTTATCCGTAAAGGGCCCGTGTGTGTTTTTGGGATAACCTGTAGGTCAGCTATTCAAACCCAGGTGTGAGGACTCTTCAGCCAATCAGTCCTCTAATTAGAAATCTAATTTGGTGAGTTGCAGCGAAAACCCGCATACACACCGGACCTTTGCGGATAAGATTGGCTACCCTTGGCATAAGAGCTCGATGGTTTTAAAATGCTTACATTTACAACTCTCCTCGCGAGAAAATCTGTTTTAGATTGCGATCTTTGGCAATTTAACGCCAAGAAATCTAAAGACTTGTCATCGACCTTCCACATTAGGCCTATCTATGTTTTATATTATTGGTGTACATTATACACCGTAATCGTATAAGTTGGCATATGACAATTGTAATTTTCACAAGAAATCCTAAAATGACAAAGAACCATGTGGCTTTCCAAATTATGTCGTCATATGAAGACCGGATTTACAAATAACATACAGAGGGCTATTGTCCCTGCCTTTGTCCTATACATTTAACTTTAACGGCACAAGGGAGAAGCGTTCTGATCTCAAAACATTAAACCAAACATGCTCAGTTATTTCTGAGTTTAAATCGCCGGTCTATGGCACAGGGACGCACCACATGAAACGTGGTTTGATTCTTTAATAAAGACACGCGGTTTTACGCAGTTTGACGATTAAGAAACTACTACGTACTGGGACCACCCTCTACCTCCAGGCGCGTAACGCGCATTGCCTCCCCCCCCCTCCCAGTCACTTGGCCGTGAGTTGGCGGAGCGTCACGTGGCTCTACAAAAGCTCGGCAGCAGTCGCTCGCTGAGTCGCTTGGAGCTGAAAGCTTAGAAAGACGCGCTACCGTCTCACGGGGGCAGAGCAGTGATGTGCATCTGAAGGCAAGGCTAGTTTTAAGCTTCACGCCAGTTTAGAAGTGGCCTGTGCGTTTTATTCCCCACATGAAACCAACATTTCTGAATATGAAATCATTTTAAACAGAACTTTAACAGAAGATTCAAGTTGATTTTAAGTCCAACCTTATCCAGGTTTTTTGTTTCTTAATAATTAGACTGCTTTATATTAAATGTGAATGCGCGCTATATACATTGATAAATACAGAGTTAACCAGAGTTGAGATCTGATTTTTTTTTTCGGCAATTCATGACTTGGCAAACTTTGTAACTCCACCTCCTTAGAAGACCATTGGGGTAGAGATGGAAGGAACTTGGGGCGCTTAAAATAACTGAAATAATAGAGCTGTGATCTCGACGACTCCATGGCTTATTCACATTGTGCTGGATAACAGTCACGTCTCTGAAATGGGGATGAACAGCGAGCGGGAGGCAACGCAATGGAAGTTGTTTTTCCACCGAGTCATGCCAGTTTAGATTTGAGACCATACACTTTCTTAAGAAAAATACACCGGGAATACAAAAAACCATGGAGCCGAGATATGGAGAGGCGCAGAAACCTGGTACGGATCAAGCGATCGCCTGCGTGATGCATAAGTAACGGTGGGACATTAAAAAAAAATCACTATTTAACCACACAGGTGAGTTGATATTACAATTGGCGTGTTTAACTTATTTACATCTTTGTACAATATATGCTCAATACAAGCTATATCCTTCAATAGTTAAGATAAAGTATCACTAAAGCACTCACGGTGCCGTTGAAATGTTATCCAGCCGAACATGTGAGAAAACCAAGTAAAAGGAAAACGCATTTATTTAATTTACTTTGAGATGCATTTTTGGATACTTTACAAAAGGCAGATTTCGCAAACGATATTATATTTCCAAATATTTTATTTTTGCTTAGTCTGTGTTCACGATTCTCTATCAGGAAAATCCGATCACTAACAGCTGCTGTAACACTAAGGCTTTGTGTCTGGAAAATAGTTTGTATTGCTGTTAATTCTGAGTAGCCTACTTTAAAATTATTTAGCGCTTGTTAGGCTATCTGAAGCGATCATTTGCTAAATACAGCGAATTCAGCCTCGTTAATCATTATCTCTTTTATTGTGTCTTCCTCCTTGCATCATTGTTTCCCAGATGAAATAAGCGCCTTTTAAGGAATCGCGGATCGGATTACTTATTTCTGTGGCCATCTTAAAATTTTGATCACATTTTGGACAGCATGCATAGGATTAGTTAGAAGAAAAGTCCGAATTGCCACCGTATTAGAGTGTAAGTGGGAGACGCTGTGTGTCGGTCGGCCGCCGATCGCACAAAGCGCACACGCGTAGCGTGTTACTCGGGGGGGCTGCCTTTTAAGCCCGATTCGCTATAATCACAGAAAACAGCGATACCTTCAAAGACAAAAAAAAATCACTTTCCAGTAGTGTTTAATGGCAAAAGTGATGGGAATACGCTGCTAATTAGTCGCGATGTTCCTCTACAACTAAATACGTGCTATTGAATGTTGACAATAGTCGGACAATACAGCTTGTCTCACAATAGATATGCTACTGAGTCGCATTAACATCGTCAGTTATTATTTATGTTTTGGTCACAACCTAATATTTAATAACGTATTAATATTAAAACTAGAATAAGCATAGTTTGCACACAAACAATTCCCATTCTGCTGGGCGCGGG
>JAODLC010000005.1:283497-294807 GCA_026781145.1 Hippopotamyrus pictus
TCTGTAGGGTAGACACTGATATATTCCATCTCCATTACCTGTTCTATAGGATGGACATTGTTACATTCTGTTTCCATTGTCTTTTCTGTAGGGTAGACACTGATATATTCCATCTCCATTGCCTGTTCTATAGGATGGACATTGTTACATTCTGTTTCCATTGTCTTTTCTGTAGGGTAGACACTGATATATTCCATCTCCATTGTCTTTTCCTTAGGGTAACCAAAAGCAGTGGTGATGATTGCTACCGGTGGTGTCATCACAGGCCTCGCAGCCCTGAAGCGGCAGGACTCGGCGCGGTCCCAGCAGCACCTGGCTATGTCTACGGCGGACCCCACACAAGAGAAGAAACGAACGAGGCGCAAGCCCCGGGCTGACGTGGTTGTAGTCCGTGGAAAGATCCGGCTGTACTCTCCGTCTGGGTTTTTCCTCATCCTCGGCGTGCTGATACTGATGGTTGGCATAGCCATGGCCGTGCTGGGCTACTGGCCACACAAGGAGCACCTGCTGGTGCCGGGTTCGAAGCTGTCCGCCAATGACACCCAGGTGACCCAAGGTCATGAAGACACCGTGTCTCAGTTCTTTGAGCAGCACCTGCACTCAGAGAAGATGAAGATGCTGGGTCCCTTCACCATGGGCATTGGCATCTTCATCTTCATTTGTGCCAATGCTATTCTCCATGAGAACAGGGACAGGGAGACCAAAGTCATCCACATGAGGGACATGTACTCCACTGTGATTGACATCCACAGCCTGAGGATCAAGGAGCATAAGTGCATGAACGGGGCCTACGTCGCCCCCTATGGGGAGCGTGAGGTGAGGACGTATGAGAACCAGTGCGCCTCCAAGCTGGCTGCCAACACGCTGCTAACTTTCTCGGGGATGGGGAACGACGTGCGGATGTCGCGGAGGACCAGCTCCGCCGAGGAGGAGGAGAGTCTGCTGAACGAGGCCAAGGGAGCCTCGAGCTTCCTGCAGCCCAGATACCAGGAGCGCTCGGGCTCCATCTTCGGGCTGCAGCCAGAGGGCAGCCGGTACCGAGACGACAGGAGCAGCACCCTGAAGAAATGCCAGACCAAATCCATCGTGTCGTCCTCCATCAGCGCATTCACGCTCCCCGTGATAAAGCTCAACAACTGCGTCATCGACGAGCCCGACATCGACAACATTTCTGAGGACTCCGAGCTCCGAAGGGTCCGGTCCAGACCTCCTTCGATGGAGTCCCTAGCGGTTCCCTGCCCAGACATAGCCAAAGCGTTCATACCCCCTAGCATGGTGCTCCCCAGGAGCTGCTCTATCGAGTCACCCTCCTCCGCATCCTCACAGACTTCTCTGTCGCCGGGGTCCACCAGCGGCCGGTACCTGTCTCCAGGGGCCGCACGGAAGGATTTCGGGTCCAACAACTCCCTCCACATGCTCTCTGCCCACTCAAAGTCCCTAGACCTGGAGAGGGGGCCTAAGACCCTCACAGTGCAGCCCGAGCAGAGGAAGCACCCCAGCTGGCCACGACTGGATCGCAGCAACAGCAAGGGGTACATGAAGCTGGAGAACAAGGAGGATCCCACTGACAGACTGCTGGTGCCCCAGATCTCCAACAAACCGGACTATAGCAAAAAAGAGAAACTGCTCATGATCTCCAGGTCCCACAACAACCTTAGTTTTGAGCATGACGAGTTCATGAGCAACACTTTGAAGAGGGGGGCCTCAGAAACTAGGTTCTAAAAGCACCTCTCCAGATGAATGATTAATAAGTCTTACAGTGATGTTCTCATGAAGAATGCTGCGAATCAGTGTCGGCTGTATAAATCACTATTTTCACAACACTCTGTACTTCTAGGAATTTGAAGCAGCAGAAATGTTTTAACTGATTGTGAGTTCTTTAGGTAGACTTCTCAGGTTGAGTGTGTGAAATAGACCTTGGAGTGAGGCCAATCAGGGTAGCAGTGCATTGTGTGGGCAAACTAAAAATGATGCCTGAACATTTGATTATTGACGTATTATGGAGGATGGACATGAAAACGGCAAAAGGGGAAAACAATCGAATTGCCTTGTGTTTTGTTTTAATCGTTACGTTTCTATCTGTGCGGTGTTCAGACAAAGTATTGTTTAAAATGGTCAGTATATTGTACCAGAGCTGGCTAGATATTTTGCTATGGAGCTTTCAATAATTTATTGTTCCTAACACAGCTATTTTTGAAAAGAAAAAAAAAAAAACAGTGAAGAGGAAAAGAATTAATGTATAATTTACATTTCTCGTAATAAAATGCAACTTTTCTGCTAATGTCTCTATTGTGTACATCCTCTAGAATATTAAAAAAAAACTGATCATTTATGCAGTTCATTTATGGCAAAGAGGGAGTCTTTCTCTGATGTGTGGAGATGAGGAAACTATTTAATGTATGATCATGTCTGTTGCCCATCATAAAGGCTTTTAAATTGTACACACTTTTAGATTTTTACTTGACCTCTTATTAGCTGCTGTCCCTAAGCAGCACGGGAGAGTTTGTAGGCAGCTGGCAAGAATAACGGACAAAAGGAACCCTAATTCCATGTGCTAAACTGGGAAACCCCCCTTAAGACTGATCAAATATGCGTAGAACAAAGGATTTGACAAATGCGATATGCACCATTTCTTACTGTCAGTAAGTGGCACTTGAAAAAAATACGATGTTGGTTTTCCTTTTGCAATTACATGATGTCGCCATAGCGGGAAAACCTTTCCCCCCTTTGCAGGAAAGTTAGAACCTTCCTGTACTTAACAGGGGTGCTTTGGGAGTATCCCACTCTGCATTTTGGCAGGTTTTCAGGACTCATTTCCACAGGGATGGATATGGAAAGATGTCCCCGAACACCGGAGGCATTTCAATCACTTGTCACCTGCCTGACATCCATCCATTTCCCAGAAAGGAAGTGAAATTAAACGAATATAAAATAAATAAATACCTTCATACAGGGAGGCATCACTCTTGTTGTACCAGAAATTTACAATATGCCAATATAAAAAAGCAGACTCTTATTTTGAAGGTTGTGGGATGAAATTGCACAGAAAGATGAAGCTTTCGTCAATAAACATGTTTAAATTAAGAGTCCCCCTCCCACATGTCAGCGTTGATGAAAAATACCTGGTCTTATTCACCTATCCCGCTGTAACGGCTGCGGCTGCCGCCGAACGCGATCGAGGCTGTGGATGAGCTATCAGGCCAGCAATCAAGCCAGCAAAATGACAGGCCTTTCTGGCTCAGCCATCAATGTCTCTCCTCGCTGCTACCCACAGCAATGCCTTCAGAATCAGGCTATTTGTGGCAAACTGTAGGATGAGGGGGACTGATCTGCCTGCATGGGCTAATTCTGTTGTTTTGAATCTAAAAACAACAGCCTCGCGTTTCTAGCCTCAATACGCATGGTCTTGCTGGCGTTTCACATCATTTTAATTAGTATGAGATATCTCGCAACAGAAGTCCTAAAATAAGGCAATGCTATTTCGGGATGTTTGGATAATGTTTGTATGTCACATTCAAGGCTCTCATGGGATTTCAATATAAAGATTTGAGCAAGAAACTGATACTATATATATATATACATACATATATACATACACACACACACACAGTCAGACTAATCTGAAAGGTAGTCAGCACTGCCATAATTAAATTAGTAATAGCAATAATATAATGAAACAGTACAAATAACATTATAACACGTGTATTAAATGAGAAGCAAAGTAAAACAGAACAAATTAAAATAAATAAAACCAGAGTGTCTGGTACATATGTAAGGAACAACTTGTCAAATTATATTCCACAGAAAAAAACATGCGACACGCATATTATCCTGCGATCTGACCATCCCGTCACCGGCGTGGGACCTGGAATAACCTGTGACAAAAGACAGTGGTCAGTTTCTTTTCATTTGCAGAAGCACAGGTGCGATAATTGTTTTGCACTAATGGAAATCGAGGTCCTCGCTCAGCTACAAGGTGGAGAAGTCTATCCAGAGATGGAGAAGCTCTCAAGCCCAGGCAGTCCATATGCCCTGGCAATTAAAGCACTTTCTTCGGCCCACTGGGGTGTGTGACTGTCTACTAGACATTAATCAGGAGAGGAAACTTGACCGGAGCCAGTACCTAAGCCTCTGTAATGAAACATGAGATTCAGTGATGAGATTTGCCGATGGTCCAACTGTGCAATGAAGGGTCTACAAGTGAGATAATTTGTAAATAATGCGTGCTGGCAGAGAGAATTCAATTCCCTGCATTATGAGAATAGTTAGATTTATGGGTGAATCAGCAAGTCAGTAACAAACAAAAATAATGTAGTATTTCCTTTTTTTCAGATATTCTCTGCTAGGGGAGCCATGTCTAATATTATTTTATATCTGATTACATTTAATATTCTGACATGTTAAATATTGTACAGGAGACACCAGAGGTAAAAAAAAATCAATTGAGGAAGAAATTTAAGTCATACTGAAAATTTTTAATGATGAGAATCTAGTAAAGCTTATCCATTCTCGTCTTGCAAAGGAAGCTAATCTGAAACATAAGCCCTCGATCTCACTGCCATGCAGTGTCTCGTGTTCCCACTGCCTCTCACTGGAGTTTATCCTACTGGGATTAACTGGATACCGCACATGCTTATGCATCGGGACAGCAGCACACACGATGACAAAATAAAAAAAAAAAAAAAAAAAAAAAAAGGGGATTGGATAGCAGCATAAAACGGGAAACAGATGTCAGCAGTGGGGTGGGAGAAGGCGCCCACCAAAGGATTTATTATTTTGATTAAATTATTTACTTGCTGTGGAGCTTCCGGGACACACCGTCTACTGGCACACGGTGTTGTCTCCAGCCGAGTGGACGAGTGTGTCTGTGAAGGTCTGCTGACACACTGCGGTCCCTGACAGTAAATCTCAGCTGCCCTTGTGGTCCATGACCTTGACTTTATCACAGATAACCTTAAATAATGCAACACCCAATATACACTGTGACGTTATGACTGCTCCGTGAAGTTGAGAGACAAAAAAAAAATGTTAACTGGGTAAAATGGAAATCTATGTATGTAAATATTTAATATAACTTAAAAAAAAAGAATATTTTTACCTAGATCATAGCAGACCTTGCATTCAAATCCTAGCGTAATGAATGAATGTATAGTTTCTTTCCACGCCAACATTTTATCATGTTTAATATCATTTAATCAGTCACAGCAAAACCATGGGGGGGGGGGGCACTTTATTAATGCTGCGTTCCATTTCAGCTGCGAAGTCAGTATTTCTGAGTTCCCAGTCGGGAATTTCAGCTGGAACGCCCCCTGAAGTCGGAATTCCGACTCACAAAGTCAGAGGAACTCAAGGAGTGAGAAAGAGGACGGCACCTTTCATCAACAGAAGCGAAATGCTGTAGTTATATATAGTTCATCAGCACTTATGTCGTATTTGTGTAGGTCGTGTACACAGTACTGTCCAACCGCTATTTATGGACTTTTTGTTATGGTGTTGGTATGTGCCAAATACCCCGTAATGCATTGTTATGAACTGAGATGAATGGCTAACAATGGACCTGGCTAGAACTGGGTCACGTAACAGGATTTCTTGCTTAGCCGGATAACTTGTTGGATTTAAGGTAAGTGGATGAAGATAAAGTCCATTTAGCCCAGACTACCTGAAATCTGACAAGTTATCTGGTTAAGCAGGTAATCCTGCTTCATGAAACAGGCCTTAGTAACCTCAACATACTACAGCCTAGTACATCCATGCCAAACTGCACGCCTTCCAATGTGCGACAGAAATACTGCTATGTTTGAAAGAGGCTTAGAAACTGGTAGCAGTAAGACGTACTAACCTGCCTGGTACAACAGACTGCATCAGTGTTTACTGACTCTCAAAGTGTAGTAAATTAAACAGCCAGTATGGGAATTGTGTCCAAAAGCTCCAGCACAAAAAGCTTAGTAACATTAACCATGTCCAACCAAGTGATTTCCGCAGAAATTTTCCAAAGGGTTCTTAATGCACTGTGTGCACATCTAAATCAATATCAAAGAGGTTTTTACTGGCATAAATAACAAAAACAAACAGGATAAATCATTTCAGTCGTGAGAGAGAGTGTCAGATGAAACAAATGTTCAAAAGTAACCATCCTTAGCGCCTCTTAAAGCACTCAGCGTCCTCTCCTATGCGAAGCAGCGAGACGGGTCAGAGTTATAGTGCGGAAAACATCTACTGCGTACAAAAGACCTCTGTCTTGTGGCACCGCAGCGTCAGGCTCGAGGTTTCATCTTTATTTGATTTTTACTTTCGCTTTTGATTAGAGCAGCGTTTCCCAATCTGGTTCTTAGGCACCCGGGAGCAAAAACGTGGTCCGTCTGTAGGTCCCGAGGAGCGGGTTGGGACACACTGCTCTAGAGAAACTCACAGGGAGCACAAAAGTAAGAATTTATATAATTCAGGTGTGTCAAAGATATATACTGTAAAAAGAAGTATAAAACAACAACTTGTAACAATCTGAGGATTTAAATACAAATTAAATTGGGGCAAAAAGCTGACACGATATCAACATTTGTGAGAGACTGGTTACCTAGTCACTGACTGAGTAGGAAATCATGGTTGTTGTTACATCGCTTAGGAAGCTATTCTAAACTTTCTCTGGAGTCATTTGTCCAGAGGAGGTTTTAAGCCTAAAAACAAAAAGAAGCACATCAATATGCCGTAAGATCCAAAGCCACGGAACTCGCCTAAACCGCGCATTGGAATATTCAGGTAAGTCAATATGCTGTGGGCCGTGCATCAGCCAAGGTCACAGGAACATTAATTGATTTTCAAATGTCACTCTGTCATCTCACTGCTAAGCATTGAATTAAGAGTGCAGCCATTGAAATGTCTGGTGCTCCAATAATTGTCTTGCAATAATAATTGCATCTTGGCTCTTCCATCCTAACAAACCCAAATCCTCGTGTTGACCTGTCTCCGCCTGCCACCCAGATCCTCATATTAAACCTCTCCTCAGCTATCATTTCTGTGTCCAAGGCATCTGCTATTTAAACAAATGCTTTGAATGAAAATAACATGACCTGTGCTCAGATTAGATTAACCTCCAAGAACGTATTGACCTAGTACCTTTAGATTTGAAGTACAAGTTGGCATCAATATGGATAAGCTCGGACTACAAAATAGGGTACGATTTCTTCAATGGTTTTACTACGAATGCTTTGCTTCATAAGCAAGTGGAAAGGGGAGCGATATCTCGGTAACAGTGTAGTAGGAGCTGCCTGGATTCGGATTCCTGCCTCAGCAGCAAAACCCAACATGCACGCTCACAATCCGAAGCAAGCGGACTTCAGTCGCATGTGGGCTGGAGCGTTTGAAAACAATCTGCTGGTTCGTGGAATAAATCGGGACGGTTTTCCCACTGCGGGAGAAGATATAAACAGCATCGTTACTAGGAAGTCGCAATGCCTTGTGGATTTCATCTCCTTACGTTTCGTATTTCCATGCCCTGAAAAACAAGACATTATCTAAGAAGATATTTTTACCAGTGCCTGCCAAAATAAAGAGAACCTCAACCTAAAGTGTTTTGATAGGCCTCTGGGCCGGCAGAGCAGCTTTGCAGTACTTCGACATAAACTCCACAAGTCTGGGATTCCAGAAAGAGGACACCGCTCCGTACTTCCACGGGAAATGTCATCATTTGGCGTTTTGTTATTGATGAGAATCTGGCCTCAGACATTGCATCAGCAGCTCCCTGAAGCACTCATCTGGCCTGAGGTCTGCTTTCTGCTACAGCCATGGCCTCTGGCTTGCATCACTTTCATGTTCACCAGACCTTTCGGCCACCACCTGTGGCCCGCAGCCTCCGATCCTCAAAAGGGTGGAGATGCTTTGCCACAAGATGCATGCAGACCCTCAAAATGGCTTTTAAGCCATTTACTTTGCTGAAAGTACCTAAACGATGCCACGAAAAATGCCGTAAAAATTTGTGCCGTCGCAACCCACCAAAACTCTTCACTGCAGGAGAGAAGTATCCAAGCCAGTAGACATGTACTTGATATAGACGAGGTGAATGGATTTGACCGTGTTGTCTTTACGTCTTTACTCTCAGTAGACTTCTGTCTGTTCCATTTTACCAACTTGCTGGAATCTCTTTTAAGTGCATTCTGGAATGTTCTTATGTTGCACTTCTAGTCCATGAAGAGTCTTATTAGCTAATTGCTTAGTTACATGTTGCTGTGTAGCTCCTGCTTCGATACTGCTTACACTTGTACCTGGGCGTTCATTGTACAGCCTACAGATCCACTTAAAGCCTAATTGAGTCCCTGACAGCGTATATGTTTGCTATTTGTCACACACGTGTCACGCTTCTACCAAAAGTGTCCTCTAAATTAGCTAATGCAGGTGTAAATGAGAAATTCAGAGTGACCCAACAGACTAACCAGAACACAAACATGGTGGAGAATCTGCACTTTTGTCCACAGTCTGTTGTTAATTAATGATGTATTTCCATCACAGTATCAGAATATCACCTTAGCCAGAGTCATAAAACACCAGAAAGCTTATTGTTCGTTACAGTAATTCCAGACAAGTGTGCCCTTAATGTCACCTTCTCTCAAAGTCCATGAAGTATATTTTTCCATCTATAGTACTCAAAACAAAACAGAAGTACAGTCCCTGCTTTTTAAATCCTGACCCTCAGCATTGCAGGATGCTGATTGCTCAGTAGTTTACAAGTGCCAGCTTTCTACTTGCTCCGTGTCCCTCATTTACTTGAGTGTCTACTTTATTTTAGCGGCAGCCTGGGTGCTCCGCAGGTAAATGATTAGCAGATAGGCCAAGTTTGCCTGAAACGGCTTAAGCAAGCGCAGCAGGTACAGTCTCATGCAAGGAAAGCAAACGAAAAATCCACATATTAATTGCAGGAGTATGTTTGCGTGTGTCAGGAAGTCTAGGAGTGGAAGCGCAGCGTGATACAGTCACTGCGCCTTACAGCAGAGGGTGTGTGTTTACGTGGCTCCTTTCATCACAGTAACGGACAAGTTGCTGTGATTTGCAATCTTCACTTCCTCTCTTTCTCCTCCCCTCTGCCTTTCCACTACTTGTAAGAATGTCTATTCCAGACTCCGGAACAGTCTGTACCCCCAGGCCATCAGAAGCATCACAAACTGCCACCCCCTTCCGCCCCCAGCCCAGGCCGTAACACAATGGTTCCCCTGCACACTGCACTCCATGCATTTTTTACTGCACTGATCAGCACTGGCCCTCTTCACTCTGCACATTTCTTTGCCATATGCTATATAAATGTAAATATGTTCCCATGTACAAATATGTTTATTGCACCTGCCAATAACTTTTTTTTTAAACACTGCATATTCCGTTCTAATCTTTCTTTAATTTTTTGTTGTCGAAATGTATATTTTATATATACTCTGCTATTGTTTTTCTTTTTGTTTGTTTTTCGTTCTTTGTTTGCAGCTTCGAGAGCAAGAAACAACTATTTCATTGTATACTGCACATATGAAAATAAATTGCTTGAATCTTGAATCTATTATCTGCCCTCCTCACAGTGACCTTGTTTGTATCTCGTCTCTTACTTCCCTCGTGATCCTATCCTGGCCAGTGAATTCTCAGTACACCCCCCCCCCCCCCGCGTCTCTCAGAGAAGCACTTTTAATTGTCGGCGTGTTCAGGGCCTCAGCACACGGTATCTGTGTCCTTTCACCCCTGGAAAATGAACCTGCAGTCTCCATAGCTTTTCTTTACACCTTTAATAAGTTTTATTCACTGCTCTTCTCATTATTGCATAACCAGACTTCACCAAACTCTTACCTCATCATTAGTTCTATTTTATTATTATTTTTTATACTTTTTTTTTAAAGAGATACTAAACTGTTGATTTGGCTGTTCCTACTTGAAAATGCTCTAATTGGATTTTCCTTTGCTCTCATCATGCTTGCTTTTCCACCACAGAAAACTCTGTAGTATATAACCTTTATCAAACAGCCAACTCCATAGGCTCAAAGGAAGCAGGGCCACACTCACTGGCCACTTTATTAGGTACACCTTGCTAGTACCAGGTTGGACCCCCTTTCGCCTTAATTCTTTGTGGTTTAGATTCAACAAGGTGTTTGAGACATTCCTCAGAGACTTTGGACCACGTTGACATGGTAGCATCACGCAATTGCTGCAGGTTCGTCAGCTGCACTATCAAGATGCCAATCGATCCGAAATACAAATTTCATCAATACGCTACAAAATCCAACCAAAGTGAGAATGAAAAAAACATCTCCCTGATAAACTGTCCAAAAAAATGTTTTGTTGCTTTCAGTCCAGTTCATCATGAGATTCTGTGTCCATGCTGCGGACCTCTCTCTGTCCCAGTGACTGAGCTTTTGCCTGTATGCACACACTCTCTATTAAGGGCGTCACACAGAAGAAACAAGCTCAGATGGAAATGTACAGAGAGAAATTAGCGGAATACACAATAATTGGCCTTTTCACACCCCTGCGGCTGATTGCAGTAATTTGCATAATTTTAAAGCGGTATCTGCTTCCTTTGTCAGTGGGTAATGAGGTGGCAATCAGTCTAAGTGTGGCTTGTGCACTTTGAAAGTGAAGTCCGTGAATCAGAGGTACACCCAAGGGCAACAATCAGCCTGCCTGAGAGGGACAGTGTAGGGCTTTTTCAGAAAAGGCTCCCATGTAGAATTGGGATCCCGGACAACTGAGAATTACTTTGCAAAGTCTTACTTCCAATACTGCCCCTAAGGAGAAGTCAAGGTTTACATTTGCAATTAAATGTTTATCTAATTTGGAATAATTTTTCCCTGAAAGGGAGGCTGGAAAGGATCAAAAGTCATGTGCACCATCAGATTCACAAAAAGAGAGAAATCAAAATACTCACCAATTCACTGTCTGTGCATCGTAACACAATCAATAAATGAAAAACCTGTTCCCAATTATGAATACTGGCTATGAACTAAAAACTTGCCAGAAGTATATAATTTATTGTGACATTAAAATTTACTGTATAAATGATCAAATCACAACAGTGATTAAATCTTACATGGCTTATAGACTTCAAAGTACAATTAGGGCAGAGTGAAAGGGGACGTAAAAATGATTAAATACAATTCCTGAAATCATTATCAAGTCATTTTCTGAGTGTCTGAAATTGACATGTGATTCTTATTAGATACCCTGCTAAAGTAAACACTCAGAAGTGAAATGTGTTAAAAAAACAGCTTTAAGGTGGGCATAGGCACGCACATGCGCAAGCACAGACACACACACCTAGCAAGCTCTTCACCCCCAGCGAGTTAGTTT
>JAODLC010000005.1:294907-308730 GCA_026781145.1 Hippopotamyrus pictus
GCAAAATAAAAGTGTTGGCACAATAAGGCACCCAGACTAACATCCTGCTTGCCAAACGGCCGGACACGACAAGGGGGGGAAAAAAAAAAAAAAAAAAAAAAAAAAAAAACAGCTTTAATTAAAATGCGAGTGGACATTTATTAGACTGCTCGCAATGCGAGAGTATGAGCAGATCGATATCACTTCACTCCTGTGTTTAGGTTGGGTTGCTATTCCTCAATGAATTTTCTTTAGAAATGCCTAATAGCTGTGAAAACTGTCAAAACATATTAGCCTGGATAAGAAAAAAGAAAAAAAGAAAAAAGAACGTTTTATTTATGCTAAAGATTTTACATCTTGCCCCACTGTGTGGAGTATGTATTATGCTGCTCTCTTCCTACAGTCCAAAGTCATGCACAAAGACATGAACTGGAATCTCAAAATGACCCATTACCGATAGCATGCGGGTCAGTAGGCTCCGTGATGGACCATTCATCCATTCAAATCCCATCCATGGGTACGTTTCCCAGAAGTTCCCACAAATAGCTTATATAGTTTGAACCATTTGGTCACATGGTTCCAACTATGCAATGTTGCTAATGTTGTTAGTGGCAACGCTTTTGGGAAACGTACCCCAGCGTGTTTGTTCCCTGCTTTGTTCCCAGTGCTGTGTGGAATAAGTACTTACAACCCTGTACTGGGTAAGAGGCGAGTAGATAGATGGTGGGTAAATTTTGTCATCAATTAACATGGGATTATATAAAAGCTGAAGATAGCATCGTCAAGGTAAAACTCTGTGCTGGTTTAGACTGAAATAAAATTCTTGTCCAGGAAACAGAACCTAACAGAAGGTCTTGGCAAATTTCACAGATTCACTGAGAATGTTCACATTCTTATGAGAACAGCCCGCACTGCTTCTGATGCTCGAAATATGACTGTGGGTCACAGACTGCGAACATCTTATCATTGTCTGCTTCTGTCCCCTAACAGCCAATGAATATCATTTCAGGGAACTCAGTGTCCAATCCTGCATACTTACACTATATTTATACTGAGTTTTTATTGGTTTATTGATTGAGGTCTTATTGGTTTTATTGGATATCTCATGCCATCTGCAGCACAAGTTTCAGGTCCTTTGTCCCTGCTGGAATACAGATGGATGGATGCTTTTACTGCATACTTTATTGATAAACGGGGGCTTCAGGATCCTTCACAATCCTGGCCAGAGCAGGTTAGATAAAGAATGCATGAATGAACAGCTATTTAGAGAAATGATGAACTATTCATAACCATGATACAGGGTGCTTCAGTGGATTAGGGTGCTCTGCCTGTGATCGGGAGGTTGTTGATTCAAATCCCAGGGTCAGCGAGGCTCTTAAGCCCAACTGACTGGCCATCCTTGCCCAAAAATGCATGCCACTTCGGATAATAGTGTTTGTTAAATAAATAACTTATATAAGAGGCTGAATATCAGTCGCCGCAAAAAGTCCACTTCTGCGTAATGAAACCCTAACTCACGAACATGTAGTACAGTCAGATCAATTCCACGGTTGTGCAAGTGGGAGTACAGTATCCATAACATATTTCACATGAATACTTGTCAAAAGACACAGCATGACTCCGGCAAACAAGCCACACGCTGATAAGTAATTATAGTATGTCTATTATATGAGTGAAGCCTTTAACTAAATTGTCAAAATCTTCCTGAAGTAGCCTGTTATTAAGACTGATACTCTGTCCTTCATACTATGTCAGATGGCTTCTTGGATTGTAACTATATCATTAAAATCTCACCCAACTAGCCAGCTATTAAGAATTATGTTCCATCCTTCACAAACACCGTCTCTACAGGGTTCTAACCTTCTGTGTAAATGTAAACAAAGAGCTTGTTTCCTGGTAATAATGATAATCCATTATACACTATGCCCAGGGGGTTCCTAGAAAAACATTGAGCGACTGCTTTTAAACCGTAATTCAAATGTGACGACCCAGGCAATTTTCTTCGACGGCCTCTTAAAACGGCAAATACAACCCATCTGTGAAAAAAAGCATTTCAGGGACAAAACTAACTTGTTTCCCAGAATTCCCGCTATCGATTACACAGGTGCTATGTTATTTGCTATGAAGCTGAAACTTTTTTGATAGCAAATATGAAGTACTTTAGTCATAGATGTTCTATATAAGAGTACATATAAAAGTTCAGCCTTGAATAATTTTATTGATCTTCAAAGAACAGGCTCATTAATTTGAAGTTGGCCCCTTAATGCTTGAACATAGTGATCAATCCGGAACATTGCACATGCTTTTCACAAACATGACATAGAGTATAAGTGAGGAAAGTCTGGGGTCATAGAATTTCAAAAGAGTAGGATCATGTGTTTGTTACAGTCCATGACATCGTGATGGTAGAAAACCAGTGCGCCTAGTTAAAAAAAAATAACACAACGACATTTGGGTTTAAAGGACGTCTAAGGAACTGTTCTGCAAAGAGGGTAGGTGTCCTGCAAAGCTGAAAACGTTTAGCTGTATCCATTTGTATACGAGTTAATATGCCATGAGGGGCAATATCACAGGCCGGATAAGAAGGTTGCCCATTTCGGCATCGGAAAGGGCCTGGAGCCTATCCCGGGATGTGTGGGCTACACATCAGATGGGATGCCAGCATCGTGCTTAAGAAGGGTCTTCCTTCTGCTGGTTGGTTTTGCGATAATATAACATGAGGGGGAAACTCGGAGAAACAAGTACTAACCTGACAGCGTAACCTTTCCACTCCGTAAACAATGTTAAACAGCGGTGAGTAAGGGGTCTCTGGCATGACTGCGATAGATACGTTTGATCAGGTCGGCTACCATGCAGGAGGAAAGAAAATCAGAAACATTCCGTTACTGCAGGTGCTTGAGCAGGAGCCTCAGGTTATAAAGCAGACCTGTAAGGCAGTCCACTGGTACAGTGCAATCGCATCTCTTTACACATTCTCTGCTGTCATTTACGTGTGCCTAAAGCACTGTGCAAGCATCCCAAATTGACCTAATGGGATGTAAAAGACTTGTCCTCATTTTAATTTATTCAATTTAGAAGAAATTGAAAACATCTCAGGGACAATTTACCCCCCACTTATTTTCCTTTGTATAGACTTTTCATACGTGGTGAGAAAAGCCGGATTCTTCCCCCACACAGAATACTCCACGTTTAACTGAACGACCCTTTTAATGGCTGTCGTTTGTGCTCCTGTCTGACTGCGCTGTCGCACTTACGATTTCCCGTGTCTTTTTTTTTGTTGTTTTTATACCAATGGACTTAAATATAGGGAAATAATCAGTTGAGCAAAGCACAAATTGTCAAACCAGCAACAGATTGAATCTCAAAGCAATCCGGGAAAAAATCAATTAGCCAAGAATAACGGGGGTCCTTAATGAGGCTGGATGATTCACCTGCTAGCAGACTCACCGAGACCAGACAGCCTGAGCTCAGCTTCAGACAGAGTCCGCTCTGCCCAGCGTGGCGGGCATCATGTGACACGTGCAGCCTGGGGTCCCACAGACATCCAAAGGAGATCATTTCGGCTTGGAAAACTTGAATGCCCCAAAACTTGAATGCTGGTTGTCCATCATCACCCCGCCGTCTGCTTGGGATCAAGGAGAGCAGGCCTGATCTGAATGGAACCTGAGATCAGAACCATGAGGACAAAGAACGGCCCACATCCACTAAAAGTCTCATCAAAACGCAACACCGACTGCAAAGCATGAAAAAAATTACATTTGCTGCATTTGAAGTTGCGCAATAAAAAGTACACTAAATGCACATGCTGCATACAGAGAGACTCTTATTTTCCCACAAATTATTTGGTTCGTCTTGTACTTTTACTGGTTTGCTTCCTTGATTGAAAAACTTTTCCAACTGTTTCACATTAACATTAATGACACGTGCATGATTACAGGAGACTGACCAATCAGCACACAGCATGAACTCAACGCTTAAGTGATATCCTCCTGTCAATTACAATGGTTGAAATGGTAGTTTACAAACCCTGTCATGGCTCACAGTGTCCCTCCTGTAATGGATTAGCTCAGGGGTGGGTAATCTTATCCGCAAAGGGCCAGTGTGTGTACAGGTTTTAGGGTAACCTTCAGGTCAGCTGTTCAAACCCAGGTGTGAGGACTCTTCAGCCAATCAGTCCTCTAATTAGTAATCTAATTAGGGAGCTGCAGCAAAAACCCGCATGCACACCGGCCCTTTGCGGATAAGATTGGCCACCCCTGGATTTGGAGCTCACCCTACTCACCAGTGATTAAAAATGCTGTAAGAAAGCTAAAATGAGCTCAAAATCACGATTTAAAAGAAATTCCTGTCAAATTTTGGAGTTCATCATGTTCGCCCTGTGAAGAATCAAAAAAATCAAGACGCCAACCCCATTTTCTTAATAATTTTATTTTCATGTTGTTTAGCTTCCCACCTGTGGATCAGGCCCATTATCCAGCATGATTGCCAGCAGGCATATTCCTGGGTTTCATACACTGTAAAAGCACAGACATCTCATGGGTAACCAAACATCTAGGGCAGGGAAAATACGGTCTGTTACTGTAAACATCACCATACGAGAAAGTAGATGCTGATGTGTTCAATAATGTATTAATTTGCAGGCAGCCAACACAAATGGGAACAGAAAGGTCTCTTGGTCCTGTGGGTAGCTCCAGCCATTGTTTTGAAATGTTTACCGTTTTAGTAATTATAGGTTGCGTTGTGAATACACAAGTCAATAAGGACTTTGGCAAGATGTTTTTATTTATTTTATTTTTTTTGAACAAAACAATTTTGTAAAATCCAGTCAAATGTCAGGCAAATTATTTGTTTAAATTATTTGTTAAAATTTTTTGTTTTCCTGGGCTCACTACAAGACATATGAGTGTGACAAGCGATTCAGTGTCACCCTCGGAATCTCACGGACCTCTCGCTACTCACGGGTTACCTGAGCGTAACATACCGTCACTGCCGTGCCGCTGCAGCACTGACTGTCCGCTTCAGGGGTCCTGCTGTCTGTGGTCCTTCAGTTTGTGTTGCCTTTGGAAATCAAAGATTGATTCTGAAATACCAGGTTACGCAACAGGCAAGGACCTCCAGTGCCTGCTCGGTTTCCATAGAAACGCTGACACTGGCAGGCTACGCCATCGACGCCGAAATGGCGTTTCATTGGTAATTATCCTTGGTTGTTTTTATCCGTATATTAGGGGGGAAATAACGTGAGACCCCATCTGCATTTTTGCATATGTAAGCAATTTATTACCCTAAATAGTTAAAGAGACAAAGAGTTAAAGACACAGAGTTCACCTGGTTTGTGAGGAGAAACGGCAGACGTGGATGAGGGATGATTATTTCCTGCTAGGCTTTCCGCAGGCTTCAAGAAGACAACGTCTCTATGGGCTCTAAGTCTGAAGTCCCCCACCCCCACCGTCTTACCCCTCAAACACCCCCAATCACCCTCACGTCATAAGTCATAGATCCCCATCCAGTGCCAGTCAACATGCACTTCCTGGGAATCATTAAGTATTTGTGCTGTTTGCCCTAACATTAACATGATTAAATATGGCCTTAAATGTGGGAGAAATAGATGCCAGTTACCATTTAGCTGCACACAGTTGAAGGCAGTGGCAGCAGGGGTGACCAATTCTGGAGCCCAAATCAAAGCTGACCCCCCCCCCCCCCAGTTAGCCCAGGTGGCTACCAGGCAGCGGACGGCCGGATCTGAGGCGCCACTCTCCGGCTGGGAGATACGAATCAGCGGGAGTCGCTTGTGATCTGTCGCTCAATAAGGGCCAGTCCCACTGGAGGAAGCGCCTCACCAACAGCGGCAGGTCGCTAATGAAAATGGCGCTGAAATGTCACCCTGCCGCCCCCCCGTGTGCCATCCGAGCCCCACCCCGCCTCCACCCTGCACCCCAGCGTGACAGAATTAGCATAAAAAGATCAAAACATTACGACAGGCATCCTGCATGATTAGACGTCCCCACCAATCGCTGGAAATACTGCTGCACAGGGTAACTCCTGATGCTTCGTGCCCGAGTTCGTTTTTTTTTTGGCTCTTTTGCTCATTAGATGTTTTACCCCAGGAGAAATATTACGCATATTCAATCCATATTCATATTTCCATGCACTGTTCAAAGAAGATGACGTTTTTGTGTCTTTTCAAAGTGTGTCAGCTCAGTCACTCTAAAACCTCTCCAAAACCTCTGCCCAGTGCACACAGCAAACCATTCCGTATACCAGTCTATATACCCATATATTACCACATCATGTTTGGATAATTAACACCTCGTCAAAATATTTCAGTATAAGTTAATTAATTAAGTGAGCTGCTGGTGAAATCTAACGAATCCATGGGATGGCTGAGGTGCCCCTGAGGAGATGTTTGGGAACTGAAGCTTCATGTCGTTCATCTAGCCGTCCGACAAGATGTCAGTAACTTTTCGGAAGAAATTCTTTTTTGTAGTGTAATTGTCTATTTGTATATGTTCTAATGTTAAAAAGTATATATTCTGGAGTTAAACCAGAAAAAAAAAAAAAACACAATGTAACATTAGAACATGCAAATTATGAGTAACACAATAAATACTACTAAAAACACCATTTTCTTTGGCTACCGAAGACTTTTGCACACAAACACACATGTGCAGACACCTTGGACAATGCATCTTACTGCACATACTTAGACCTCAGGGAAACCAGGGGGGGACACACAGAACACGGGGAGAACATGCAAATCCCACACACACAGGCTGAGGTTTGAACCCCCAGTCCTGGAGGGGTGAGGCAAACGTGCCGAACACACTGTACCACTGCGTCACCTATAGGTAATGAAAGGTATCCTTATTCTGGAATTTCAAACCTTCATTCTCTTGGCTTGATAAAAAAAAAAAAAACACCAAGAAAACTTGTATTTTAGATTAATCTTTTTATTTTCATATTTTCCAGTTGCTTAACAAGCCCGTGCAAGCTGAAACCTTCACAGGCAGCATATGATGAAATTTTGCTCACAATACTTACGGAATTTGACAAGTACATAAAAGAATTTTAAACGAACTGCAGATCTTCTGGCCAGCATGACTTCTTGACTTCATAGACGAGAAAAGTTGAACCTGCGATATTAGAATTTCATGCTGGAAATTAACAGTAGCCATTCGAGATGAAGTCACACCTCCAATTAGCTACAAGAAACTTCTCATCCTGTTAAAATCTAAGCCATCTGCTGATGGAGAAAAAAAATGTTCATTTACGCTGCCGTAGTTTTTAAAAGTGCTCGATCTGAGCACCAGCTGATTTGAGCAAAATACCTTTTATTCCTCAATAACCTTTATGGGTGGGATGTTCACCCCCATCTTTGCAACTATTATTCTTAAGAGAACCATAAACTACCAATAATTCAAATGGCTGTTGAGCAAATGAAGTAAAAATACACAGAATGTGATAAAAAAAAACCCATCTCACTCCAAACATTATTAGGGTATTCTCATGATTTTAAATTCGTCACTTCTTTTTAAATCGATTTTCTTAAACTTGAGGAGATAAAAAAATAAATAAAACTTAAAAACCTCATTAGTATTGACTGAGGAGTTAGCCAGTTAGCCAGTTTCTTCACTAACAGCTGAAAAATAATTACGACCTGTGCTTTGAGTATAGGTAGTAATCTGTGCTGCAGTTCCCGTCATTAAAATTGACCTGTGAGGTTACAGCGACGGAGCCGGCAGGATCCAGCAATGACTATTTCTGCACCCATTTCTCAAGCCACACTTCGGAAGCACTACGGGAGACGTTAATGAACAGAGCAGGCCAGGGGAACCTTCCTGTTTCAGAATCGCACCACTTGGGGGAAAAAAAAATGTCGGCTCGTTAAGCCAGTGAGGCAATTAGCTCTACTGTTATCCCGTTTCTCTAAGGCCAGGGCTCTTAAAAGGGCCAGCCACCCCTTTAAGAACAATTATAACAGGTCTCTAATTAAGCACAGAGACAGCTGCTTTTTTATATCATTAATCTAAGATAACTCCAGAACTACCTCTAGAGAAGATGCCGCGTCAGATGTGGTGTGGAGGAACGGCCACCTCCGCCATGAAAAGGTCCTGCTAATTGCATTTTCCACTTTCTCAAAATTCTTCAAGGCATCGATTGGGGCTCCCTGCCGCAGCTAGGATCCGACATCACAGCAACCACCCGCCTTTCAAACTGGGCGCCCAACCTAAAAAGCCAGCTAGCATCAAGTGTCTAACCTGATGCTTATTAATAAAAAAAAAAAAGGATTCCTGCTGTCATCCACTGAAAATGAACTATAGAAACAGAACAAAAGGCCAGGGAATGGAGGAATCGTCTTCCACATCTGTGTTTGGGTGGGCTTGGGACAACCCAAGCCTCAAATTAGCAGCCTTGAATGGGGACTGTCCATTTTGGCCTCTAGCATAGTGCCAAGGCTAAGCTAAATCCTCAGTGTTTATTTCAGCTTTTATCGCCTTCTGCAGTAACACTATACACAGGTACAGAGACATAGACTGTTTCACAGGTTTGAAGCGACTCCACACTGAGATGGAACATGAACTCAAGAAATAATTTTCTCTCTCTCTCTTTTTTTTTTTTAGCATGTACGCTTGGTACAGTTCAGCGCTCAAATATCACGTTATAAATTTAAATCCGAGGGTGCCGTACTCAAATGTGCTAATTAAGCGGGTTTATCATGTTACCATGGTATCTGAACACCCTCAGCGGTAACCGTTACTCTCGGAAAGCATAAAATCTCAAACTTGTACTGCCTGAAGAACCGCAGTGAAAGATGTCAGTCAAATTCCGCCCCTTTCCAAACCATATGTTCTGGAACAAAAACAGACAATCCCTGAGTGCAGCTCTGGTATTTACAGCATATTATTGTGGAATTTATGAGCATGTATGTATTTAAAATTCTTGGTGGATGAGAAAATTAAGGGCTGGCATCCCAGCTGTGGGGGGGTACTAAGGCTTTGATCTATATGGTGCCTCAGATAGGCTTCAGGCCCCATGTGTCCTGAACAGGATAATTGGTTAGATGTATGGATGTATGGATGTATAGATGGATGGGCCAGTACAGCACAGAGCATATGCGTAAGCACATGCATGCACACATATGCACGCACACACACACACGCACACACACACACACATTGGTGTACCGATCTAAACGGGGACCTCCTATTCATTTCTACGGGACAAAACCTAATCCTAGTCACAACACCTTTAATGCCTACCCAGCCCTAACCTTATCCATAACTAACTAAACAAAATACGAGATCTTTGGCATTTTTACTTTTTTTGATTGCATTCACAGATTTTTATAAAATCAGGGACCTGAAAAAATGTCCCAAAAAACTTAGGGAGTTTCAGGTTTTACCACACTTTGGAGACAGGGGCAGTAAATGAACCTCAAATGCTCTGAGGTGACAGTGCTGTCCACTGAGCTTCAGAACCTTGCAGCAGTAATACCATCAAACAAATTCTAGACCACATAGTACATTTTAACAAGCAAGTGATTTAAAGTAAAAAAAAAAAAAAATCCCAGATACCTTAATGTGATTTCTTTGAGTACAAACACCTAACCATCCACTCGCATGGGTTGCAGAGCCTCCAATTAACCTCAGCATGTCTTTGGACTGCGACGGGAAGAGCATGCAAACTCCACACACGGAGAGTCACAGATGGGACTCGAACCCAAATCCTAGAGGTGTGAGGCTATAGTGCTAACCACCATGGCAACCCTATAAACAACAAGCAAATCAATCAAATCAAATTTTGGCTGGGGGTGAGGGAATGTTGTTCTGGCGATCCAGTCGATGGAGGACTGCACCGGGACACAGCTGGTGCAGACAGATGCCTGTGATCTGGATGAGTCCAACATCTGGATCCGTTCCCTAGATGCTGCTGCAGGCCGGACGTCTGTGTTCAATTGATGTTCTGTTAGGTCAGGGCCAGATGGCGCCAAACCCGAGGCTCAAGAAATGTATGGCGTGAATAAATAGTTACATTAGCGTGACATCACCAGTATTATATCAAGATCAGAGGTAAACACAGCGAACATGCTGACATATACAGTCACAGTCTGTACTCTCCTTCCCGCCTTAGGCTTACATGAGGATTTTCCCGCTGTCACCTTGCATGCTAAACAAGCCCCCTGCACTCCACCAGCCTGCCATGAAAACAAGCATTAGCTCAGCACAGTAACTACTTTCCAAGGGTGAGATAAAATAATAAAATAAAAACAGGCTGTCAGCATCAATTTCTGTCCCAGTCTGCCAGTGCGAAGGCCAATGTGTCTCCACCCCCCACCCCCCCCAGGGCCCCAACGATACCCAGTTGCTGTCAGGGAAAATTTCCTCCCCCTCCATCTGCGAAGCTTTGGCAAAAGAGGGCAAGTCTGTGTGTTTGTACTTCCGGCAAACGTCAAGCCTCCTGAATAAGAAGAGCAAAAAAAGAATATTTTGAAAAGAAACAAAAATCAAAATAAAGAAGTGGAAAAGAGAAACAAGTACTTTACCGAGCGACAACCAAAGGACAGATGCTGAATAAGAAATCAGCCCTTAGTTACATAACATGACGTTTCCATGTCCTGCGAAGCCCTGATGAAACAAACCTCAGTGATCACACCCGACACCTAAGACCATGACAAGCATCATACCAGCAACTGTACCTCCGTGTTCTAATCAAGTTTCCTGGGGCCGGGACAAGTCAGTCGGTCACAGGGAGGCCATCGCAAGTCTGCTTCTGGGACAGCGCCTGAAAAGTTATTTACGCCCCAGAGGCGCATGCACACGAGCAGTAACAGAGCACAGGGACACACCGAGTGGGCAGGGATGCAACATGCGTGCCAGCTAGCAGGTATCCTCTGGAAAGGGTGCGTAGGCATGAGAGTCTAATACACCACGCAGGATTTGTATGCAACTTAAGCAACACACCAAAAGAATCCTGTCCCTATACATTCGGCATAAATCACTAAGAAGCTAATGAGCTTCTACTGATTTTTCTACTGAGCTTTTCTTTGTCTGCAATTAAGTAGCGAAATAGGGAGAGGAGGGAGAGGTACGGAGGAGGAACAACATGAAAGACCAAGTCACGGAAACAAGATCCTCAGCTGCGGAGACAGATGCCTTACACAGAAGGCTGGCAAATCACTCACAGGGGGTTTGCTTTCACAGAAGGCTGGCGAATCACTCACAGGGGGTTTGTACTATCACAGGGGGATTTAAACGCAAGCATTTAATCAGCCCAGAGTTTTGGACTAAAATAAACAATGGGGCTTAAGTGAACTTATAGTCTAGGAATTCTTATTGGTTAGTTTTCATGCATTTTTAATGAGGTCACATGTGCATGTGATGTTTCCCTGTTAGATGGTGACGTGACTTTAGTGCCAGGAAAAAAATCTAAAATTTTCTCATGTTCAGGATTTTCTGGAAGATAAATACCCTAAATTTTAAATATTCCCATGGCTGTTATCTGTGATTAGAATGAAATAGCAAACCAATGTGCTGAATGTGCATATTTACATATTATACTGATACGAATCAATAGAAACAATGCCAGCATTGAACCTTTGTAAAGAAAATCCTGTCTGCCCTACTCCAAGATGCATTAAATATTAGATTAGAGCATTAATTTATTCTCTACGAATTTCTCTATCTCAAAAATGGCTTACCGCCTTTGAAAGTGACTGGCAAAAAGCAGATATTTTTTTTTTTTTTTTTTTATTTGTTATGTGGACACGCACTGTTTAAAGCTCCATCATTCATTAATGGGATATTGCAAAAGCCTTACTTGGTATAGACAAGAAGATTCTCACTGTAAAACACATGCAGCGCCACACAGCATTCCTTCCCCGCAGATTCCTGTTTTTTTCCCATTAAAGATGCTTTATTTGTGAAAAAATGGTGCCATTGTTTAGCTAATGGCTGGTATATACAATTTGTTGTGCAGTTTCCATAGTTACCGAGAAGAGCACCCTCTTCTTTGTTTAAGTGGTTCGATCTCAGCATTCCGCTTCGGTCGGCTTGTGGGAATCGCTGCGCAGAACGACTCCAAATATTTGCAAACGGGTTTGTGGAAGTGTTTCTGGTTTTTGGCGAGGATGTAGAACCCGATGAGCAGATAGTTACTGCTGATTAGCCGGGTATGGAAGGCGCTGCGTCGTACTATAGGATGGGCGTGCGCTGAGCCAGACTCTGACTAATCCGTTGTGTAAGTGCTTCCCGTTCATTAAACTCCTCCTCACCAGTTCCACTTCCTATGAATCCCCTCTGGATGTGCCACCTCTTTCCTTCTCCCTGTGTCAGTCTGTTTTTCGGGTATCTGACACGGAAAAAGACATATAAATTTAGACATGGGAGTTACTAATGAGGATCTGAGGTAGCTGAATGTTTATCCCAGCTATGCCTGTTGATGGATCGTGGGCTCGTGGCCGTACATCAGCCCCCTTTTCAGGCACATCTGCAAATTGACGGGGGTGAGAGGTCAACAAATATCCTCTTATACAGATTCAGGGAGCACGGGGTAAGCAATAACAAGGCTTGTAGAGGACCGACGAGCTGATTTTGCTGTCAAGTTTGTGACAACGATGTGAACAAAAGCAACACTAATTTTTTTAAGAAGTCCCATCCTTTGGCTTCCCACTTCGACCCACTACTGGCACTCAGCGAGAAAGCAGCCTTATCTAGGTCATTCACAGGAGCCCAAGACATAGATTCCTTTTCAGTGCCAAAGCGCACATCAGTCATAAAGTAACACATTACAAGGAACGTGATCATTAAATTGTTGAAACAAAACATGTTGTTGCTTTGATACACGCAACGGAAAACACACACCCACTTAGAGACAGGTCTCTTTTTAACCAGCTAGTCCAACACCACCTAATTAATAAAGGGCTTAATTAGTAAAGATGACTCTGGGAGTTTGATTCCTGTTATAGCTTCAGCCATGAATCAGTGTGTGTGATCTGTTGCCGGGAGATCCAGGTCGGTCATTACAGATGTCAGCACATGAGATATTACGCCACAGAGGAATCATTTACCCAAATCATTTCCCTGGTCCTGAATCCGCATTTTACAGAAGCCCCGTCAGACTCTCATAAGTATCTAGCATAGTTGAAAACAAAATACTAGTCATTACAGCAGAATTAAATGACATTTTTTGTTGTGACATTTTATCAAATTACCCAGAAGCCTTGCTGCATCTGTGTCTATGGTTTCCTAGGGCATTGAGGAATACAGACATTGTCAGCATATTGTTATTTCCAAGATCTACTTAGAGAAACTCTGCTTTTGTTTCTGGTGAGCTTCAAGTTTGTATCTCTCACTGATGAAATGTCACAAACACTTTATAGACAGACAAGAGGGGCATACCAGCTATCGCTGACTGCTGAAACAAAAAACCTCATCAAAATAAATATGTAGATTAAACATGACATTCATTTTATGCAACTATAAATGTTTGTGAGGTTGTTCTATGTTTCACCTTCCTCGGGAATCCCGAAGCTGGTGCACGGCACAGTCGTCAGGATGTGGGGCCTGTGATTGGAAGGTTGCTGGCTTAAATCCCTGGGACAGCAGAGAGATTTCACTATTGAGCCCTGAAGGTTGCTGGCTTAAATCCCAGGGTCAGTGGTGGAGGAAGTACTGAAGCTTAGTACTTAAGTAAAAGTACAAATATCCTGCAAAATATCATCCAGCCATCCATGCATTTTCCAACCCGCTTTTATCCTTATTGGGTCGCGGGGGGGGGGTCCGGAGCCCATCCCGGAAGCAACGGGCACGAGGCAGGGAACAACCCTGGACAGGGGGCCAGCCCATCGC
>JAODLC010000005.1:311937-324839 GCA_026781145.1 Hippopotamyrus pictus
CTCTCCTTTCTGTTTGCACCAGAATCTCCCTCAGGAATCAATAACATCCCCCTAAATCTTAATCAGCAAATGGTCATCATACCAGGTCGTGGCAGGACCCCCCACCAGGACTTCTGGGTAACAGGCAAATATTTTAATTTCTCCTGTAAAAAAAGACATTCTGGTGAGTTGAGTTGACCTGGTCAGGGATTAAAGATTGCATTGCTGATGAGCACAGTAAGAAATCACCCAGTACTCCACATTTCCGTCCATGTGACCTTCAAAGGTCATTGCTTCCTTATTCCATCACATGGTGAGCATCGCAAAATCGGATGCACTCTCCGAGCCAGAGGGATTTGATACGGATAAATTATAAACATGGCTGAGGGTAAAACTCGATACCTGTAAGAAAATCAATCGGTGACTCAGTAAACCCGAGACAGTTTTTCCCGTTCACCCCAAACAGATTCTTCTGCTGGACGATCAAAGGAGCTGTTTTTTCAGGCGTGACAATCGAAGATGAGCTAGCTGGGACTTTAGCTGTCAGCATCCCCAGATAAATTTAGATGCAAACTGTAGCATTTCACTTCTGTTTTGACACTCGAGCTGAACACAGCTCCTCATTAACAAAACGCCAGCTGGAAGCAGTCAAACAACAGACACGAGACCTACAGAAAACAGCAAGCCGTCCAGATTTCCCAATCCGCATTAACGATGGATCAACAATATACGGAAAACAAAGATTAGGGACAGGAAATTAACCATAAAACGTGACTCAGCCGCAGAACAGAAATCATGTTATGGGACTCCACTGTTAAACCTTGGGGAAGAGTTTCATACTTGCAGATAAAGCTGTGTTGTTTGGAGCATGAGGATTACTCGACCACAGACGTTGTACATGTGGGAGAACGGGAGAGATGGTTTATAGATCAAACGGCGTGCAGACTTCAGCGTAGGCCTGCTGTCTTTGCGTTTTCTCCTTTCCAGTGTGATAAAAAGGCAGCCTTCCGTGATGAATATCAAACGAAGATCTGGATGTTTTAGGGAGAGCGGCATCCGTATAAACAGGAAGACGAACATGGGTACGTAGGGGTGCATGACATCACGGCAAAACAAGAGCTTAGTGTGGAACTCTAAATAAGGGCAGTGCTTTAACACTGACAAATACTGAAAAATAAATAAACCACAATTTAATAATGGGACTATTTATGCAGGACTCATTTATTCATAAAGATACGATGCACTGTACAGTCATTAGTTTTCACACATTATGCACATTGTTGTCAAGAAAAAAAACAACAAGATGTGTGCTAGAAAACTAATTTCCTAATATTCCAGAGGAATATTATGCAGGCATAGAGTGAAGAGTTTTATATTTCCTGGGCTGCTGCTGAGGAAATTATTTTCAGAGAATAATATTTCTGTTTGCATGTAACGATGTGTGTGAATGCAGGAATCATTAGAAGCATTTTATTGAAAGGGAAGAGGAAGCAGGCATCCTTATGTTATTTACAGGTACACTGAAATGCTTCTTTTCACCCCGTCACACATACAGCACTGTGCAAAAGTCTTTGGCAGATATTCAAAGCTATTTATCTGGGTAGTAAGTACAGTAGTAAGTATTAGAACATGTGCAAATTAAGAGTAACACAATAAAAACTAACAGGAATTTCTTCTGTTCTCCAAAAAGTTACTGATATCTTGTTGGACGGCTAGATGAACACCGCTTCAGTTCCCAAACATCTCCTCAGGGACACCTCAGCCATTCCATGGTATTCATTCAATTTCATCAAAACACCATCGGTTCAATTAATTAGTTATATTAGTTTTACACGTCAGTGAGGTACTGATTGATTAATCATATGAGGTGAAATGGTCACATGGGTTCATTGGATGGCTGCAGCAAATATGGGGCTTTGGTTTTCAAATGGCTAAACTGACACACTTACAGACATAAAATCGTAGGCTTACACCAAGATGGAGATCATTTAAACATCAGTCTCTTTGACTGCCAAGAGTTTTGCACAGTACTATACAACATGTATACACACACACTCCGCTGAGATCAGTATCTGAGGTCCCATCACAGAGTCGGGCCATTTCTCTGGCTCCCGTAGAGCATTTAGGGGTATAAAGGCCTTGATCAAGGGTCCAACAGAGATGAGCCTCTGCGGATGGTAGGATGGCCCCCTAATCACAGGCTCAGTGACTCAGCCCGCTGAGCCGCACAGCACCCCTAAGGAAACGCTTTCCATTAAACTAAAACCCAAACACAGACAGAAAGTCAACTAAAATGAGCACAAACTGAAGGTGCAGTGCTGCTCCCCCCCTCGCTTTCCCCAGCTTTCCTCCAGCACATCCCCCCTGTCCACCTAGCCGATCCTTAAAAGCCCCCACCAGATCGGCAGCCTAAAAATGGTCATCTGAGTTTGACTGGCTGCGATACCTGTGGTGAAAACTGACCAAATGCTGACCTTGGGCCCTTACGCTGCCATCTATAGGCTCACACAGGCTATGCGATACTCATACTCATACTCATACTCATACTCATACTCATACTGATGAATGAATGAAAAGCAGACTTTCATCTTTTATCTGACCGCTTCTCACACGGACTGTTCACTCAGAGAGTTTCAGTTCAGAACCTTAATGCCGCGCATGGATGGTGTTCGTAGGTGAGGAAGCAGTGAGGCTTTGGCTCACTGGAAGCTAAAAGTGTCAAGTAGTGAGTGTCTTACAGGGGTGTTACTGAGTGCCTGCACTGTCACGATCTAAGAATAGCTTAGCCCATACATACGACACCAGGAAGAGAACAAGAATGGGCAGTTCAGGCACAGGAGCAAATGTATGATGACAGGCAGTGGTCCCAGAGCCAAAACTGCCCCACTGCCCTCCAGGGAAAAAGACTGACTTTCTCATAATCATAGGCTATAGTACAGTAATGCTACCTGTAGCAAATAGTAATCTCCCAGTATCAAATATATTACACTACAGTGTATACTGGGTTTGACTGTTGCTATGGAGATATTGGAACAGTCCGGAGGTCTGGCTACCGTAAAGGACCCTAAATGTACTGCTGATCATTATACAAGGCTCTATCTGACTGATTCAGTGTGCAAAGTGGGGGGAGGCCCTTGTGTCCCTTTCTGTAAGAACACTTCCTCCTACAGTCCAGGTACATTTTCACTCTAAGTTGTACTCAGAGGTGGAGATTTCAGGTACCGAAAGTAAAAGTCCAGACCAAGATTTTGTTTCAAACAACCAGGTGAGTATAAAGAGTCACAGAGTGCTCAACTGGTTAGTGGAAACAAAATCTTGGTCTGCATTTTTACTATATTTATGACCGAATGTAGCTAACACAGCATGATCTGGGTAACATAAAAAATGGTTAGCAGACTGTGAGGAGGTTTTCTGGTTAGTCGGGGGGCCAAAGAAATGACCACCCCCCCACCCCCGGCCCATTACAGCGCTCTACCAAAGGATCACAAACCTTCCAAAATTATAATTTTATATAATAATCAAAATATAATGATTGTCTTCCTGGTGTTTAGCAATGCATTAGATATTTTCAGAATGACCACGAGAGTGACGCAGGAGAGCATGACTAATTCTCCTGAAGTACGCTTGTGCGAAGGCTAACCTGACAGAGGGGGACTTTAATTACCTGCCGATTACATTGTGCGCTGAGTGCCGGAAAAGAGCAGCTCTCCAGGGCCTCGACGCCGCTCTTATAAATCTCCAAATGTGTCTGAAAGCTGCCGCGACTCAGAAGATCCCCAACGTAATGGAGGTCGGCACAAAAACGGGGCGAATTAAAAGCCCCGTGCAAAAATCTCTCCGAGTAAATCAAGGTTGAACAGTGGGTTTCATTTTACTACAATGTATACCTGTGTGCGTCTCTTCCGTCTCCATAAAAACGGAGGGATCGGTCTACCGGGGCTTGATTGCGGAGCTGAAAGGGAGCATGCTGCACGGGAGCATGCTGCACGGGAGCATGCTGCACAGGAGCATGCGCTCGTCCTCCAGAGGTGGTAAGAGCTGACGCCAGACACATGGCCGCGGTGCGCATTTACCTCTGAGGAGTTGGGTTCCGATGTCACGTGACCTCCCACTCACGCTGTAAACACTGATTCCGCTCCATCTGTGAGACACTCCGTTTGCACAGAGCAGCAGCGTTATCTGTTGGGGGGGGGGGGCGGTTTCAGATCAATCTGGGAGGTAGGGAATTCGCAGTCTTCCTTTAGTCGTTTGCACCATATTCCAAACACTATCCACAAAATACAATGACAAATAGAAATATCTGACTTTTAAATAGGTTAGTTTTCGTTTTGCAAAATAACATGATCATGCGTTGAAATAACTGCATGAAATGCACAGTGAAATCATTACAGAGATGTCAGCATTATTTAATGAACAAACCATGCCTGAGGAACAGAATGGATCCAGATGAAGATTAAAAGGAATCAACTCTGCCAATCAAAGTCAACGTTTTATAGCGGCAATGACCGGGGAGAGAGAGACGCTGTTTCCAAAGGGTCACAAAACAGTGGAGATCAGGCACCTGATTGGATAATCTAATGCACAGTTTGCAAATGAGCCAGCTAAGTAAACAAGAGCAGATGAAACACACGAGGTTTTTCTCTCAGAAATAAACCAGTGGCTGTTAGTAAGACCTCCTACATGCCTGGGAACAAACACTGAAAATAGAAAATGTGCATCTTTTCCTAGAAAGGTTTGCTGAAATAAGTGCATACAGGACTCACTGTTTCAAGAGACTGACTGCATCAGTATATTTCCCATCCATCCATCCATCCATCCCAGGGTGGTATCCTGTTCTAATATTGCCCCAGGAACCTGAGGGAACCAGTCCGTGACCCATAAATCCACACAGCAAAATTAAATGACAGATTAAGATAATTAGGGACATTGCTAAGGCACAGAACAGAGTGTTTACGTGTATAACAATGTTTATTACGAT
Source organism: Hippopotamyrus pictus (assembly GCA_026781145.1). Lineage (NCBI taxonomy): Eukaryota > Metazoa > Chordata > Actinopteri > Osteoglossiformes > Mormyridae > Hippopotamyrus > Hippopotamyrus pictus. The sequence continues at coordinate 316,895 of JAODLC010000005.1, forward strand.
TACTACAATGTTTATTACAATTACCACAATGTTTATTAAATTTACCACAAATGGCTAATGGGTTGATGAAGGTCTGGAATCTTTAATAATGTGGAGAATTTTTTTTAACGCAAGCAGAACGTTTTTTTAACCGGCGAAAAAATAAAGGAGATCCTGGAAAGTTCTGTAGAGAGGCTGGAAGAGGAAGAGCTCGCAGCCGCGCTGAGGGCTAATACTGTAGCTGGCAATGCAGACGGCAGAAAGGAACAGGCATCCCGTGAGTCTGACATACATCTGAGGGCGAGCTGGCGCGCCTGGAACCAGACCAGAGAGTGGACCTCGCTCGCCATCAAGGAGAACCTGTTATTGCACATGTGCACTACATGGTCCAATAGTGCTTACAAACACCACAGGTAACACCCCAAAATCAACCCACCCATTACACCACTGAACTCTATTTTTCATCAGTGTGATTTCTCACTGACAGCAGGCAAAGGAAGTACCATTTCACGCATCTTTTCTCTATTTTACGTTGCAATATCCCTGGGAACACGGAGTAGATGCATTAGCTGCATGTCATATTTCATTGATTATGCAACACCATGCTGTCCATTTGAGGCTGGGCAGAGCAGCATCAGGCAGGCTGAAGACACCTTCGGGGTCCTCAAACTGAAGGCGTATTCTAAACACAGAAGCTCTGCTTTTTTTTTTTTAATTATGTACCATTATAAACTATTAGACAGGTGACATTTCCCTTATACTCTGTTCAAAACTCATCTTGTATGAACAACAAAATTACACAGCACAGCTTCAGATTCATCATCCATCTTCCGAAGTTGATCAAGGTGAAGAACTGTCACAGTATATTAGTATGTTTAATGGAAATTTAAAGATGCCCAATTTAGTCTGTTCTGGGCATTTTAATGAGTACCAGCAAGAACGCCTGATAACCATTTACTGGGACCAATCAAAAAAGGCCAAAGATAAAGAGGTCAAATGAGCAGCAGCCTGTCAGTCATACTTCAACTGTAATTGGATGATGGAGAAAGCAGACAAAATTTAACCCAGAAGTGGGGTGGGGGTGGGGAGTGGATTTGTGAAACAACATAATCATGGTTTTAATTCATAAATCTTCCAAACATACGACTGAAAACTTCCAGCAAGGTCAGCAAACACATCAGTCAGCTGGTTGGGGAGTTAATCTGGGCCTTTGGACCCCAGAGACGGGCCGAGTGAACCATTAACCCATCCCCTGGGAAGCCTCTGCAATCACAGGCTTGTTTAGAAGCGCAAAGTCCAGATGAGGCCGGCTATTCCTGCAGGCCCGGGCGGCCAGCCGGCTCGCAGTCTGCTACAGAATGCCCGACGTGGCCGTGTTCCTCAGGGAGGTCTCAGGCTGGTTCCTCCTGCTTGGAATCTTCCTCCCTGTGGCTCTACTCCTGCTCCTGATCATCTCCCACCTACGCTGGAAGCTTGCGGAAGGTATGCCTCCAGACCCACCCACCCTCAGGCGCCGACCCGTCAAACATGATCCGGCAGTTGGAAGAATGTATTTTCCCAGGTTTATCATTGTATCTGAGCTAACTTTATTGTAACTAGCTGCCGCCTTGCATCGTTGCACGCAAATAAAACGCAGCGTGATGTAATGCGATGAAAAGGTGGGATGGCATGCAGTTCAGTGGGTGAGGACATTCTCTATGATCGGAAGGTCGCTGGTTCAAATCTTAAGCTTGTCAGAGTGGTTTCACTTGTGGGGCCCTGAGCCAGGCGTTGGACCCCCAATTAATCCAGCGACTGTCTGAAATAATATATGTTGCTTTGGACAAAATTGTCCATTAAGCTTAAAAAAAAATGGCCATATTCAGATGTTAACATTGCTTTAATACTAAGTATCGCAAGAACAGAAATATGATCAGGATGATGTAATTCGGTTAACCTTCCCTAACATTATTGACGTTATTACTAATGGCATTTGGGGGGGGAGGGGGGGCACTGATAGTTGACAAAGTGTGGGGGGGGGGTCAGCTGGAGATCATCTGAAAGCTTCCCACAAGGTCACCTTCTCATCTCACCACCCCCCACAGTGGATGCTGAGCTAGCTGAGGTACACAATCCCCGCGACACAGCGCTCAGGTTCTGCTACGGACCGGCGCCAACCACGGCAGGTCGCAGGGCCGGGGGTAGGACCGGAACCTGAGAAGGTTCCTGGCCCCCTAACCACCCAGGGGGTCCTGCGGGACGTGGGAGGAGCTGACAGAGCGATGGGGCACGACGGCTGGCAATGTGCCCAGTGGAAGCAGACCTCGCCGGCTTATGAACCAGTTAGAGGTTCCAGCAGAGCTTTGTGCTCCAGACGCCCAGCAGAATGGAAACACCCATTCCTGCTCATCTTTGGATCCAGACTACAGAGGCGAAATGGAAACAGGCCTCGTCTCCATGTCGCCTTGGAGACCAGAAGATGCAGGCAGACTTAGCAATAGGCTACTAGGGACCATGAAGTCAGATGGGACTGGATTAAAAGATTTCTCTAAGAAAGTTTAGATTCGACCATCGAGTTTCTTTATAAATCACTAATAAAATTTTATTTAAAACCTTCCAAAATATGGCTAATATCCTTGAATGACTTAACTGGGATTTTGGGAAAGACTGGCGGAAAGTCTCTGTGGAAAGTGTAAAATCATCTAATCTAAAAGGGCAATCAATCAAAAGTCTCTCAGTAAACACAGATGAACAGTGTGCAGGCCTTAGATACACGCTGTATATATCCCTGCCTCTGCGTGAGCTCTGTCAGCTGAACCCTTCATCGGTTAACTAAGAGGAAAGTTTAAGGCCTTTCCAGGAATTTGGGATGGTGTCTCATGAAAGGAAGTCAACTTGAACTTTATCTGGAACACGACTCGGGCCTAATTAAGAGAACAAGTACAGGCTGCTTGTATACAACAAATCCAGACCACAAGGGAAATGGAAGCAGCTCCAGTACGCGAATAAGGGAGTTACAGACCAACCACGAGCCAGCAGGTAGAGAATAAACAAACCTTTATTTTAAACAGGGGAACACCGAACGGGTGCGGGCAGAAAGACAGGGTGCACTTCTCAAGCTGCTTAAAAGCCTAAATAGCGACTGTGCACCCGGGTCCGAGCACAAGCGGACGTGACCAGGTCTGGGGAGGGTAGCCAGATCACAGGTAGCGCAATGCTAAAGGGTGGTCTCTCTTGGGTACACCTATAGAAAAACAGGGATTTAAAGGGCCACCGTTCATTGGTTTTGTATACTTTAGTCAAAAAAAAAATCCAAAAAGATATATATTAAAAGGTCTAAATCGGTTTACAGTTTAAGACAAAGTTTTAAAAGATAGCAAAAAGATCTACAAATATAAATCTGATTAATGTTGCCAGAAAGTTACAGAAAAGCAAGTTTCCAAGCTGCCTAGAATTCCCGTTTTTATCACTTTAGTTTTTCCTCCTTGTTTCGTTGGTTTTGCTCTTGGAGGGAGGTAGATAAGAGGCTCCTCCCAGTCGTGGAATGTTTGAAATGGACCGACTGCATAGTTTGGAGATAGAGTTGGCATTTAGAGTAGCAGCACGTGCCGCGACGATCCGTCCATCCGCCCGCCGCTGGTCCCACGCAGGGGCACGTGCTACAGTCACATGTGCTGGTGGTCCATCCTCTGCCGACGCACGGTTTGGGATTAAATGACGCAAAGACTGATTTAGAACCAAGGCTGCCCTCTTCGCCACACTACGTCAACTTCATGAATCCGGAACGATGACATTAAATATTTTTTTGTTTTAAAGGTTGTAGTTTCTCAAAAAAATTATAAAAAAAATAACCGTTATGTACATACTAGGAATGTGACTGCTACTGAAGACTTAGGAAAAAGAAAGTAGGAAAAAAAATGACCAGTTTATGAAACCCTAAAGGATTTTAATAAAGATATTCTTCTGCAGAAGCACTAAGTAATTAAAACAAGCTACACATGTTAGCTAAGTGGTTTTCTTATGAATGATAAAAATGGAAGTTGTGCAAAGCATGGAGACTGGGGTTGGTCCTTGGGAGCCATCTTTGGAGGTGTAACCATGGTGTTTCTGGACAGATGATTGGGGGATTTCCTCTTGGAAAATAACATGAATTCTCATTGGCTCCACGGTCTCCTCTGCAATGACACAGATAATAGTTATATTCAAACACTCCCAAGCCTATGCAATGGAAACCGTCTTGTTTCCTAGGCTTAACAACCACATTACCGTAATATAATCACTAATCCCTATTAATTACCAGCAATAATCAAAAGACACACATTGCTTCTTTACAACTGTGACCCATCTGTGAAATATGCATTTACAGGCACTTTTCCAGGCAAATTTTACCTGGTTTCCCTTCCTAGGTTGTCTAAAGGGACTTTCATCCACACTCACAAACCAAGCTGTTCTGTCATTTGCTATATTCCTATTTGATTGGTAGGTTGTAAAGACAGACCTCAGTCGTCAATGTGAGTACGACGATCCTTCGTACTGCCACACTGTGGTCAACGATTTGCCTTTTCAGGTCTCAGGAGTACAGCGCTGGGTTGTCAGACAGCCCAAAACTACAACTTCCAGTCATTTTAAAACATTTATTTTGGCGACGGTAAGATCGCTTACTAGCTAGAATGCTTTCATAGTAAGGGCATCACGAAAGGGATTGGTGTGTAGGCGAGACACGAACGACTGAGCGAGGACGGAAAATATGAGGTTTTGAGTAAAAGTGCACAGACCATCCCAGCATTAATGGACTCTGGCAAGCAAGTCAACACTACTCAAAGAACAAACAGATATGCAGAGGTCAGGTATGACAATATCACCTGTCCAAGCTGAAGTAAAGACAGTACCAGAGTCAAAATTCACAGAAGGCCCTCTCATTTCTGCTAACACCTGCCCGCTATGAGCGAACCCCTAACTGCCAAGTTGGGGGAGGGGGCATCGACGGCGGGCTGTGGGCGGGGCCCCGCTCTGCTCGTTAGCGGCATCTCATTAAGCTTCCTGGTACACGACCCTCATTAAAGCCAGGCAGGTTTACCGTTACAGCGGTAATTACACGGCAGCGGCTACCTTTACGAGCCCTAGCTGGAATCATTTTAATATTAACGTTAAACATCAATATGGCCACGCGCCCATTCTGGGAGAAGCAGGCACAGCTGACGGGGTCGGGGCTGCGGGGGCTGCCTTACCTGGCCGCTCAGTCCTTGCCCTCCTCCATCACCTCGGTCTCCTTGTGCACCACCACCCGGGTCACTGACATGTCAGGGTGCTGTTCTTTGGCTTCCTTTATAGCCCGGGCCAACGCCTAGAAACCCCCCCACCAGGAACAGGGAGGAAGGCTTTGCATTAGCTTAGAATATTTATTGGGGTATTTCATGGCTGCAGAATAATCCGATTCCCCCAGGAGCGGGGACTCCGTGCTTCCATGGGGATCCTCTCCGGGCAGTATCACCGACTAGGATGGCAAAGGGGGGCGGGACGCGACACACCACCATATCCGGGGATCCCTGCAGAACCTCAAACATCATGGGCAGCGAAGCTGACGACGAGCATGATTTTCACCCCGAAGCACTGAGACAGTCAGGGATTCCCGGGTTTGTTTCCGTGTTTGTGATGCTCGTGTCATTTTCCGCTTCTCATCTGATTCAAATTCTAAGAGACAGCCATGCTGCTCATTTAGACCATCCCCTGATTTACCCCTACATTCCTGACACCCGATGCCTTTCTGTTCCGCTTTGGTCCATCGCTTTTACATCACGTTTGTACAAAGCGACGTACACACGAGAATCGGAAAACAGAACTGGAACAGATGGCCTTACCCAACAACCCCATGGCGATGACTTACTGTGCCAGCCTTGGGATTCGAACCCACAGTCTTCGCTAAGGTACACGCTGTACCCATAAGGGGAATCCTCCCCCTACGCCACAGAGTTGTGTTCATCACAGCAGTACAGTCTGCCTATTCTAAGTCTCATTACAAAGCAGGCTCCGTTAACTCCCCCAGGCTTATGAAAATCCTCTTAATGCTGCCTTCCCAGGGTAAGGGAGGGGGGTGAGAGCCCAGGAAACAATGTTTATTCGCAGTTAACAAGCTACCAGCTTCACACTAAGGGTATACTCACACTAGGTGGTCTGTACTGAGCCTGAGCACGTTTGACGGGTGTGATCGTTCTGTACCATGCCCGGGCCTGCTTCGGCTTGTTTGTGCGGTACACATCCGTGCTCGGTAAGTCTGTAAGAGGGCCGTGTGTCATCGCGCCCAAAACGGCTCCAAATAAGCCACAAAACAGGACATTAATCATGAACCTAAGTGTGCTGTGTGAAAACGCTTTCCTTCCTACGTTTTCTTCAACACAAAAAAGGCGCACAGTGATGATGAAAGCGTGCTCAGCCCTGGAACGTTAAGCACAATGTGAACACAGACCTGTGAGGGTGGGATGAGGGGGAACAATCGCGCTCAGGCATGGTACAAGACAACTGGGCCAAGCGTGAGCATGCTGTCAAACACCATGTCAGCCTCCCACCAACCTGACGCAGTGAGACCCCCCCCCCGCCGGACTGACACCCAGCACCTGTGAGACCCCCCCCCACCGCCGGACTGATACCCAGCACCTGTGAGATCCCCCCAAACTCCGGATGCAAGTCTCACCTGATCGTGGTCGATATCAGAGTCTCCCGAAATGACGATGCGCTTTTCAATTCTCGTCTCTGAAACCCCACCTTTCAGCATCTGTGGATGAACAGCAAACAAAAAACAGCTCAAACTACTCCTGCGTTCCAGAACTTAATAGACTCGTGACTTCATTTTGCAGCTGTTTCGCACGAGTGCCGAGCCTCACATACAAATGCTACCCGGCAGGTGAGGCAGGTGAGGCAGCCGGACACGACGGAGCAGAGATTCGATTTCGCCAAACTGCCGATCGGCTGAGAGCAGTCTGAAGTGCGGCAGCAGCGCGTCACCCGCAGCCAGTGGGGGGAACCGGGAGGTGGGGGCTCATCGGCAGTCTGTCACCATGAGACTCACTGGCAGGCAAATGGCCGATCGGCGCGCTTGCAGAGCGCTGCGGTCAGCAGAGTCACTCAAACACCAGATGGAGCCGCGGAGCTCAGAGGTACGAGGCAGCAAGCTGCGGTCTGTTTGGTTCCAAACTTGATTAATTTTCAGGGGAGGGCGAGGGAACGCGAGCTGCTTCCCAGCGCGTGGGTGGGCGGGCGGACAGACAGTTACCTTGGTGATGTGCGTGGTGGTGGTGGTGCACAGGGACTCCGAGGTGATGGTCTGTGCAGTCATGAGCATGCCGGGCTCTCCGTCCCCGGCGCCGTCCACCTGCAGGGGCCGGGCCCAAAGAATGCGACACATGACGACGCTGAAGGGCCACGGACCGGCCTACGGGCCCCGGATCAAGCTCCTACCTGCGCAGCCTCGTAAGTGATGGTTTTGGTCTCCGTGTGCACGATGGGCACCTCCAAGGTAGAGATCTCCGTCTTCTGGGCAGCGAAGGTGTCGGAGATGGTCACCATTTCTGTCTTTACCACTGGGGGCTGCGGGGCGGGGTAGGTGGGGAGAGTGATGAGCAGGACGAACACGCACACGGAACAACACGCGAAATGGCGTGTTCATAGCCCGGAGGAATTGACGTGTATATTAAAATAGAGGAAAAAGGAAGAAAACCCAACAAATTAAGAAGGATGAAGTCTTTGGTTGGATAACGCACCTAACTGCATGCAGGAGGGGAAAAAAAAAAGACGGGAAAGAACAGACAAACACTGCACCCCCGCTTTGCTACGTCGGCATCCGAAGTAAGATTATAAAAAATAAACATGACGCATAAAGTTGTGTTCAGGATTTTCGGCAGGCAGACCGACTGCAGAACCATGAGCCCTGTCCCTGGAAGCGGTCGCCTCCCGGAATAGTGTAGGGGGGGCAGGCCAGCATTAAGACGGGGGG
>JAODLC010000005.1:343887-355174 GCA_026781145.1 Hippopotamyrus pictus
GCCCACTAAAACTCATGAAACTGTAAATAGTAGTATAAGGTAACATGCCCATTATTTCTCTATGCAGGTGAAACACTCCGTTGCATCATGGCCGGCGACCCCCCCAGGCAGATACATGGTCCAGTCCCACCCTCCGGATATGGCCATCCATCTGCCGCAGCCACGTGGGCGTCCCCTTGGCCTGGTCTAGCTGCTCGGGTCCCCAGCAAAGAGGATCAAGATGATGGAAAACCGGACACTGAAAAAAGTCCCTGATCTGGGACCAACCCAATGTCCTCTAGGTACTGATCCTGCCTCAGATATGATCCTCCCAAACAAATGGATCCTGAGTAAAAACTATAAGCAGAACAAATTGGTTTGAGTAGAACTTGTTACTAAGTAATAAAAGACAAAGAAAAACAGGATAAATCAAGTCAGTAGGGAGATTTGGGCCCCATTGCTTGAATCGCATTTCACAGGGACGCCGTCACCTCCGAAGGATGTGGTGAGGTAACGGAGCCCACCCCCAAATCAATGACTTCACCCCAAGCCAATTTCCCCCGCTTTGGGCCCCGTGCGTCTGACGAGGACGCGTCTGTCTCACTGGACACGAGCGTGCCGCAGATCCGCCGCAGATGGGAAACGTGTGCTTTCTATCAGCCGATGACGTCAGATGGTTGTCTGAAGGGGGAGGCCTCCTTCAAACCCAGTCAATTAAACACAGAGCCAAACTTCTGGGAGGTGGGGGGGGGGGGGGCAACATCTCAAACTGAAGATGCTTGGAAGAGCAGAGAGGAAAGCAGACCTAATGTGATGCAAAGAACAACCAAAATGAAACAGATTGCCCCCCACCCAAGTGCTCTCAGCAGCTGGGCAAGTGAGCGATGCAAGAAAGCCGGACCCCCCAGTCCCTACTGCCACCAGGATTCATTTATTTTTATCTGCAAATGAACACAACTACATGAAGAACAGAGTCAGAGAAACAAATGTCCAGCAGGTTTGGGTCACATGCTCAATCATCACAACAAGACGTGTGATTGGGCGAGGGAGCATTAACCTCATCACAACGAGACGTGTGATTGGGCGACGGAACATTAACCAGCATCAGTCTGCAGCTGTAAAGGCGTCCAAGGAGATAAGCCAGCCCTGGCCGTAGCTGCACCCACTCCAAACTGAATCCTCCAACCATGACATAAATGGGCATGTCTGAACATCCTTGGACATCACGCAGTGGATGCTGTTCCCATGGAAATCACACCCCCCCCCCAGCAAAGCTAAACTCACTGAATTTTGCAGCAAGGACCCAAAAGACCCACATGACAGTGCCCACAGTGCGATAATATAATGCTACGCTGACCCCCCCCGTCATCATCGCTACACTCACAGCACTAAACTCACCGGATGTGAACGCGGAAGCTCAAACACTAACAGCCACAGCTACCAAGCAAAGCACCAGCCCCCCAAACCAGCCTCTAATGCAGGGGGTAACTTTTTGATCAAAGGTCCACATCAGATTTGTGTTCAAAGTCAGAGGTCGGGAACAATTTTCAATAACTTTAATGAATAAATTTAATGAATAAACAATAACTCTATATTACATATCAATATATAGCAATAGAAGGAGCTTAATGTAAAGACTTAACACTTGCTGAACAATGACACTCTGTCATGGGTGGGGATTTTAACATGTTATGTGTGTGTGAAGTTTGATGGTTCTAGATTGTAATTTTTACTTCCAACCACATTAAGCCTTTTTACGGTAACCATATTGACTCATAAGGTGCATTACTGGCTTGATCTGGATTAACTTGTGGTTTGGTCTGCATCCGAACCACGGTCCGGACTTTGAGAAGCCCTTTGCTTTTTCAACCTTTCTTAAATCCCTCAAGTGAACAGAGCCCAAAAGCCAGAGTTCCCCTACAACATTATTATTTTTGTGATGTATAATAGCTAATAATAGTGACATTTCATCAATTTGAGAAATGTCTCATTGGACCACCTACAGCTACTCTTCAGTCGGGGATCCTTGTCTGGTTTGTTTAGCCATCGCCTGTAATCAAATGTCACGCTCTTGGTCACGCTCTTTGTACCATCGTTGCACATTTTTTACACTTGTCACTGAGACCTGACATCGTCACGCGAATCAGGTTTCCCCCTTAAACACAAAAAAAACAATCAACAGCAAACTACTTACTTCGAATCTGACGTTTGATCTCCTTTGCAGGGTCCAGCCAGCACTAAAAAAAAATAGAGAGAGAGAAACATTAAGAGACATGAAGATTAATGTGCTGTTTGAGGCTGGTGCCGACACAGGCTTCGGCGCCTCCTGGTGAAAAGCGACACACGGTGACCCCGAAATCTGAGAGCCACACAAACAGTAAGAAGTCAATCCCGTAAAGCGGGCCGTGTAAACAAGCATGCCGAGCGGGACGTTTATAGGAACTCTCGGGATTACAGAGCTAATCCCCTCAGGTCGATGTGGACCGGCATTAATGCCACGTTCTCCGCCTCCGGTCGCCACGGCAATTTGGCTCCTCCTTCCACAATGGAATAGCCGAAACCGGGACTGAGGGGTACCCCGGTGACCTCTGAGCAAAGACGAGAAACTTCCCAGTGAGGTCCGTCTCCCGTCGCAGTGCCCCTGTGAGTCTGAGGACGGCTCATGTGGCGAGGAATCGACACGCTAGACACCATTATAAATGGAGCGTCCGCTTAATTATCACACGTTGGCAATGCAGTGTTCTCACTTTGATAGCCAGGTGCATGCGATTCACCCGTAAGCAGATGGGGGGGGAATTCCACTCCAAACCGCTCACACCCATTTCTGACACCATACACTGTGATATCGCTGCAGTGAGAGCCTCGCCAAAGCCCATTCACACACATCCAAGCACATTTTTACTGTCAAAACGGTATAAGGCTCCATTTCTGGAAGGTTTTAATTTTTTCATTGCGTCACAGTTTTTAAGTGCCTAACCATCAGACAGTGGTTTCCATGGAAACTAAATGTTCAGTTTAATGCTCTCAACATGACCCCCCCCCCCCACCACCACCACAACAACCATGGTGTCATAAAAACAAAACTGCAGGGGCCCAACACAGGCAGGAAGACCTCACCAACCATTTTTGCAAGTCTGGCTTGAAGCGCGTGGCATTTTGTAATGAATTATGATGGCGGTGCGTACAGAGTGCGTACGGTATTGTCAGGGCAAAGGAAGAGTTGCTGTTCTGGATTTATGGCAAAAGCAATGGCATCAATTGGTGTGCAAAGTGCTCCCAGTGAAAGTGTTCACGCAGTTAGTGGCAGTCTAACAGCCAGGGCAGTGTTTCCTAATCCGGTCCTCGGGGACCCACAGACGGTCCAGGTTTTTGCTCCCTGCCAGACAGCAGAGTTCTGCTCCCTCCTAGGAACAAAGGACCGGACTGGGAGACATTGAACTAGAGTCCAGAAGGATGCAAAAGCTGCACAGAAATGCCCTCAAATACTGGGATGTACTGCATCTCACAGTGGTGGAGTTTCATTCCCAGCCCGGGGGAACCGTTTACTACAGAGGTGATGGAAAAAGAATCATAGATACGAATGACGTTTCTACATGCTGCTTAGGGACCCTCTAGTTTTTGCAAACGGTACCTGTCAGATGAATTCATTTGTTTACCAAGTTCCCCATTAACTCTGATTAACTCTGTTATGAGAAGGTGTGCGACTCTACCTTCTGGTCTGCGTGGTCTTTGTAGCACAGTCCGAAGTAATCCTTCTCCAGGAGGTTGAGATGTTCGCACACTTTGACAAAGAGGACGATGCCCTTCGCCCGTTTCTGGGAAAACAAAAGCAGTAACGATTTGATAGGGTTGGAGGAGCAGCCCACATTGCTGACTGATGGTACTGCTGCAACAAAGGATCAACGGAACAATTTTCATCGTGTTTCTCAGAGAAACATTTCAGCAGGGGGGGGGGCGTGTTTTAAGTGAGGCACTTGTAATACAGCCACACTCCAATGGGAAAAAGGCACCTTTTCAAGGAGAACGAGGAAAATGGGTCTTTTTCGGAACAGCGGACATGCCACGTCACACTTGAGAGAAAGAGACAGATTGAGAGTAGGCTGATTTAGGTCTTGAAATTGAAACTACCAGGCCTGCATCTCCGGGGCCAAGGGCGGCTGAGGGCGGGGCAAGCCTCGCACATGCTCAGTTGGTGGAGCCTCTTGCTGCCGATGTATAGATGGGGCCAGGTCAGGGCAGGGAGTTTGGGCGCGAACACATTCATCCGCCAGCGTGACGGCCCGCTGACCGCCATGGAATGAGGAGAGCACGAAGCCTCGCTCGGCCCTGATGGGGGGGCGGATGGACATAGCCCCGGGGGGCAATAACGTTACGGGACGCGTGGCACTGGAATCCTAAAAACCCAACAGAGGGGGGGGATAATACAATGATGCCGATTCCCAGAAGCTGGGAGGTAGGGGTGAGGGGAAGGGCCCGAAGGAAAAATGCGAGGCATGATGCTTTTATCGGCCAGGCCGCAGAAATGCGACAAAGCAGACTGCAGCTACCTCGTTATCGTCCTGACAATGAGCTCTGTTAACTGCGAGCCACTGGCTGGGATGCATTCTGCCAGTCCGCCTCAGGTCACGTGACTGACATTCCTGCACTGGCAGCCAATGGGCACACACCTTGATAGAGAGACCAGTTACAGTAACAACAAAAGACTCACCCCACAGCTGAGCGAGTTTGCCATATTTATTCTCTAACTGTTTAATGCAGATTACCCACCAGTCATCACAGAGCATGAAGAAATTATATTCCAGTAAATGCCCACAAACCTAAAAAGGGTGAACTGTTCTAAAAGTTAAAGCTCACAAAAACAGATGAGTTATGATCTAATGTCATCATCAGTGAAGGTTCTCGTCTGTTCAATATTGCTGCAACAGAACCTGCGACAATCTTGTAAGCTTGATGGGACCTTACAGAACTCCGGTTCCCCGCTGAGCGGCGTGTAATTCTGACCGGCATACCAGACAGCCGTGCCGCGTGCAATCAAAACAAGCGCTGCTAATCAAATTACCGAGACAAAGAAAATGCAAACGGCACCAACCAAAGGGGCCTGGCTGACGCTGAAAGGAGAGTCGACTTCCTCTTAATCCCCAATACATAAGAGGCACGGGATAATTTTTTACGCCAAGCGACAAACAGGGATGATGGTAAACCGGTGCCCCCACAGCACCCACTCACTTCAGTATCATATATATTAAATCATCGTATGTCCTGTAGGTCAGACCCAGACGGACATCCCTCAGTGACGGCTCGCTGAGAGACCCTCTGCCATTCTCGAGCTGGGCTAGGAGAAGTTTCTGCATCAAGGAGCATTGAAATGCAGGTTGCAGCTTGGCAGAAGCGGCCAGCTGGCCACAGCTGCACCAGCGTTAGTGCTAGAGTGTCCTAAAAATAAAATCTCAGGTTTTTTCCACAATAAATCTGATTTTCGATTCTAATTGATTTCCCCTCCCCTACTCAAAATCACACTACAGATGACAAATAAACGGTTCAAAACAAGTTTTAGCTATTTTTTTTTTTACTTTAGGGTTAAAGTGCAATCTGACAAGCCAAAAAAGATGTCTGTAAGTGAGATGGCACACCACGCCATTGTAAACGCTTTTAGAAACTTCGCTGGGAGCTGCACTTCTCCCACTCTGCTGTGTGCCTCTGCTTTAGATGCTGGAACAAATTTGTCGTGCTGATTCCTCTGGTTGCAACAGTTTTTAAACATACTTTGCAACGAGGACTTGTTTGGTCTGTGTCCGACGGCGCAAAACCGAACCATCGCCGTGTTTGTGAATCCGCTACAGTGTTTGGGTGCGCCGCGCTAATTTACCCGTGAAGAATGGGGCGTCGCATTAGTTCCGCTTTTGGCGCTCGCTTGTAAAATAAGTAATAGAATCGATTTTCATAAAAACACATCGTCCTGAACTGTAAATTCGAATTAAATCGACTTATCGCCCACCTCTAGTTAATGATGCATTGAGATGAGCGGAACTGATGGGGTTTCTGAAGTTGGCCTTGCACTTTTCTCCAGGTTACTTGATGTAAACCCACAGGGGGGCAGACTGTTCCAACCATGACTATGAGCTACAGGGACTCAGCAGGTCGCAGTGGGAGGACAGTGCCGTCACTCAGCCGCCGTCTCGGGGAAAAAGTTCCTCTGGAAACCGGAGGGCGGAGCCACGAGGGGCCACTGCGAGCGGGACGAGCCTGTCGCCAGAGACTGGGCGTTGTGACGCAGGTCGCCCTGCGCTTCGGGGGGAAGCTGAGGACAGCGCGTCCCCCATTAGCGTGCCGCATTCCAGCCTCGCCGGCCAATCCTGCAGACTCGATTGAAAGTGGCAAGGGCACGCATTCGGAGGGAGAAGAGGGAAGCCGGCTGGCCGCGGGGGCAGAGCTGGGAGCCCGGACACGTGAGCAGCGATGCCATGTTTCGGCCTGACCGAAGTCGATGGCCCAGAATAACCAGAGGCTCCATTATGAAGAGCAGAGAACTACATGCCAAAGGCACTCTCTCTCTCTCCCTCACTCCCATTAGCAGAGATTTGGCGCTCCTGGGTCACTCGATTCACTAAGTACACTGTCCACATGGCTCATTAGGGCCAATGAGCACCGGCTGATGGGGCCAGAAAAATCGGCCGGGGCAGGGTCAAGCAATGACAGGGAAGTTCATGACCAGCAGACAAAAATTCAGGGTACAAACTGCACAAGCATGCCCCCATAGCAGGCTAACTGTGCACAAGAGGCGTGACAGAAGCGGCCCATTTCGGCTGTGGAACTCGCAGCCAGGAGGCCGCTAGCTTTGGGCAGCGCCTGAAGGCGTCACCTATGAGCTATTCGGGAACAATCCATCCACGGCCTTTAGGGACGGGGTGGGCGAGGACAGTGGGTGTGTGTCCTAAAGGTTGCCTGTCAGCTCTCCAGAACAGTCTCTGTTGTTTCCAACTTGCAGAGGCCTCGCGAATGACTCATCGGCACCCCCCCCCCCCACCCGTAGATTTTTTATTATGCATTATTTCATTGTTTGAGCTTATGGATACACAATCGATTGGGCTCCAAATGAAGTTTTGCCAGTTGAGTCACGCTTGACTTTCTCCATGACGGCTGCTTGAGCTCCACTAACTGCGGATGACGGCTAATTAACTAAATTAATAACTAACCGGCATGCTAAATTACACACTGCAGCAAAACTAAAATGTCAGCACTGTACAGTATAAATCAAAAGCACTTTAAAAATAACATGATGACAAAAAAAAAAGAAAAAGTAATATAAACTCATCCAGGATTAGAGGCGTAAGCGTGAGATCATCTCCAAGTAGCTCAGCCTTCATGGATCGATAGGGACCGGCTGACTTAAGTGCCCAGAACGCCCCATTAACAGCTTGAAAGGGGCCATTTCCGCACTGGCAGCGGCACCAGTTCTGGCCTCACGTGTAGCTCTCGGATGAGAACCAGGCCCCGGAGCACCAACAGACACCCGGCCCGCTGCTGGCTGGCTCGGGGCGCGGCCCGGCGGACACCCGGCCTCGGAAATCTCAGCAAGCCGACCCCCATCGGTTAAGCCATAAACACTCGCCGAGCATCATTCGCCTGGCTTTGACGACGACAGACTGCGAATGATTACAGAAAACAGGAGCAAAAAAATAAACAAAACGGCATACATCGTGAGGACAGCCTGGCATCGTTGGTACGCAAACAGGCAGGACCAGCTGCCTCGGGCGGCTAATTGTATTCCGGGACCGTCAGAAATTAAGGATCATCTCTGGAATGCTTTGTCCGCCATTAAAAAGGTCCCCAAAGTACAGGCATTACAGTCCATTATAAACATGCCTGTGTCTTCTGGCTGAATGACCCCCAACAATGGCGCGTACTGATGGCTCAGCCTTTCCGCGGCCGCGGACAAAGCCAGCCCTGTGGCGACCGGCCCGCGGAGAGCAATGAGAGCCAGGGTCCGTTCAGGGCCCCCGCGCAACACGTTCGGCGGCGCTGAATACACGATATCGCGGGGATGCATTCAGGGGAGCAGGCGTGGGTGGGGGGGGCGGAAACAGCTAGCGGACTTTAGCCGTACATTGGCGATCAAATTCCTCAGAACTGGCGTGTTACTCCTCATTTTCCTATGCTGGGGGGCACATGCTGAGAGTTCAACCTGACTGCCACATCCCTCCACAAATAACCCCCCATGTAGACCCATGGGGGTGATTTATCCTTTGCTGCTTATCTGGCACAGCAACCTCAGCGCCGTCTCACGTCTGACCTGCCACCCCACGGCCCAGCACACAGCGACATCGGCCCATTCCCTCTCTGCACGTCCCAAGGACAGAGGTTCTCCGAAAGACGCAGGAAACTCGGTCTCTCTGTGCCGTTCCGTGGCACGGTTCCCTGCCTGATGTGTCCCAGCTTGTGGGAGGTTCACAGGAATCCTGCACGTCGCTCCGGCTACAGGACTGGGATCGGCGGACGCGTGCGAGCGGACAGGGCTCATCCCATCATGGGGAAAGGCGTGAAATCATGGGGAGGGATGCGGCGACAGACAGATGCATTCCAGGGTGTATAAGTATTCGTTTGGCAAATTGCAGCAAAAAGAGTACACAGTACACAGAATAATGAAGTAGAATTACACTAAGTGATCTAAGACTAGCGAGAGCATAAGTGTGTGTCTGGGACTGTCCCTGTGTTATAAGTACAGGGAAACGTAGAAAGTACAGCAAACTTAAGAATTTACATGAGTGATTCTAGTAGGTGGGGGCTGGCGCTTTAAAATACCCCCAATCTCGAGCCGAAACGTCATCAAGGGCCAGCGTGTGTGGGATAGTGCCTAATTAAATCAATCGAGCCTCTTCAGCTCCAGTTCTCTGCTCACACCATTAGCCTGCAGACAAAAATAAGATCAGCTTACACTCAACTTGATTACGGCGAAAAGAACAAGGGGGGGAAAAAAATAAAAATCTCCGTAGGGCCCCCGTAACTCGATCCGCTTGGAGCTTCAATCTCGGTTCTCCTGTCCTGGTGCATGCTGGGAATCACACCAAGAGCCCAGGCGCAGTCAATAAAACCCCATGAGCGATCGACAATGTCCGAGTTCTAGTAAGTTCCAGCACACTTCTTTAAATGGTATTCAGCCCCTGGGAATGTAAAGGAGAAGAGCGAGAATCTCACATACGCATGCGCTCCCATGCTTACGTGTGTCCCAATTGGACCCGGCATGAAGGTATTTTGATGCTGAAGGCCCTCAGAGCGTATCGCTCCCGAGCTGCATGGGCGTGAGGCAGCCGCCGCATGGTGCCAGTCACCTGCAACGCCACTCACCCGCAACGCTGCTCCCCAGCAGACTGCTTAGCGGCTCTCCCACAGACACCAGGCAGCATAAAAATGCTGAAAATAATCCCAACTCTGCCGGGAAGACCAGAAAATAACGCTTCTCCAGAAAAAGTCCGGCGCACTCAGCTGAACTGTCACAGTGCCCTTCCTGTAGCGAACGACGTCATCGTGGTGAGACTTATAAAGGACATGACAACGTGCACACACAGAACCCAAACTTCATACAGTTTGAGTGGAAAAGTATTTAATGCTAAAAAAAAAAAAAAAAAAACTAAACCTTCATGTACAAATTAGACAAGACCATCCTAATTCTATGCAAGCCTACAGCTAATCTGTCTGTTGTACTTTTGTGTTATACGTCAATCACAGTAATCCATACAATTAACAGAAAATCCCACGCTTGCAGAAGCTGTGCCATTCATCCTTCAGCTTTAGATTAAACGTCTACTTGGTTACGAAGGGCGCAGCGCAAATCCATTTTACGAATCTCTAGCGAGGCTCAAACGGAGAGAATAAAGGGTTTAAGGAAAGGCCGGGGAGCCGAAGCGAGGGTGGAGCCCAGGACTCGAGTTCGGCTGCAGCGGCCCGGATCCCTGCGTGGACAGTGCCGCTCGCCCCTCTGGGCCCCAGCCACGACGACTAAATCAGCAGACGTAAGGATCACGGGCCAGTGACCCCGACTGGGTGGCCCGATAACCAGGCATGTCGGAGGGGTGTGGATATACAGGCGGATTGGGGGGGGGGTAAGCACTTCAAAGGGGCCTGAAATCATATAAAAAGTTGCTGCAGGGGCCCCAAGGCGGATTCCTAGCTAAGCACCTGCCAGTACCCCCCCCCCCACTCACCTCCACCTCGCAGGGCAGCAGTGAGCCGTCCAGCAGGGTCACCTGACACGTCACAGTCTTCATCTTCTTGGCAGGCTTCAGAGAGGACTTCACCTCAGCCTCCGGTTTCAGCTGCTCGCCCTCGTCTATCTTCTCCCCGGCCTTGCTCTCTACCAGGTCCTCCTCCTCCTTCCCGTCGCCGATCCTTTCTGGAAACTCCTCCCCTTTCTCCTCTTTCGCAGGCTAGGACAGAGAGAGACGGTCGCCCCTTAACAGAGAGGTGGCTCGGGAGACCGGAACCTCCACGCTGCTCCTGCCTTTAAGGCTCTTAAGCTGAACCATACGACGGTTTTATCTCAGAAGACGGAGTTTCCATTGGCTTCATTGCTAGAGCTGATGTCAATGGGCGGATCGAAATTAGATAATGGAAAAAGGCATGCTGCCTCTAATAGTGACCGAAAAAATGCACGCAGAAGGCCTCTGCTTCAGCATTAAAACAGCGCGTTTCCTGTTTTCTTCAGCTGTGAAATAATCTCAGATAAAGGCTTAATATGAGCAACCCGACAACAAGAAAAGCAAAGATAAGCTTGCAGTGAGGCTCGCGATTCACCCGCAGCAGAGCAGGAAGGAAGGCCTCGCGCTCCCGGACTGCTTCCCTCCGATCGGCCGCCGCTGACGTCCTGCTTTCTCCCACCTCGTCCAGACCTTTCGACCATGCTGGGGCGGGGGCAGAAAGGAGAGACCCGAAGCGGCCCTGCCGTACCTGAGTGTCGGCGCTGCCTATGGAATGACTCTCGTCCCTCTCGGCCTCCTGGGGGGACGCCTCCTCCGGTGGGGGGGCCTCCTGCTCCTCCTCCGTCGGGGCCTTATCCTCGTGGTCCTCGCTGGGCTCAGTGCGACTCTGTGACTTCTGTCTCTTGAGCCACGGGGGCAGGAAGCGGGAGAGGCCCCGGGCCTCCTTGGACTTCCTGTCCGTCTGCGGCGCGTCCCCGTCTTGGACGGCGGCCGGCTGCTCAGGCTCCTCCTCGGCGTCCTGCTGCTGCGCCGCCGCCGGCTGCTCGTCCGCCTTCTCCGGCTCCTTCTTCACCTCAGTCTCGGAAACGACCTCTGTCGTCATGGTCACCGGTCAC
>JAODLC010000005.1:359755-390720 GCA_026781145.1 Hippopotamyrus pictus
GAGGGAGAGAGAGAGAGAGAGAGAGAGAGAGAGAGAGAGAGAGAGAGAGACCCCATCCAAATGGTAAGCCAGCTAGAAGTGTGGCTGCTTATCCTTAGTGGAGCAGAGCCACTCATCAGAGGAGCGTCTAAACAAGCGGTCTGGTTCTATTGCCCGATTTTAAAGCGAAATGGCTGGTTAGGTGAATGCTAGAGACAAAGAGTCAGCCCGGGAGAAGGCAGGGCTCAGAGAACGGTCTCTGAAAGCAACGGCGTGAGCAGAAAGGCAGAAGCACGCACACAGCGAATGCACCAACGCACTGCACGACACAGGCATGCGGGCAGCACTTACTCAGATGACACGATGCATTTTAGGGAAGCGCAGGAAAAACCCCCAGGACCTGCTGGCACATCCGGCTAGAGAGCGCAAAACTTTCGGGAATTCCCACCTGACACCGAGCAATAGAGATTTCACTGCCAAGGTCTCCAAGCAAAAAGGGGGGGGGGGGTGGGGGGGTTCCCCCTCCCCCCCACAACACCCGCGCTATATCCGATGCCAAACAGGGACTGCTTCAGAAAGTGACTGCTAAATGGACAGGACACAGACTAAAGCTTTCAGAAAGCCACCTCAGCTCCCGCATGGTGAAACTTTCGTGCTAAAGGTCAATGCCTCCCCCCACCCTGAAGCCTGTGAACAAACACAGCCTTGCAGTGCATCCCACGGGTGCCTATGACCTCGCCCTATGCCAAGGTAAACCCAGATATCACGTGCGCTGCCTGATTTCCCAGTCACTATAGTGACAGAGGTCTCCAGGTTTTACGTGCGACTCAAACACGGAGGGATGCTGTTATGGGGAATATCTGGATATTTCCCCATAACTATGGAGATAATTATGGAGGTTTCATTTAACCTTTTTTTTGCTGGATCATAAGTGCTGTGCTGGCAACATCCTGCAGACACACAAAGCTCTCTGACAGGAGCATGTAACAAAAGTACCACACAAGAATGTTTATATACACAATTAACACTGCAACCACCAAATCTGTTCTGTAATTGAAAAGGTTATTAGCACCAAAAATGAATTCCGCAAAGGCTCATAAAGTTCTTTTTATTGCTGGTTATATTGAGAAGTTTAAAAACTAAACTAATCTGACTGCAGCTGCTTTTACCTCAATGTACGAAGTTGCATGCTGAACTCATCCCAAAGCTGGGACAAACAGTGAAACGTTTGGCGTTCATTATGAAACAAAGAACCGCTGGGTGCCCAGGTGCCAGCTCTCACGTGACGCAGACATGCGTTACTGGTGTCTGTACTGCCCCCCTTTTGATTTAATTATGTGAAGATTGCCTCGGTGGCAGACTGCTGTGAATGAGCAGCGCCATGTTTTGTACGTCGAACTCTGTCGGCACATCAGCGGGTTTCCAAGCATCTGCACAATGCGGCAAGTGTGAGTGGCGATCACGTGCATGGGGATGAGAAGCAGATCTCGTTTCGTCACTATTTCCACAATTTAATTGTTTTCTTTCTGCTGGCTGAATATCAGTGCTGCATCTGTACAGAAATCCCCTTTGTCGTCTGTCGTCCATCCCCCCGTCTTCTCACGATATCACATCCATCATGGCAGAACTCAAACTGACCCCATACCTTCTGGTTTCTGAGCAGGCAGAGCTGAGAGCGATCACTGTGAAGGGGACCGGGCCGCACCTCCCACCTTCAGAACGACTTAGCAGGCTCCATGCGATTCTGGGCCCCGAACTTGGGGGGGGGGGGGGGGGCATTCTACCTCCAGGGGCACGCCAAAGGGGAGGGACGGACATCTCAGACAGTCATATTAAGGTCACCGAAAGTTTAGCGCCGCAAGACACCTGGGGAGCAAGGTCCGCATTTGATGAAAAGCGTGTATTACAGGGCTAACAGACCAAATGGGCAACACATGGAAACCTGTAACACGTCACCAGCGTGAAGCTTTCCCAGAAGGGCACCGAGACAAAGATAAGTCAGTAACAGTCGGGCTGCTAAACCACAAGCAGGAGCAGGGAGTGAACTGAAAAACAGCATGTCATCAAGCTTCTTAAAGACAGCATCACTGCTGTTTAACTTAATACATCTGCAAACAGAACCCCTTTAAACTTATATTGTCTGTACAATGCTAAGAGATGACAACAGAATTAACAGACAAGAACAACAAATTCTTATTTACATTGGCAGATGAATTAGAGTATACCTGCAAATAAACTTGCTGGGCAAATCTGTCTGCGAGGGAAGGACTGTACTGGTGCACTTGTAGCTCATTTTTTTGTTTGTATAATGTTTAATGACAAAAAAAAATCCTTTCAGATCATGAAACTTTAAAAGCACCAGACAATGCCGCATTGTATGGCTGTCATACATAGTGTCAGAAAGACACTATGACCGTCAACTGTTTCAGCTTAGCATGCCACCCTTTCTGACCTCAAAACACACACACACACACACACACACACACACACACACACACACACACACACTCCACATGGCCTGTTTTCTCCAATTCAAGGCAATCACCAAAGAGCAAAGCAAACAGGACCGTGCATGGCCTTGTCTATGAAGAAGCTGAACCCTACTTTTTGCATTGACTACAGCATATCCAGAGGGAAACGGCATATGAACAGAAGCCGGACAAACAGCACGCTGCACTGATCCAGCCTCTACCGGCAGGAAATACAGACAGCTGCTCTCATGTTTATGCTTGTCAGGAGACAGTGTTTGGCCAGACTTTTCAGGCAATGTTACACAGGAACATGACCCAAAACAATGTGCTTTTTTAAATCTTTGTTTTGTTTTGTGGTTTCCCCCGATCTTCCCAGCAAAGAAACACTCCTCCTGTAGAGCCACAATCTGACAAATACCGGAGAGCTGATCACCACAGAAATCCAGCCAGGTGTGACTTTGATGAGTCCAGCTTCCAAAAAAAAACGCATTGAACGCCTCCAGAACCTGAACAAAGGCACAAGTTCAAAGACCGTCACGATCAAACTACAGAACAGGCAAATGGAAAGACAACATGTGACGAAACGGTTCACATTTGGGGTCCTGATCCTGTGCTAGCTCAAATTCTGTGCAACATCTGGTTCTCTTCGTTTCCTGTGTCTCAGTGGGGGCCGGTCGGTTTAGGCGACGTCTTCAGCATGGAAGAACCCAAGCCCCCGGCAGCAGCCCAAGCCTCCCATTCCAGAAGATGGATTTCCTCGTTGTGTTTTTGGAGTCGTCGCCTAACTTAGGGGAGTCCCCCGTTCCAAGCCAATTGTAGAATAAGGGAAAACAAACCTTCGGAAAAGGACTCTGTTGAAAGGAAAGCCATTCTGCAGGCACGACTTAAAATTCAAACTGCTGTCGATCAACAGCTGCCAAAATGCTCATTAGAGATGCTGCATTAACTATAATGATAAAAGTTTTGTTTTAGTTCAACTGAGAATGTTCAAGAGCCACAGTTAGTTCACCAGACGCTGCTGGAACCGCGACACTTTCCAGGGCCTGGGCCCCTATCTTGGGGCAAACCTATTCCAGGGCGCCCTGCCCTTCACAAAGAAAATAGAACTCTCCCCGGGGCTCCCCTTGGCTTTGTTTGTGTTACCGCACTGGATGCCTTGCGGCACCTAACTCCATGCTCCTGGTTCGGTGATCTGAACCCGACTCCCTTTCGATCGACCGGGGGCGATGGAGGCCATTGCCCCTCCCTTCTGAACAGCGTTCGCCAATCTCAACCGACTGACCCACGTTCAACTGCTGTTCACATGGAACCCTTCTCCACTTCGGCCTTCAAAGTTCTCCTTTGAATATTTGCTACAACCACCAAGATCTGCTCCCCCCGGGCCCGTGCCCTAGGCTTCTGCGCCACCGTGGCAGCCCTCCTACTCGTTGCGGTGTAGCCCCACGATGGTGTGGGAGTGCTAAGAGTCATACATTTCTTTCGTTCACCGGAGGCAACCAGAGTCCGTGACCACGATTTACCATCCTTCGTTTTCACCTTCCCCCTTGGGTGGAGGGAGTGGGGGAAGGCACGCATGGGTGCCTTCCTTAGGGCGGGCGCTCGCAGCGTCCAAATACGGTGGTTTGTGTAATAGGTACCCGATAGGTACCCAGCCTGGTTCAGGGTGGGGTCCAGTTGATGAGGGGAAGGTGGGCAGGTCGGCTGCACACACGACTGTCCACGCCACACGGCTTCCCCCTCGTTACGCCCCACCCCTGAGCGGGGTGGCACCCGTCCATTGAGGAGGGGGGCAGGGCAGGGCAGGGCAGGGCAGCAGGGCACGGTGGGGCAGTTTCCGGGGGGTTGCGAGGGACCAGGAAACGTGGGGTTGGGTAGTGCCGGCCAGTGGGAGGCCGAGGAGGAGCTGGCGAATCGACTGACCATCGTCCCTCTGCGACGGTTCTTATCCCTTCAACCGGACCTGTGATGACCCCCCTGGCCTCAGCCCACCTGGGCTTACCCCGGCCCGGCCTCAGCCCGCCAAAATGGGGCTGACACCCACCGAGAGTAGTCTGGCAGCAGCATTTTGGTGTCAGGTGGGAGCATCAGGGCGGCCACCGGACACTGACCCCATCCCCTCCACGGGGCTCACGGGGAAAGACAGGAAGTGGGGAGCTGAGCGGGATTAGGTACAGCCCCAGTCTGCCGTTAATGATCCTTCCACAGGTATACCTCCAGAAACCTTGTTACAACTTTTACTTCCTCTAGATAGTCAAGTTCAACCATCTTCTCAGTGCTCGGCCAGGGCCGTCGCCGACCCCGGCAAGGCCGATCCGAGGAACTCACTAAACTGTCCAATCTGTAGTAGCGACAGGCAGTGTGTACAAAGGGCAGGGACTTAACGCGATCTTATGACCCACACTTACGGGGAATTCCACGTTCAGGGGAAATAATTGCAATCCCCAATCTCCAGCATGCATGGGGTTCAGTGGGTTACCCACGCCTCTTGGCGAAGGGTGTGCACATGCTGGTCCACTCAGTGTGGCACGAGCAGCCCAGGACATCTAAGGGCACCAAAGACCTGTCATTACTCAACCTTGTCCCTCTAAGAAGTTCTAAGAATCTAAGAATTGGGAAGAGGGCGTGAAAGAGAGAGGAAGACCCCACCTACTGTATGCTATTACTGGCTTATCAGTGTGTCGAAACTAATATCGGCTGACAAATTTTAGATGTGCATGAGCCATAGAACTGCCTCTGATAGAATGTGCACGACGTGCACAATGATCCCTCCATAAAGCCAGACCGTGGAGACATTTTAATTGTTCATGATCTAATATTGTCAAATCACACACCCCTATTTCAGGATATTCGAGAACACCAGAGCCCTAACCCCTTTTCCACAGACACACGTCACACACAGATTTTCTTTTTGCCTTCAATGATGTGAATATGCTACCACTGTGAATTCTGTCTTTTAGCCTTAAACCGCAGACTTCAGGATTACAAAAAGCAGTGGCGCAAAACCTAAACTGGACAGGGGTGGGGAAATGTGACATCATGTGATTGAAAGGCTGTCCGGATGAAGAAAAGCAAGAACAGCAGCCAGCAGCACCCGTCACCATGTGCAAAAGACTATCTATCAAAGTCAAAAGCATGAAAGGAACCAAAACTCTGGAATCAAATGAGGAGCACAGAAACCCAGTCAGTCTGAGATGGAAGAGACCATTTTTATGGATGGGGGACGTTCCTTGGGATAAAGCTTCCACGATGTGAATATGCTACATTCACCTCGCCTTAGTTATTTTCTGAAAGAGAAGCAT
The DNA here is from genome assembly GCA_026781145.1 of Hippopotamyrus pictus. Taxonomy (NCBI): domain Eukaryota; kingdom Metazoa; phylum Chordata; class Actinopteri; order Osteoglossiformes; family Mormyridae; genus Hippopotamyrus; species Hippopotamyrus pictus. The sequence continues at coordinate 365,505 of JAODLC010000005.1, forward strand.
AAAGCTCCTTCTAACACAGTTATAGCCAATCATGAACAAGAAAACAAAATGGGTGGTCATGCACAAATGTGCACTGTGTTCAGGCTGAGGCAGACATCTGTATACATAACCCATAACACCACGTGCCTAGTGCACCCCCCATAATCCTGTCGCTCATAACTGTCCATTGTCACATAAGGGCATGGGGGTGTGTGAGCCCGCTGTCGAGGGCTGCTCATGGGGTACAATCAAGAGGCTGTCCACCCTCAGGTACTTCCCAGGGGTCGCACCTACGTCACGACACTCCCATCTTCCCATCCAAACTGTCTCTGACCATTCAAGTCGACTGAAAACACAAAAAAACAAAACACAAACATACAGATAGCATTGTCTTTAATCTTTACATCATAGTTTATGCTAAACCGGTCTAACCAGTCACCCAGTTCAAAGCAGGCAGTCACATGCGTCTTAATAGATCTCTGGCAATAAAACGGGATGATTCATCCCCTAAGGACACAGATGCCATCTGGAAACCCATTTCCAGAGTTAGCCAAACGAAATTCGAAACAAAACCCATCCAAAGGTGATCCGGGGGGGGGGGGGGCGCAACCTGCCCAGCTGACCAATCGGAATGCGGGAGGAGATTCTTCAACCCAAAAACTAGTACAGGGCTGATTGAGGGAACAAGGTCGACCGCGAGCGCCGGATGTCCCAATTAGTATTCTGGGGTGGGAAGACAGACATCTCCAAGAGCCAGGCAGAGAACGAAGCCTCAGCTGGCTCTACAAAAGCCCCACCACCAGCGTTCCTATTCCAGTGCTGTGGCGGAAACCAGCACCTCAGATGATTTCCTGGTGGGAAGAGGAGGCTGAGGCCCAAGAATTTTCGTTCCATCCCAGGCTCCATCCCCCGGGTAACAAACCCCCACCCCCACCCACCTCCTACGAGCAGATGAGAAGCAGAAATCTTGTTTTTACAACTTTTTACAACTTTCATCACTACCGGTCATCCTGCAGAAACCCCGACCACCCCGAAACCCTCAGCTCAAGCAAACTTGCACCCTCATGCCCCACAGAAGACTGATTGTCACTGCATGAGCGTCTCTGTACATATTGCAAAGATGAGACAAAATTTATACACAAGCCAGAGACATCAGGTTAGTGTAAAAAAACACTGTAAAGAAACATCAACACAACAACAGTGTTTTGTGACTGAAGTGGTAATTTCCAACATCAAGAAAAGCATCCGCTTGATGTACATGTCACAGCAGGCAAAACACAGGCGGCTTGATGTGCCTTATTTTGTGCTTTTGATCCAAGTAATTCATCCAGTGCTTGACACTGGGAGCGTTTCCTTCCAAACTGGATGTCTACTGTTAATCTCTTTTTAACAACGCCTGGCAGTGCTCCAGGCCCGAGGCAGTGTGTGCTGGGGTACTTTCCCCTCCCACGCCCCCAGACCCGCCCCCTGCTATCCCATTTCAGAGCAGTGGATCGGTGAAATCGACCTGGTTTGAGCTAGCTCAAGGGGCCAGCAAATGCCAATCCGGGACAGATAACTACACATCACGTACACAGACGGCGCCTGGTTCGCTCCACATGCGGGCATCTGGGACCATTCATTCATTACGAACTATACAGGAAACCATATGAGGTCAGATATGGGGCAGCTTGTGTCAGTCATCGTGTAAAATGAGGGCCCCCATCCAAAAAAATAAAAAAAGGCCACACAGCCAACAGAGTTGGTTTTGTGGACAGCCATCAAATCTTTAAAATGAATACCTCAAAGGTCAGATGAAACATGAAAATCTCTCATAACTTTCATACAATGGTTTACATTAACATCAAGCCCCATTTCAGCACCAGCTGGAGCAAAAAAACACTAAGGACACATGCCATTCGGAGCGGAAGGGTATGCTCTGTTGAGGGTCACGCCAAGGGCTTGGACAACATGGGGGACACTATACTCTCTATGACTCCAGCTGTCTTCACAGGACGCTCAGGAGGAGAGATGTTCCCACAACCCTTCCAAACGGTCAAGCTCTCCCTACCTCACACAGTGCAGCGAGGACCTGGGGGTAGAGTGGGTGGGGTTCAGGACAATGTCAGAGTCTCTCAGCTGCAAACAGGAAATGCTGAGGCCAACCCGTCCAGCAACTCTGACGAATTCATATCTGATCTCAACTGCTCACCTGTGCAGTGAGGAACTGGGAAGGTAACTTTAGAAAGTTCTACTCCCAAAATAGCAAAGCACAGAGAATGGCAGCTTCAGAAAATGCCTAGAAAGTTCTCTCTTATATTACCTTTACAGCTATACCAAATCTACCAGCAACCAGATGGTAGCTGCAGCAAATACAACAAAAGTTTAGTACTGGCCAAAGTGAAACTACTTATTGTAATGCTACTGTTGACGTAAGCATTTAAGAATAATATTTACTGTAGACCGCCAGTCAAATATAACAGAACATCATTGAACAAGATTACCAGACACTTTAGAATGCTAATAAACTGCTCAGCCAGTCCACAACACAGTATCAAAAAAAAAAAAAAATCCATCTGATTTACTGCTTTTGTGGTTTGTACCATGCAAAACTGCTGTCTGGTCTTGTTTGATGTCCACTAGGTGTAAAAACAGATTAATGTAAAACCAAGAGAACACACACCAATCACGCTGCCTTGCAACGAATGATGCGATGTTCCTCACCTAAGACGACAGATCAACAAAGTGGACGTAACCAAAATATCTAAGAAACAAGAAAGTCCCTGCTGTTGTCCCCGTCAACTTAATCCTATTTGCCGAAATGAAACGTGCCAAGGAACAAAGCCGTAACAGAACTAGCACAATTAAGGACGAGAAGTAGAAAGTCATTCTTTTCAGAAGAGAAATTCCAGTGGGTGTTGAATAAGAAGGGAAAAAAATGTGTTGCTAGGGCAGTATATTCAAAACCTTTTCACAGAAGAACAAACTATTGTTTGGTAAATGGAATTTAAAGTATTTTCTTTTTAATACAGAACGTTATTTTTGGATGCCCTTCATGCAGGGAAAAATTAGGCCGCATCACCACAATTTTAGCTGCCCTTTCCCTACTGAAAGCCACAGAGCCACTGCGAATCCAGAGCGGTCACACAACTACATCCTCCTGAACTTGGATGAGAACTTCTTGAAGCTCCTGAAGGACCGACTGCAGAAGATATGAGGACGGAGGTGCATAAAGGCTGAGTCAGAGGCAAGGTATAGAACGTGTATGGTCCTCAGCTCCCTAACTGATGCATGCTGCTTCGAGAATTGAGGGTAAGGACTTCCAAGGAAACAAGCTATCCAGGCAACTCGCTAAAGAACAGTAGTTACTATGCACATACAACACATATGCACATGCATAGTTAACATCAGCATTATCCCTGTGATGGCTCCTACAAAACCCATGACACTCTTGCTCAAGGGCTTCTCACGTCACGTTTAATGTTTTAACTTGTCAAGGGAGCCAGAACACACACACGTCATATAATTATAACCCAATTTCACATAGATGGCCCAGTGATACCCTCCAAAACACAAAGGTTATGGCCAGGTTAGATTTTGCCAAGTATACAGCCATGAGGCGATTATATCATGTGAGAGACAGCACCTGCTCTCCGTTTTGAGGAATGAGAAGATTCAACACAACACGATGCTGTCATGTGCAATGGAGAATCATACTAAAAATAGAATATGAGCCAATTCCCAAGCAACACCACTCCTTCATTAGAATAGGCAGGCTGCTATGCAACACTGTCCTCACTACATTAAATCTCCTGATCGCATGCATGGAGTAATGAGTGCAACTTGTGCCTGGTGATGAAGTGGTCAGTAAGTACCATCTTGCACCTCCTATTTACATGAAAAAAAAAAAACCCAGAGGCGTTTCAGTAACTCGCCCATTAATTTACACCATCACACCACCAATTTAATGTGTTCATCATCATGTGGATTTCAAACAAGAGACTGCTGGCAAGTCATATTCTGTGATTCAATAAACACCATGTGACCATACAATCGAAGAGTATCATTCGAATGAGGTCATCCAAGAGAATAATCTACGTAGACTCTTAACTTTCTCAAATTAACATCAATGATCATTTACACCTCTGCTGGTGAGGCCATTGAGCATTATGGAAACATTCACAGTGCTAGACTTAAAAATATGAAAGAAAGAAAGAATACCATTACTACAGCAGTCTGGGTCTTGCGTTATATTTTGAGTCTCAAATTATCGCAGTTGGCTGCCATTCGGGAAGAACATTTATCATACCAGCTTAATTGTACTGGTAAATTATGAATTTACGCATATCCGTTTACCAAGCTTGCAGCCTGCATGCACTGACACAGGAAGCATTTGATGGCATGATTTTATGACATGCCTTGCTGTCATGTGTTTCAGTTGGCCTACAAAAGCTGATGCTTTCCTCTCATTTACTTTCATTTGTTTCACAACAGAGCATTTTAAACTGAAAACACTGCACTCTTTCTGTGTCTTATCTTCCCCTTTCTAATGCAGTATTACAGTACTAGAACACTATGAAACAAGGGGATTATGGTTTACTATGTGGGAGGGGGGGTGAAATTATAGTTATGCATCGGGCGAGTGTTTTTTGTTTTGTTTTTAATTATAGCCAGAAAGGAGCCAGTTCAGCTTTGTTCTCGCATTTTGATGTTCTGAAAAGGGACATCGTTTGATCTTAAACCAGCCGATCCCACACGCGATTTCTGTATAGACAAAGAGAAAAATCATCCCGATATATGACCCATGCATCATAGAGCTGAGACGACAGAAAAACAGTTTGAATTATTCTGACGGAAAGTGCATTTGGTTTTCGGACGGTGCCATGCAGGTTTTATAAATGCCCTCGCACGTCCGGCGAAGCGCGCTACCCGTGGCCGCACGTGTCAGGCGGGTACCATCGGGCACGATCAGCGGGCATTAACGTTTTCCCTATTTATGTATGTATGGATGTTTCCATACTTCTGGTTAACATGATTAATGCGTCTCAGCTCCTTGCCACTATTGGGCTGCCCCAGGCAAACTGATCCGAAATCCGGACGACATACTGCCGAAATAAGGCTCATCGCTTAAAAATAAGATTACTCTACAACACATCCAACAAGTTAATTTGTTCTGTGGGCGGCACACATGGTCACCGATAAAGCTAATATTTACGGCATTCAATATGCTTTGCATTCAGTGAAACTACAAAACATAATGTCTTGGGATCATTAAGAAAATTATATAATTGTCACCATAAACTATAACGGAGATTGCGCTAATAGAAGAAAGATTAAAAGTGCGCGTAAATAAAGAGGTTGTTTTCACGTGTATTACCGAGGAGCCTACGCTGACTCCGGGGTCCCCGCTCCAGTTTGTCGTTTTTCCACTTAAACGCCGCTTTCCATATAAGTTTTAAAGTCACGCAAAATAAAACGTCGTTTAAAATGGCGTCGAGGTGACCCCCGTCATATATATAAATATATATATATATGGTACAAAAAAAGGAAAAACACTCGTTTCTGTATTAAACTGCGATCTGTATAGAGCCATAAACGACCTTTGAAGATCCGGGCGTCGTTTTGCCACCCAAAATCATCGGATCGAGAACCGCCCAACTCACTATTCACACATCTGGCCACGGAAACGATCACAGAGCGGCTGGACCACCGGCCACCCCGACCCGGAGAGGCGAGCGGCTCCAAAAAGCACCCCACCCCGCCCGAACGCCACGTTACCGGCCGCATTCAGGCACCGCAGCCGCACCGTCGGGTATTTAACTAAAGCCGACCGAAGCGTTAACTATCGCACACCATCCAACTGGACCCAAAGAAACAACCCGATCAGCGGCGCGTCACAACGCAGCATCCCGAGTCGAGGTCTGTGGGCGGCTGCACGTCACAGAGATCAGGGTAAAACGGGGGAGATAAAAAAACACGCAATTTTACAGCGGCGAGCGGACACACGCCCAACAGGGGAGTTAAGGCAACTGGGCTGATGGTGCTGGGGATTACAGAGATTGAAGGGCTGCGCTATGTAACAAACAGATTTATCCGGATTATATTTTGGTCAAACGATAAAACTGCACAAACACCATCGCAGTCCAGGAAGGATAACAGACTCCGGATCGATCAATCAGATGATGCACGAATCAGGGAATCTGTTTGAATGTAAGTGACGTGAATAAAAAGGACAGCATCAGTTAGGTTTAATAAGAACGCAATAACGAAAAAGTCAAACACGTTCCCCTTCCTGCAACGGAAATGCTGCATCACGCGCCCCCGTTACAGCGGTCTCCAGCACTCCTGAAACGCCGTCACGCGCGCAGATTAACGCCAGTTTAACGAACCCTCACGTGCTCTCTCACCCAAACACCGACCGAATCATTTCCATAGTTAAGACGGCCGCATGGGGGGGTCCGCAGATTTAGCCGCCTTACCTGGCGCAAGAAAGACGAGAAGTTACGAAGTGTTTTCCGTACGCGGTCCCAGGGAAGATACTCCGAGGCAAACTCCCGAATCGCAAATTGAAATTCCCAGACCGAAATCTGGATGGGAGGGAAGCCAGCTCAGCCAGGCCCCTCCCCTCCATGACGAGGATTGGTCCACCCTCCCGAAATTTCATTGGCCACGGGCGGCCAAGAATCGAAATCTGAAATATGACTGGTTATCTGAGATGTCCGGAAAAACATAACTCGTTCTCAATTGGCGGCCGCTAAACCTCGGAGATGTTGACTAAAATATGAAGACGGATCAATGAAATGGCTCCCACTACTGAACGTATTACGTAGCTGCATCGCAGGCCAGAGCCATAATTACAGGTGAGGACGATATCCACGTAAATACTCGTATAATTTTCCTAAAGTGACCAGTAGTCAGACAACACCCACACGCTTGTGACATCTCTTTATCTGTATTGCCACTGCTAATATCTTTTTCTTGATCAAACGTGTTATCGTGGAAGAGTAATGAAAACACACAACATGAATCGGTTAAAATATTTATCTAGGAGGTTCTTCATTCTAATCAATACCTGAATTAATTTTGTATTATCAACGCCTTAGATAAATATATGCGTTCAGTGGTTTGATGGCATTTTTTCCCCTTTAATTATGGTAATAACCATTATTCCTGATTTTATATACAGCATAGTTCAATAAATACAGCAGGAAAAAAATCTGTTTAGGGAGTGAACAAAGAATTCATATACATAGAGCTCTTTGACGGAAACATGACCATGAGTAACGGTTTGAGATAACCACAGTTTATTCTCCAAAATAAATATCACATAGTTCATAACATAGTTCATAACATAGTTCATAAAATCAACAACAACAATAGTCAGTAATAAGTCACCTGGGGCCTGTACTACGAAGCGGGGTTACTGGCTTATCGGGGTAACTTGTCGGATTTGAGGTAGTCCGAGCAAAATGTAAGTGAACGAATATGAAGTCCATTTAAACTCTGGTATCTTAAATCCGACAAGTTACCCCGATAAGCCAGTAACTCCGCTTCGTAGTACAGGCCACTGGTTAAGCACTGTAAGGTTTAAATCATCGTTACCCAGCCTCTTGGGAAATGTGCGAGCGACAACATTGAATTAATCATAACCGTAGATGTTTATTGTCCATGAAAACAGGACAGCACAATTTCCTGTGATATTCACTCATCTGACCCCGACAAAATATAAGTTTAAAAGTTCATTTCAGGCTGTGTTAGGATTACTTACGAGTACACAGGAAATTTAACCAATCTTAGTGCTTCTTTGTCTTCGCTCAATATATACGCATAAATCTAAGATGATAACGTGAAACTATGACAAGATCAGTTAATCAGTATCCAAGAGGCGCCATTAAAGGTGAATAACACATTTAAATAACCCAATGCTATCAGAAGTTTCTATGTAACTATACCCAGCAAAAACTAACACGCTTAGTCCAGTCAACATTTTTGTTTCTTCATAGAATATTATTAAAGCAAACAAAGAATTGCTACATAGCTGAAAAAAACAAGTGCTTTTGATTTGAGACAGATGCTGTAGTATATTTTCGTATAAGTGTAAGCACATATATTCTCAAAAACACAAAATATTCAAATTAACTGCCTTCCTATCAAAAAGAAGCAAAAACTGAAGATATGCTGTTCACAAAGACATTTTATTCAACCATAACATTAATGATACAGAGATTTCATTACAAACATTCCAAGATGTCACCACACAAAAACTCACCAGAGCATGTTGAAATTTCAGAATGAAGTGAATGTCAGTTGATCCATTTCAGGAGTTTGAAATCAAAAAAGAGAAAAATAGTGATAAATTAGGCTTTTGTATGATTGCAGTATCATAGTATCATAATTCTCAACATGAAAAATGATAGCGACAGCCCCAAACACTTGCAAAATATTTATTCCATGCAAAACATCATTCCTTTTCATTGGAATGTATAAAAAAACAAGTTTGAGGAGACTTTAATTAGCCTGTTATTTAAAGCATTGGCAGCTTTTAGACTGGTCTTCTCCTAACCACTCTGGAATGTTTTCTCTTGTAAAATCGACAAACATGGCTGTACAGATTTCCAGAGATTAGTCAGAAGAATTAGCACAATCCTCCATCTGGCTTGTCATAAGCAAAGGACAATTTTCAGCACGTAAAAAACTATATGTCCACAGTTCTTTTGTGTGTGGACTGGATTACGCTACTAATAATGATACCGTAATCTAAGGTTCTTGCTTTGCTTTAGTAAGAGATAATTCATGATTTCTTTTCCTCTTGAATACTAACTACAGAAGGAGGGCAGTGTCAAAGTTGACAATGGATTAACAGTAAGTAAATAAGTAAGAAGCATCAGGTTAAGGTGTAACTGTAATTCATTTAAATCCTCTTGAGAGGATACTTGGTGTTGAACCTTTCACACTACCAGGAATTATTAATGAAGAATAATTATTAATGAATAAGACATCCTTCCTCAAAGACTGCAGCGAGACATGTGTAAAAAGACTGTGATGTTTTTTTTTTATTTAAATACCTAGAAATAACTGCTTTGTTTTCAATTGCCTAACTGCCTTTACGATGATAACCTCATCATGTGCCTATAAAAGTGCATATGTGCATGCGGGACACATGAACGGCTGCATCCTGACATTAAAACTGAGCACATGCAAAATATTAACCTTTCACTGATAAAAATACATTAACAAAATCATAATCATGGCACATGCTTTGAACATTGTGATTTTCTTTTTAGAATACATTGTGAAAATCCAATAGAACTGGCCAACTATTTACCATACGGCCTTCCGTGTTTTCATTGCTTACTACATTTGCATTGCGCCATGTATGTTACATTGTACCAGGTCTACATATTTATTGTGATAATTGTAATTGTATTTAGTGGGTTATTGCACATGGACCCAATTCTATATTCATTATATTAATAGTGATCATATTTCTATTCATTTACAACGTACAATGTATAATTTAGATTTCAACCCAAAATAAGTCCTATCTGTTTTATAAATAAATATTAATTATACAAACATGTGATTAATTTTTCTGTCTTCCACAGACGAGAACATACTCCATTCCTTTCTGACTGATCAAAAATTTATAACAAAAACTGGCTGAAACCCCCACCTGGCCAGTCTGGATTTGTCTGAAACAGACCTCTAAAGAAAGAAAGGCTTTTCTTACCTGGAAGTCTGTGACAAGGAATTCAGGAAGATTCCGACCTGTGTACATGCGTTGGCCTCTATTTACACAAGAAGTCATAGAATCGCTCTGTCTCTGAGATGTGCTCCCTCTCCACAAGGGGCTGGTTTCTCTCCCACATCCTGCAACCCAACGCTGGGGGTGTACAGTTACAAAACACAAACAAAGGCGTGAAAGGTAGAAGCAAAAGCAAATATTTGAGCCTCTTTTAGAGTATTGTTGTTCCATGAACAATACCTGTATTATATGAAGAAGGGATGGATTACCAGGACATTAATGGTCATCATACTGTGTATAAGAATTTCTGATAAAAAATCGCGCATATGCCCTTAGCCTAAAGTTGTTTTGGATAAATGAAAAGATACGAATGTACCTGCAAGTGAAATGAGACTGGTGTAAACAGTTCAGTGCATAATGTGACAACCTCGGCTACATTACAGTTGTAGATACCTTCTATAATTATATCCGGATATGTATTGTAGTGATCCATAGCCTCACCTTAGCTTAGCGGGTTGCCCTTTATGTGTCTATGCACTTTGTTAAAGCAGTTGTTGAATCTGTAATATTAAATAAAGGTGAACAGTGGTTCCCTTCAGCAGGGGGCATTGTAGCAATCCCGGAAGCCTCGGGTGTCTGGTGTTTCTTCTTGAAGCCCTAAAACACGTAGTTAGGAGCTGTGTTTGTGTGTGTCCCCTGCGGGTGGACTGTCATGCTGCCCCACCTCCCTGTGCTGCATGGGACAGACTCAGGGGCGTTGCTAGACAAACATGTAAAGCTCTACGGGGCACAGGCCACCCCCCACCGCATTTACCCATGTGATTTTTGAAAGCTGAACGTGAGATTTTACTGGGCAAAGCACATAAATACTGGTGCAGGTGCTCCCAGTTAAAGGGGTGTCGCGATGCCCATGGATAGGCTCAGAGGTGGATGTTTCAGGTCCAGAAAGTAAAATTCCAAACCAGGATTTTGTTAAACCAACCAGTTGTGCATAAAGAGTCACAATCACAGAGTATGAAACTTGTTGGGTGAAACAAAATCCTGGTTTGGAATTTTACTTTCTGGACCTGAAATGTCTGCCTCTGGATAGGCTCCGGTCAGTGGTAGATAGGTGAGGTCCAAAAAATAAAAATCCAGACCAAGATTTTGTTTTAACCAACCGACTGCGTATAAAGAGTCGAAGTACTCAGCTGGTTGAAACAAAACCTTGGGCTGGATTTTTTTTTTTTTTACTTTCTAGACCTGACCTATCCACCTCTGGCTCCAGGTGCTTCCAGAACCATGTATTGAAAAATGGCTGGAAGGTGGATGGAAAGATGTATGTGATAAAATAAGTAAGCAAACACAACTGTGTCTTCGAATTGGATAAGCTTTAAAAAACGATCAAAGCGTGTAACTTTTACGTTTGACAATAGGTCGCTCCGTTTGAGCCCCGCGGGTACCCGTAGATGGGTGTTTACAAACACACCGAAGCAGCGCGCGCACCGTGTTTTTCTGCAGGTTATTTCTGTCCCAGAGGCCAAGTTTCCCTAAAATAGCAAAGAGCAGCGCTCCGTTTGTACAGGAAAACAAGTAGGAAATGTTCACGCTGCGAAGGGAAGAATTATAGTTCTTGACAAAAAATGGGGACCATTTAAACGAGGCTGTGTGTTCCCCTGATTGGGCTGTTAATCAGGATAGTGTGCTTGTATTCGAGTTTACATTTACAATGTAAGTTTAAAAACTTAGTGTCCGAGTTTTATTATTCGTTTAATTTCAATACAGTAAGTTGCTACGCTATTGTAAACTTTAATTTGATGGACTGACTCCGAAGTGCACGTCAGATTAGTGTGCAGTAAATATAATATTAATTTGATGTAAAACCCTGAGTTCGTGCACGCATGTGCTAATAGCTATGTATGGATACAATGGGACCAAAATATTGAGATTAATATCGAAAGCGCTGCGTTTACAGCCCTTCAGTGTCTTTGGCAAACCTCGTTCTGGGTCTCCTGCAAAGCTTCAAATCCAGATATTTGCAGGACGCTTAAAACTTGGCGACTTGCGGGCCGTCGCAGGTCCTACGAGCTTCTTAAAGCCAGACGGAATAGCAGATGATATGGAACACCACGGTGTGTCCTTTACGCGCGATGTACAGGTACAAACTGTCGAAAACGACGGCGACGAGCCGCGCTCCCCCGCCGACGTAAAAGGACGCAGCCACGCCGGTGAGGAAGCCAAACATTTGCCAGCATTCACTCATCTGCCACGCTGCTTATATTTCACTCACCCATTTGGAGACGAGAGGCATTAAGCTTTTAAGAAGTCCGTTACATGTTGTCCGGAATCTTAAATTGGATACATCAAGATTTTAGCTTTAGTGTATTATAAAGCCATTAATATTGATATTACCAGCCACAATAAACACACGTCTGTATCGAGAGAGCTGTTCAATAAATTTTCGTTGATTCTTACTGTTGTATATTGTAGTCTTGTTCTGAATAATCAAAACAATCTATAATTTAACTCATGAGTTTCAGTCTATTCGATATAAGATGATTAAATATATCCAGAATATTTTTTTTCATATCCATCAATGCTCCAGTTGCTTATGTCTCATGAAGAGTGGTGAAGAGTCAATCCTAGACTGCACAGAGGGCACCTTTGTATGATGCTGGTTTATTTCAAGGCATGTGTCACTCGCTATGTGCAATTTAGTGATGCTCTGTCCTCTAGCTTCAGGGACCCCTGGACAGTCCACGTTTTTGCTCTCTCCCAGCTCCCAGCCAATCAGGAACACTGAATACCTGGTACAGGTGCGCTGGGAGCTGAGAGGAAGCAAAAACGTGACTGGGGTTCCCTGAGGACTGGGTTGGGAAACACTGCTCTAACTGCATGCCTTTGAACTGTGGAAGAAAACTCATACAGCACAAGAACACGAGCCACATAGACACCAACACACACAAGTATCGGTACGCTGGTGCCTTGTCAAGAAACAACAGGAATAAGGCATAAGTTGAAACATTCTTCGGTAAAAATACCTAAATAAGTACCAACTCAAGTACCAACAAACACAAGAGTCCGATGGTTCTCATAACAGCATGACACCGGAAAGGCATGCCACAAATGAAAGAACAGCCTTTCAGAAGTGTGCTTGATATGTTTGATGTGGCTGCACATGAACTTCTCTTCCTCTAACTGTCTGTGGTCAGAAAGCAAAGAGGCGAAGAAAAGGAGGCAGAAACGCAAAGCGAAAGAGCGAAAGCAGAAATCAAAGTTGCTCGAGTGCCCTGGCAACCTCTTGGCCGAACTTCCGTTTGTCAATGAGGAAGTATGGAAGGACCTTGGCTGTAAGTTTTTGCACTATTGTTCGGGTTGTAAAGCGAGGACCAGCGAATGTCTGAAATCGCCAGTGATGTCCCTATACGTTGTCCTTCCTACAAGGTCTTTTTTCTCCACCCTTTAATGTGTTTTTTTCCCCTCTTTGTGCCATGTGCAGAATTATAATAAGGCATACTTCTTCAAACTCTCATTAAGAGGGCGATTGTGGGTAATCAGCTGAAGTGCTGGAAAGGAGCAGAGGCAAGCAATAATTATTGTACATGACAGACAGACCTCCCATGCAAATGGGCCCCTTATTGACAGTATTTCCCTGCCTGTGGTGCTTAGCCAAGCAATGCGAGGATCTTGCTAAAACCCCAGCTGCTGCTGTATTCAGGCATCCCCCAGATGTCTTACTGTCACAGATGATGCTTTTGTTTTGCTGGTTCCTGTGGCTTATTTTTCATAGGAAAGACAAATTAACTGCACCGGTGCTGCAGCCGTTTCTAAACGTTGGGAGAATATAATTTCGACTCGACCCAGCGAGCTCCTGCGGTCGGGGATAATTCTCGACCGACTCTCCTTTTTTTTTGTTTTTCTTTTGTTCAGTCTTGACGTCAGAGAAAAGCCAGAATAAAAAGAGGAAAAGAGGAGAAAGCGGCCAAGGACAGAGCGGGGAGGACGACACGAAGAGAAAGACGAGACAGCAGCGGCCAAACTACTTCGTGTCCATCCCCATCAGCAGTGCCGAGGTACCGCCGGGTGTGACAGTCCTGGGAGAACGAGGTCCCTGTACTGCACTGCCTGGTCTTCAGAAGCCCTTAGTAGCCTAAATCCCATAAATATTGCACTTCTGCTATGTCATAGAAATTCCTCAGAAAAACAAACTACGTTCAAGTGTATCGCAGTGCTCTGTACCTCCAGAAATAATGCTGAAATATTACCTGTAATTTCATTTGTTACCCTGGGGCGGTACACGCTTTCATTTGTTTACATTATTGGTGGGTTGGTACCACGGCGGATTTTGCAGCTACCGCGGCATCTTGTACCCTATGCTAATAAATATGAATCATACATCAGCTCCTAGATGTTGTTTGACTCAGATTATTGCCAGCGGGTCTTTTGATTTAAAGGAGCACTCTCGGAAGAACAAGCAGAGGGAAAAAAAGTAATTACTTGCATCAGTAATCGTCCGTGCTTTCATCCAGAACAAATGATGCTCAGATTTAATTTGTAGAGGAATTTTTTTTCTGGGTTTTGGCTGCTACCTGCAGTTATTAGGAGAATAAAGCAGCTCATGAATTATAGAATAAGACTCAAGCTAATCCTGCCATTATGTTGTTCAGAGGGATCAGGTTTCTTCTATATGTCAGTGAAAGGGTACTGATTATGAGATGCTTTTTGAGGAAGCGTGTGGTTCTGGTTGAGCAGGTTTGCATTTCAGCTGTGGTACAGGGTGTAACCTGTCCATTTACCGCGTTTCAGATCAAGGGTGGCATTAAGGCTGTCCAGGACCACATCGTCCAGAAGGACAACAGACTGTCGCGGGCTCTGATACCAGTGGGCAGCCTCCACATTACTCTGCTAGTGACCTACTTGGGCAGTGAGGAGGAAGTCAGTGTGTGAGTCTCTCTGCCACTTTGGCTCCACCCCTTTTGTTAGGCAGCCCCAATCACAATCACTCAACATCACAGACTGTTTTTTTCTTGTTATATGATGACTGAATATTTTTCTCTTATTACTGACCCACATACTGTTAACCTTAATGAACTAGGTACTCTTAACACTAGCCTTTGTCATAAAGAACTCATTAAATCTACTTAAAATGTTTTCTCAAGGTTAAGCTGATAAATCCAGGGTGTTAATGGACTTGCGGTTGATTTTGAAGAGCGTTAGTTTCAAGTGAGTGTGAAAAAGCACTGTCATTAGTTTCGTCCTGTGTGGGACCTCGCTCCTGGGTTCATTAACGACGTAGCAGTAAATCAGTATGCATCCTCCGTGTGGGTGGGTGAGCCTGTGTTAGTTCAGAGCTGGGCTAATGTCAGTGTCCCGCCAGGGCTGTGAGCGCCATTGGCCAGATGAAACAAGTGCTGCAGGACCTGCTCCAGGGCCGGAGGCTGGTCCTACCTTTCGTCGGCATCGACCACTTCAGGAACGAGGTGGCGTTCGCCCGGCTGACCTCGGGCGACCACATGGGGGCGCTAGAGGGGATCGCAGGTATGTCGCGCTGGGGGTTGCCCTCCTCATGCTGTGGGCGATCCTGCCATCCTGCCATCCAGTCGCCGGCTAACGCATTTCGCTCGGCTCACGGCAGTAGACGCGGTTTAATGGGCTGGATGGGTGGGGGGGTGCTTTTTCAGCATGGGGGGGACTGTGGCACTGATGTAACCACGCTGGGGGAAGCAGAGGTCCGCCACCCAGCTCTTTGCCTCCTCCATCCTATTGATTATGTTCTCTTCTTACGTGCTTTGCTCTCCCTCTGCAGTCCCGCGTTCCGCCTCACCTCTCGCCCCCCCCCCTCATGTTCCAGAGGCAGTGAGGAAGGCGTTCGAAGAGCGGGGCATCCCGTCCGGAGAAAGCAAGGCGTTTCGGCCGCATCTCACCTTCATGAAGCTGTCCAAGGCCCCCAAGCTACGCCGGCAGGTGAGCTCACCGCTGCCCCCCCTCCGCCGTGCGTCTGGAGGAAGGGGGCTTTAAGAGCCTTCGTTCAGCTCCTTCCCAGAAACTTTTCTCGGCGGTGCGAGCCGCTTGCGGAGCACGATGGTCTTCGGCGGGATGAGAGTGTGGGAAAGCTGAGTCATTCTTGGTAAGGTGGGTCTGCGCATTCCGCCTCGGCAAATGGCTGATCGGGTTTAAGCGTGCAAACGCCTGGCGGGAAGCCACGGCGATAGGGAAGCAGCCTGAAAAGCATCAGCAGGGGAAATCTGTCACAATAATAAAATAACTTTATGTTGAGTTATTTTTTAATGATCGCAGAGTTCAGTTATGGAATATTACAGCGCATGGAATAGGCACACTTCAAAAATGGAATAATAGCTATTTATTATGTAATTATGTACTGTATATTATTAGAATGAACATTGTTTCCATTAAAGTTTAATGATCAGTTGCCTGAATTATTATACGTGGTCGTGATGTTATGCGGTAATAAAAACTGGTTGGTTTTATTGTGCTGAAAATAAAGTATTTTGTGTGGAATGTGAAAACTGACACACGACGGAGAATTGCAGCACTCATTGAATTCACCATGAGTGTTAGTGTTAATTTAATCTTTTAACACTAGTAAGTAAATACAGTTGTACTTCGGTGTAGTGTAACACAGGTGACACAGGGACACTAAAACAGGAAACTCTTGTTATTGAATGTTTGATAGAAAAATGTGATGCTGGGCAGTGAATTACATTGACTGCTAAATGTTTTCTGCTTTGAAATCATGAGAAACATTTAAACAAAAGTATGTGGCTGTAGTCTTGTAACAATTTGTACTTTCAAAAAGCTGTCTGTTTAGAGTAATGGCTTTAGCATTTAGTGGAACATGTAATCTTGCTAAAATAAATCTTTTCCCATGCCGACTGTGGAACCGTGGACCCGAGATTCAATGGAAGGAAACTTTATCAGTGCCAGAAGGAACTGGGATGATTGTAATGTGATCCTAAGATTCTTTGGGTTACGGGAAATGACAGAGTGATTCCGAGACGAGCCGAGGGATTTATCAGGCAGCGCTTGGCTAGATGATGGTGGCCTGTGGATGGTGGTCTTCCCGGGTACGGTGACCTCTCTGTATGTGTGCAGATGCTCTCGGGCGAGACGGAATGCCAGGTGCTGGGAATAGACTTGGGAGGCTATTTATGAATGATTCAACCCCTGAAACTCTAGGGGAATTGACAGCAGTGGATCTGCAGTAATGAAAACCTCTGAGCTTATTTCTGTGTTTGTGCGATGTATATTTACTGCTAGCGTTTAAATCTTTTTCTTAGAATTTAGTTTTTATTTTTTAACGAAATGCTTCCAGACACCTGGGGTGAGATAGAGGGTCTGATTTGTGTGGGGAGGGGTTGGGGGCACCCTCAGCCAATCGTGGTGTGCGCCGCTTGCCCCGCAGGGAATTCGGAAGCTGAACTCGAGCCTCTACGCGGAGTTTGCTGAGCACAAGTTCGGGGATGAGACGGCGTCGCGACTCGACCTCTGCGCGATGCTGAAGAAAAGGACTCCAGACGGGTACTACCACTGCGAGACCTGCGTGCCTCTGGGTAAGTCGAGGAGTTTCTGAGCTTTGGTATCAGCGTGGCTACACTCACTCTCTGACCTCGTTCGAATGTGCTGGGAGAGACAGATCCTCCCGGGAAAAAAACAATGCAGAGAAACAATAGTAACAAAACAAAAACAAAAAAACGTAGGAAAAACAATAGTATTTTCTTGTGCAAATTTTATTTATGTTTTAAAAATGTACTTGGACAGTCAGTGCTTTGAGTAAAACAGGTGTGGGGATGGTGTGTGGCTCAGTGGGTTAGCGTGCTGGGCCTGTGACCAGAAGGTAGTTGGGTCAGATTCCAGGGTTGGCAGAGCGATGTCACCATTGGTCCCCTGACCAAGGCCCTGAAGCCTCAGTTTTACTTTGTTTTCTGATAAATAAATGTAAATGTAAATTTTGTTAAGATTTATAAATATTTAAATATTTTTACCAATTAACTTAGATATTCTTTAGTTCGTAGATGATTTCTCAGTTTTCGATTGGTTTAAATGAGTCAAGGCTTAAATTTAGACAAGTAATTTCTCCCTGTAGATGTTATATGAATATATTTTTAATGGTCTATAAGGGTAAGTTTTTTGTCTATGAGTTCATTTTGTGAATGTATTCCCATGTAGAAAGTTCTGCACTTTGGGTTATTTTCGATCAATGAACGCCAGTGTTTGGGCTTCTCAAGCTCACGTCCTGTACCCAGGGACACCGGGTCGAAAATGCTCTAAAAGGGGAAACCTAACCTGGTTGACGCAATGCCCCAGAGGTGAGCTGTGGGCACAGTGACATTCCTGCGTGTGACCTTTTCACCATGCACTTCTCCATATTGCCACATGGGGCAGCATCAGGTAGCCAGGGAAGCGCTACACTGACTACAGGCTGTTCTCTCTCTCACGTTGCCTGGAATTATGTGATAAATTTTTAAACATCCGTCTACCGCAGTGTTTTTGCAGTTGTGGTTTCGTGCTTTCACTTTCTCGTATAAAATTACAATGTGCACAAGCGTTTCACCGCAAATTTAATAGGGAAACAAATAATTTGACATTTTTTTTTGTTGTGGATGTTTGGTCTGGCTGATTGCAACCTCTGCATCCCCAAATTCTCCAGAAAGGTACTGACTTTAGTGTATTGCTTGGATATAAGTGGGAAAAATACAGGTGTCCGAGGACCTCTGGTGGTTGAAGACTAAAAATGCAGACAATAACAATGCCAGAGCATTTGTTTTTTTTATTTGAAATTGTTTACAGGCGCAGTAGCCAACACTGTTCTGGCCTCCTGAAATCATATCTTGGATGGATAAATGTCCTGCTTATACTAGTACGTATTCCTTGTAGGAATGTCTTCTTAAAGTTTTATCCTTGTATGGAAATCTCGGTTTAGCGATTCAGTAGATCAGGGAAAGGATGCGTCTGTCCTTCACTGGAGGCGACAGAGCAGTCCGAAAGTGCCGTGCATGCGAGGGTCCACACGACACCGGTTTCTGCCCGGTCCCCGTAAAGCCTTCTTTCACGCCATCGACAGCCCATCCCGAACAATCAGAACGCATTTGATCATCTCTGATCCTAGTGGGGAGCGAGGGCTCCCCCTGCTGGTTGAGGCTCACCAGCTCCGCTGTGACACGGCAGGGCCGGATCGTCGTCTGTGGCGCTACATAATTTGCTAAATGACCTTGCTGGCAGGCCTGCTGAGAAATTAATTTCCGCTGCGGTCCCGGGCATCCGGCTGCTGCCTTGGCATAGCGTCCGCACGCGATACTTATTACTTTGTTATTGTGTTAGGATCAGATAGAGCGACTCTCTGTATTCAGTGAAAAGCAGCGCTCCTTGTAATACGCCTCCACCAATAGGTTTGCATTAACCCTCATGCTGACTCTTTTAAAAAGGCATTGTTTCTTCATAAAGCTTTCTTCCAAACTCGGAAATGCCACCATTATTTGTAATAGCATCATGGTGAAAAATCCTGTAAACTAAATATTCAGTGCTATGAATTCAGATAACACCCCCCACTGGGACCTGCTATTCTCCGTCGTCTTTGTGTGGTCCTTCTATTCACGCTTTGGCCAGTAAATGAGGTTTTTTTTTTTCTTTTCTTGGCACTCCGAGCTGTTTTCTCTCAGAAGCATTTAGCGTTCAGACTTGGGGTGCCATCCCGGCGTTATAAAACCTATTTCATTTAAAATGATCCTAAGCCCTTGTCTGTAGAAACCTTCTGTACCTTACTCAGCAGAGCAGTCTTAGTTATTAAAACTGTTTCATTGTCCCAAAATTGCTGCACTTTGATCGTGTTCCTCCAGTACTCCCTTTATAGTATATGCCGGCTTTTTTTTGGCGTAATCGCTCCAATTTGTCCAACTTTATGCATATTAGCCTTCTCAGCATTTATTGTGCATTATTATTATTTTTTTAATCACTATTCCCAGGAACTGTATTGCTTATTCTACCGATTCAGCCGTTTATCGAGGTAGAGACTGTGCTGCTAAATCAAACATAGTGGTTGTAGCAGGAGTCAGATTTCACACACCATCCCTGCATGAAGAGACGGACTGCTCAAATGAGCCATGAAAATGGCACCGTGTGGTGTCCCTGTCGCACCGACCTTGTGGCGTGTTTTGATTGGTTCCCAACGGAACTTGTATGTCACTCTGATTGGTTTCTGGCCCTGAACAGTGTTCCCGTGACCGCCGAACATCGCTTCATGGCCTTGATAGAACCGGACCTGATTTGTTTGCAGGCTGCAACCCTGAAGTTCTATTACAGTCTTTGACTTGGGTTCTATAGTTTACATGCGACCCCCTAAATATACAGAGAAAATGACGTTTAAATGATCTTCATATCGATGTAAATTTGTAATGTGTCAAAGCGTGTTAGCTTAGCCGTTTCAGAACCTCTGCTAAAGTCACCCGAGTATTTGCAACAACATCCAATGCGCCCATGCATTTGTTGACTCAACCACTAGCACGCCATGTTTGGCTAATTAATACTCCATCAAGTTATGTAAGTAATTAAATTAACTAAGCTGGTGGTGAAATTCAATAAGTACATGGAACGGCTGAGGTGCCCCCGAGGAGATGTTTGGGAACTGAAGCGATGTTCATCTATCCGTCTAACTAGATATCAGTAACTTTTTAGAGAACAGAAGAAATTCTTGTCAGCATTTATCATTACTGTTAATTTGCGTATATCCTGTTGTTAAGTAGTTTTCTTTTTTAGCAATTAATAGATTAATAGCTTTTTTTCTTTGAGCGCCTAAGATTTTTGTACACTTTGCACAGTTTACTTCTTAAAATTGGAGACGATTTAATAAAGTGCCATTGTTACTGATTATACGTGTGTCTGGTAAATCAGTCGCCGTGGATGAGCACGTCTCTGGCCCAGGGGACACACGCCATCGGAGTCTGCCGCAGCCTGCGCTAAACACTGCATGACTTATTCAGTCCGCTTTAATTTATATCCACTGTTCTCCTTGCTGGGGTAAGCCGTGTTTTTACCGGGGTAAGTCTGTATAAAATACACTTGAGTGCTCATATATGGCCTCAAATGACGACACTAATGCATACTTTTCTTTTTTATAACCTTTGACCTTTGCCTTGACGGTAATTAATAATAAGCTAGCTCCAGTTGTGTAGTCTGTATGAGCATGGATCGTAAATATTCAGTCTTTCCAAGGTGAGCATGTAGAGTTATCGCTGTCCTGACACACAAATTAAGGACAGCCTCTTTTACCTTCATGCATTAAAATCAGTCTTTTCCAATGTCGTGGGTCTTCTGTTCATATTCCCAAAATTAGATGAGCATCAAGCTTGATTTGAAGGCCATTTCTAGGTGTGAATAAAAAATCGATTTTGTTGCACTGTTGTTTCTTACGGTCGGTAACGGACACACTGAGGTCCCCCACGGTGTTTGTCATCTATCACTGCATCGTGTTGCCACCTTAGTCATCAAGGACAACTGGTCTGGAAACTACGAGTTGGGCCAAGGGCTACACACAGTAAAAGAACAGGCCTTCACCTCTACACATGCTTACATGCTTAACCAGAAAATCAATCCAATCGGCAGACAATTTGTACGGTCTTGTTGGGCTTCATCGCTGAGACGGAGATGAAAGACGTTTTGGTGAATTTTATTGGTCAAATCTGATGCCTGGAAACACTAGTGCTGAAATTTCGAGTGATGCATTCTGTCAGATCTCTGTGAATCCTCCTCTGTCATCCACAGTGTTCCATAACATCAAATAAATCTGGATGATCCCCGTGATATGACACGGTGCACTTGATACAGAGGCACTCAGAGTGGGAGTTTGTATAATTCTACACACATCAGAGTCTCCAGCCTCTGTCTGATTGACAGGCCTTGATATTTGCCCAGTAAAATGCCAATTACGATGAATGAATGTAAAATGCGGGGGTCCTTTCCTGCACTGGAGAGCCACCAAGGTGACTCGCTGAAGCTTCACATGTAAATCGCAGTGGGTATCTATGAATATTTATGGCCATTTGTGATTTGTTTTAAGTAGGAATGGTGACTAGAATTTTAATGAGTCACCGTAGCCCTGAAGGCCGGCCCTCACTCTGTGCCGTGTGCTGGTCACTCTCCCCCTCGCTGCTCGCCGGTGCTGCCGTGTGCTGATCACTCTCCCCCTCGCTGCTCGCCGGTGCTGCCGTGTGCTGGTCACTCTCCCCCTCGCTGTTCACCGGGCCCATTTTCCGGTGTTATCGCTGCCTTCTGTCCTGCTGCCTGTAATCTGGCTCATAATCCAGTCATATTACTTTTCAGGTATTCACAGGCAGCCATAGATTTAAAAAAGAAATATCAATTTTACTTGCTTGTATACGTGATCATGTATTCCGTATTTTTGTTTTTTGATAGTTCAGTGTGTCAGCATGTAGAATCTGTATATGCATTTTGCTAAGGGAAAATGTGTATGAGCTGTTAGTGTGATGCCGTAGTACTCTGGGTACTTTGAGTACTCTGGACGCCATTGAAAATAATAATAATTGATACTTTATTGATCCCCATGGGGAAATTCTCTTTTCTCCTCCCCCAACTTGCTCTTTGTAAGTGAGAGTAAGCTGGCTGTGAAGGGCAGCCACCCGTCGCAGTGCCCAGGGAGCTGGGGGTTAAGGGCCTTGCTCAAGGACCCACAAATGTGCCGAGGCTGGGCTTGGACTGGCAAACACAGGTACAGAGGCTTAGCCCATTGAGTCAAGTGCTGCCCCCACCTGGGTACACTGTGGGTACTTGGGGCTGGGTCCTGTATGTACTCTCTGTACTTAGTATTGTGGATACTGTCAGTACTCTGGGTACTGTGAGTACTCTGGATGCTGTGGGTAATGTAGGTATTCTGGGCACTGTGAGTACTCTGGATGCTGTGGGTAATGTAGGTACTCTGGGCACTGTGAGTACTCTGGATGCTGTGGGTAATGTAGGTACTCTGGGCACTGTGAGTACTCTGGACACTGCGTGTTTTCTGGCTTCCTTGAGGCCATAAGGAGCTTGGCTGAACCTCACTATGTCCTGCAGCTCTGAAGCCTATTTCATGCCCTTTTCCGAAGAACTCTATGAATTTGTATGAAGCTTCATGAATTTTACATTTGCAGAGCTGCAGTACGACTGGGCCCAGGCTGTATTTATTCATTCCTGCTGTGAGGGTCACACGTTTTGGCGAATGTGTGTATGTTGTGTTGAGCTGTCCTGAGCTGTTTGTGGCTGCTGTCCTTCCTGCGGTGTGTGTGTGTTTGGCCAGTCAGGGAGGGCAATGAAGTCCAGTCCCCGTTGTGATCCCAGACTGAACGCCTTCCTCTCTGAGCTGGAGGCTGACGTCCACATACACCGTGGCTTGCTGTGCATGCTGATAGATGTCCTACGTTTTTTTTAAAGCAATGGGGGAAAAATGAACATGCAGCAGTAATTTTTTTCCCTGCAAAGTTTCTCTTTCCACAGCAGTATAAATTTAAAGCACCGCAGAGATTAATGAGCCTGTTGTTTTTCCAAGAGGATGACAAGTCCTTTTGATTTGTTGCGAAGAGGAAATTCACCCGCAATAGACTGCAGACTTTCTGTCATGAGCCTGTAACAAGACCCATGTGTTTCAAGGTGGGGGGGGGGAGGGGGGACTGTTTTAGGGGTTGGAAAATGGCTTTGTCACATTTAACTTGGATTGCCCTGTTGGGGGTGCTGTTTAAAGGATTTAGAATTGAGGCCCTCATATTATTTTACTAGCATAAAAGTCTACTGTACTGACATCCTAACAGCTGGCTTCTTTGGCTTCGAAAAGCAAATTTAAAGGATTGCAGGTGTTAGCTGCTCCGGTGTTTACATATTGGTTTCTGATGGGGGGGGGGGTCGCTTTTTCCATTTTTGCTGTTTGAAGGCTGATTGCTTTTGCTTGAATAATACTGTTACTATTTTACAGTACATCTTTTTATGTCACCAGTCGTTTCGTGCTGCACTCCATACACTCTGCAGACGTCGCTCTAGATAAAATGGATAATTGTATGCACAGTGGCAGGCCAGCTGTCCCTTTTTCAGGGACTCTTTAACAATGTGCCAAGTGCATTAATTTCTTGTTCTAAAATAAGAGGAAGTAGAAGAGATTCCACTCATCCAAAGTAATTTGAGGCTGACCCAGTTTATAAATCATAAGCTGTCTTGTTTATGCCAGTTTCAATGTCTGGTCAACACTGTGACCTTTTCCGAGGGTTTGCTGGGGTGTCATCGCGATGCACGTTAGGTTGGCGTGTTGCCGTGTGCTGACATGGACGCACGGCAGCAGTGACTCATGAAAGGCAGCCCAGAGTGTGAATCCCCATGACCGCTCTGCCCTCTGTCTCGTGTGTTTAGTATCGCCCCCTACAGGCGGGGCATCATTTTGCTGTTCAAAGTCTATGCCTGTGTAAACTCAGGAACTCAGTAATTCAGGAGTTCAGGAAGCTTTTATTATTATTATTTTTTGTTCTTACTGGAGCAGGTCGTATTACTTTTTATTTAATGCCAGTGTGACGTCTGATCTTAGCTGTCAGCATGGCAGCCTGTCGTATAGAATAGCCGATATAACAGTGTCACAGTTTAACGCCGGTGTGATGTCTGATTGTAGCTGTAGGCGAGCCAGCCTGTGGGGTAGAGTAATGATCGGGCACAGTCCGCCATGGAGTGTGGGTCCCCCAGCAGTGAACGCGCTCGATACCCCACCTTCAGCGGGACTCCAGGCGGCACGCTAAACCAAACACGCCTGTGTCACATCGATCGGCTCGGCTCGTCTGCTGTCCGTGAGGTTCACCTGTGTTTTCTGTGTCTCAGGTAAAACCACCAAGCGGTCATTATACGTTTCAGGGACTATTCCTATACTGCTGGAAATCTGCACTTTAAAAATAAAAAATTCATGCTATTAAAAATGCATTTTTAATCAGAATTATTAGGGCTTCAAGCTTACATTATTCAGCATTAGCATTTTGCCCAATGGATAAATTGAGTGGTTCACACGCTCTTTAAATGATCCAAGCAGCTAGATCGTTCGAAATGAGCAGAACGGTCCCCTTATCAGATCTGTGGTGGTATGTGTTAGTGGTGACTCACAGCAGTGTGACATAACCCTCTTGCTGTTCATTTTGAATGATAAAAGCTTTATATTCCAAACAAAGCTTTGTTTGATCTTGGCTGAATGTAGCTGATCAGACAGATTACTGAGGGACGCAGATACCCCCTTTGCAAACTGGTTATAGAGCCCAGTAAGACTCGTATTTATATCCACACACCAAAACTTTCAGTCAGTTAATAACAACATATGAGTCAGTATTCACAAAATGTGTCTCTGTTTAGTTTTTATAGTCTTGGCTTAAATGGAACACACTGATTTTGAATATGAAGTATTAATTAGTAGGCACTTGTTCTTACCATTTGCTAAAGTCGCAAATTGGGTGTTTGCTTAGTTCATGTAGATTACTGAATTGCTGAGAACAGTGTTTCCTGTGGATCGAG
>JAODLC010000005.1:390820-408215 GCA_026781145.1 Hippopotamyrus pictus
GTGGGGGCAGTGTGAAGGAGGGGTGGGGGGGAGGGTACTACTGAAAAACATGCAGACATCAGACCGTTGTCTTACATTTTCATTACATTTTTTTTATTGTTTAGTGATGTCATGATCCCTCTCTGTCTGTGGGGGTAAACAAACACTTAATTCTATGAATTAAAATAAGAGAGTTATTTTTCAGTGACAGCTATAACTAAATTTTTTAGCGGTTGCTAAGTCAAGGCATCAACAGTTTGCCTGTCTCCATTGCTTAACTCAAGTATAAGAGTAGCCTAACCGCACTGCACACAGCCTCGCTGTGTGTGACTCGGTCTAACTGCACTGCACACAGCCTAGCTGTGTATGTGACTCAGCCTAACTGCACTGCACACGGCCTACTTGTGTGTGTGACTTGGCCTAACTGCACTGCACACAGCCTAGCTGTGTATGTGACTCAGCCTAACTGCACTGCACACGGCTTACTTGTGTATGTGACTCGGCCTAACTGCACTGCACACAGCCTAGCTGTGTGTGTGACTCGGCCTAACTGCACTGCACACAGCCTAGCTGTGTATGTGACTCGGCCTAACTGCACTGCACACAGCCTACGTGTGTGTGTGACTGGATCAAACGTAGTGGGTTTGTTGTGGATAGTAACAGGTGTCACGTAGACCCCCCATCCCCAAACACGGTAATCTGTTACGGTTTCACATTCACACTGTGGCCTTCTGGGTAATGTTACTCGATTGCCGGGTAGACGTTACCATTTTGCTCCCATTCCTTGTGACACCATAGCAGTAAAATAGCGACATATTTGTGGGTTTCAGTGTGTCTGTAAACGGGGTGTATTAGTGTGAGTAGAGAGCTGTGTCATCACCCCCCCCTAACTAAATGCCAGCTTTATTCAGGTACCTCACCTGGTTTTCTTTTCCTTGGAAAATACCTAAATTAGCTCATTTTATCAAAGCTTTACAAGAACCTATGATAAATGACAGCGTCATTTAGTCTGCTAGTGCCTTTGACCAGCTAAAATTCTGTAATGCGTGCAATGAGGTAGGAGCGTAATGTGCAAATGGACCTGACTGCCTAACCCAAGTGCATCCAAACTGAAACAAGTTGAATCCAGACCGCGAGGGAATCCGGCTTCCCGAACAAGGCACCAAGGCGTTGAGTTAGATGACTGATCGGTTGGACTGATGTTTCTTTGCCGTGGCGGGCCGGCTGCGGAGAAATGTTACCAGTGGAAACAGTGGAAGAAATTTCCTCTAACAAGGAGCGTGTAACGTGAAGTCGGACTTTCAGGTGTACGGTTTCAGTTCTCGACCGCAGCGAGTTCTTCAGTGATCCGGTCGGTCGCTGCCAATTCTGCCATCTGGATGAGCTTTTTTTTTTTGTCTGTTTGTCTGCATTTGCAAAACAATCCTCTAAAAGCTGTGATGATTCCGCGGGGAGGCTCGGCCATATGCAGGTCCGTCGCTGCCTTGAATCAGCAATAATGGGGCCATGAAAGAGGCTCTCCGCATTGGCGTCGGCCTCTGGCCGTCATACTCGGTTTCTGACCCACTCACGTTTAATTGGGTGAGGTCACGTGACTCTGAGCTCTTACTGCGACGTTTTATTTCGTGTCGCTTGGGCCTTGCTCACCTGGGACTGATAGCACACGTCTGCTTCTGCCACAGGGTCACCGTTCACGTGGCAAAATCTCAGACTGCTCTCCAGTTTTTCAGCATGGAAATGTGTTAGATGCCAAGGCTCCCAGATCCCCGGATACATCCCTCCGCTTTGCTCCGATTGGTTCGACGTGCTTTGAAAAGCAACCTATCACGGCGGACCATGGTGCGCGTCTGTTTGGTGATGTCACTGAGCCCAGTGCGCCGTTAGTCAGGAGTAGAGATGTGAATGGCCGTGAGTGAGAGTATGTGTGCGTTTGGTGGTGCTGAGAATGGGGGGGGGACGTCACCGTGCGTCCAAACCGAAACCACTGAATCCAGACCCGTGTGATCATCCCTGGCAGTTTTTCTTCCCAGACGCAGTGCAGCCCTTGGCTTTGTATCGCTCATGGAATTTGGCCGTCGGGGAAGGACCTTACAGGGACGCATAGGGGCGTGTTTAGCATCTAGCTGATGTCATGAGCGCGGACAGAGCCCCTCCAAAGCCCCAGCAGATGCAGGAGAAGGCGGAGGCGCTCCAGCTCTCTCCTCTGACCTTGATGCGTTACCTCTGACTCCTTCTACACCCGCGGGACACTGGAAAACCAAGCATCCATTACGGGGAGGGGGTGTGAAAAAGGAGCAGGCCCTCTGGGTGAAGCTGGTCACTGTACGAGAGCCTCTGCTTAGTGCCTCAGAAGGGCTTTTTTCAGGTACCAGGAACTTCTGTCGTGTTCACACTGCAGGAAGTCTGCCCGATGGTCGTTCCTCTGAAACAGTTCCGGAACCTTTTTTAGTCCCTGCTCCAGACTAGTTACTTTTCGATCGAACGCAAACTAATGAGGTGGATCTTATAGTGACAAACTTGCTGATTGGCTGACCACAAGCACAGGCACTAACTTGGAAGCTATGCAGAAGAGCAGAAAAAGAGATAGAAATTGAATCGATAGAACAGAAATTGAGTCGATGGAATTGTTTTTGTACCTCAGTTACATTTAATGCTTTAATGCATAAATTTTTGCTTGTGTCTCCATATTCCTGAGCAGAAAATTCGATCGATAACTGATATATCCTTTTGTCTATACCACCAATGCCAGCGGTGAAACTTGCCAGCCCTCATTAGTGGGATAAAGTTACATCGTTTATTATCCTGTGGGTTAACAAAAGGTCGATTTGCTGGCCAGATTTAATAATGGATTACAAACATGTCCCAAGTCGTATAAATAAAATGCGATTTGTCCCATATTTTCAGACCGCACGATTGATCTAACAATATGACTTGTTCATCCTCCATTGTTTTTGGGGTGACTGTGTAGTTTCGTGTGAAATTACACGTAAAGTTTAACCTACAAGCCTTTTGCGTTGCTTATTTAACATAATGGTCTTGGTTCCTGTTGTGCGGTGTGAAAGCGCCACATGAAAGTGGCCAGGAATTACCAAAGTTCCCGGTCGAGACTGCCGAGGAAGTCTGAACTTCGGTGTGAAAGTGTCTATTAAGCACAATTTGAGGGGATTGTTGGTCGAGGTGATTTACGCAGTGCTGTAGGGCCGACAGTGTGAAGGTGATTTATGCAGTGCCATTTGGAAGTTTACTGCAGTTTGCACCATCTGTTTGCATGAACCTTTGTAACGTTTGATGTCTGATAAGACATTTTGGCCATTTTAGTGTTTGATGTCCGATAAGACATCCTCCAGTCCGCAAAAGCTCGAGCGTACTAGAATGACCCGTTTCAAGAAATAAACACTAGGCATGAATAAGATATAAAGCGCAGAGGCTTAATGCTGCCGGATTGTAGGCAGTACACTGTGATCAAAATAATGAAGATGGTATCTGAACCCTGATGCCTTGCGGTCTTTGTATTAGTGCTCCACCATGAGATCTATTAATAAGACGGTCAGCTATCAGAGTTTGAACCGATCGTCATTATTTTGAATAAATAAACAATAGAAATATATAAAACATGTGGCAAGCAGCCAATGCTGTTTGGCACTCTGGGAAAGTTATGAGTAATTGTGTTAAAAAAGAGAGAGATCCACAAAGAGAGAGCAGCTATTGCTTGTGTGTCTGTGTGCTGTGTGAATGTTCATCTTATAAGACACACACACGCCCCCCCCTGCCAGCTGGGAGGCTGCAGGACAGCGCCTGTCCAATCAGAGAGAAGCGCAAGGCAGGAGGCGGAGTCTGGGGCCCCTCCCCCTCCATCTCCCTCCCTCCCTCCCTCGCGCTCTCTCGCTCGCTCGCTCGCTCGCTCGCCACAGACGGCGGCGCTCTGCACCGGAGCCCCCATTCCCGTCGAGCGGCGTGGAGGTGGCCTGCGCGTCTGCTGGGCTGGAGGAAGGCGGAGAGGGAGCGAGGGAGACGGAGAGGGAGAGGAGAGGAGAGCGGGCCCAGCACACGTGCCGCCATGGGACAGTTGTGCTGTTTCCCTTTCTCCAGAGGCGAAGAGAAGATCAGTAAGTCGGGGAGGGGGCGGCAGGGGGTGTCCGTGCGCATGGGGGAGAATGTGCTTCATGGATTCTGATCATGAGTCTCGAGGTACGAGCCTCGGTACAAAGGAAGTAGCTCACTCTGTATGTCTGTGTGTGTCTGTGTGCCTCTGTGTGTGTTTGTCATTGTGTATGTCATTGTGTGAGTGTATGTGTGTATTTGTGTTTGTCTCTTTGTACATCTTTGTCTGTGTGTATCTTTCTGTGTGTGTGTGTGTCTGTATAGCTCTGAGTGTGATTGTATCACTGTGTGTCTGTGTGTGTGTCTGTATATTTCTGAATGTCTCTTCGTATATCTGTGTGTCTATATTTCTGAATGTCTCTTTGTACGTGTGTGTGTGTCTCTTTGTATATCTGTGTGCGTGTGTGCGTGTGCGTGTGTGTGTTCAGGCAAACGCTTGCAGTTCCTTCTTACACCCACTTAAGCCACATGCCCACACCATAAACCAGCTGATGAATTGCTTTATGGCAGCAGCCAAGAATGTGGACTTTTGAGCTGGAAATGCGCCGGGACGTGTCAGCCGCACGGCCCTCGCTCCCGAGGAGCTGGATGGGCTGGTCCCGAGCCGTGGGGGGGGGGTTCAGCAAGTGACGTCCATCACGCCGCCTGTTTTTCTGTCCTGGCAGCGTATGCGGCTCACCTCCATGGGCATGCTGCGGCCGACAGGCCGGTCCCCTCCCGTGCTCGTGCGTGCCCTACTTCTGGACAGTGATGGGAGGGGGGGGGGGGGGGGAGGCAGGCTCTGACATCAGCTTGGTGTGAGCGCATGGAGGCACATTGGAATGGCACAGAGCTTTTGTCTTGGGGGTGGGTGATGTTCCTTTACTCTGCGATCTTGGATCTTACACCGCGAGAGCAGGTCGGGGTTTTTGTGTGCGTGTGTTTGGGGGGTGGGGGGCAGCTTAAACCCAGCCGTCTGAGCTGCGGTTAGCTGAGCAGAATGGGTTGGGCCGTGAAAGCATAAGGCTTCCGGAATGGGGGCCCTGCATTTACTTATTGGTGCCGTGTGACTTTGATAAATGCAGGTGCATTAGCATGTTTAGCATGTTTGACGTGCCGTCTGGTATGCACAGAGCATGGTGCCTGCCATGTCACCGCCTGCGTACGGGACAGGAGGGACGCCCGGTCACGCGTGTGCCGTCATCTCGATCCCTATGGAAGCGTGGGCTGGCTCTGTGACAGCGGACTCTCCATGTGGCCCAGCTGCTTACAGCGGACTTCACGAGAGAGCGCTCTAACGCTAACGGCTGCTCCGTCTTCTGTGCCGTTCTCAGTGAAATATTCAGTCTTCATTCCTGCTGATTCGGTGCATTTCTGGTTTAGGGAACATTCTGCAGAGTGAAGAAGGCATTTGTGTTGTAATATTTCACATTCAGTCCCATTTGAAAAGTTTTTTTGGCGCATTCCTGCGGCGCTGTTTTGTAACCGGCGAGTTGAACATTACATTGGCCATGACAATTTGTTTTTGCTGTCCGTAGCCCCGCTGCCGTTGGCCGAGATCTCGGCTAGTCTCCATGGCTGTGCTGCGGTTGGCTGAGACCTCGGCTGGTCTCCATGTCCCAGACGTCATTGGCTGAGACCTCGGCTGGTCTCCATGTCCCGGATGTCATTGGCTGAGACCCTGGCTGGTCTCCGTGGCCCCGCTGCGATTGGCTGAGACCTCGGCTGGTCTCCCTTGCCCCTTTCCCTCCTCTGGGGATGGAGTCCCGCTGACAGGAAGCCCCTGTGCTCTCCGGCCGGGGGCTGTTTGCAGTCCCAGGGAGCGCCGCGCGACCGGTACCCAGCTCCTCACCAGAGCCACAAATCTGAGAGGGTGCTTAGGCTGCCCCCACATGAGCTGAGGGGTTAATTTAAGGATAACTGTGACAGGCAGATTGACTCATGTCACTCGCGTAGTGACAGCAGGGCGCCATGTAACAGAACTGCTACTGCCTTGCCTGGCTGTGGCGCATGTGTGTGTCTCGCCAACCATGGGGGTTACCACCAGGGCGGCGACAGAGAGCATAGGCTGCTATCCCCACCAGTCCAGGTCTGTATGAATGTGGTTGTGAGGTGACTTTTTTCAAGTGTGGACTTGTGGAGCTAATGAAGTTCACCCCCCGCCCTGGCAACAGTAAATCAAAACAGTTCAGCAAGGTGAGCATCAACATGAGTAATACACAGACGATGAGCGTGATGCATAATCCAAGGTGTTTGATTCCACAGAATTAATATTTAATGATGGATCCACCACTGAAAATCAATCTATGCTGTTCTCTGACGAGTCTGATTATTGATCGCTTCACACCGATTTAAGGAGTCATAGTAATTATGGGGACTGAAATGTTAGGCTCCACTCTGCCTTTTTAAGGAGGAATGTTGTTTGTCTTGCAGATCTTATTCCGAGCTCTCCCAGTGCTGTTCAGAGAAGTACGTGTCTCAGTCTTACCTCACGGCACTGTGTCCTTGTCTGTGTTTAGACACCCCCACGGACGGCATGGCAGCATTAGGGTGCCGTTCAGGCCCTGTGCCGCTGAGTCTGTGCTCAGCTCGCTGTGTTCAGTAATGCTAAAATATCCACCCGTTAAGTAACTGTCCGTAATATGGTCATTAAGAGCTTAGCCCTGGAATGTTTAAACAAAGTCTACTTCATGCTGTCAGATGTTTTTTTCACATTCTTTAGTTCATGAAAGTCTTTACTTCAGCCTGAAATTTTTAGGTTTGGATTTGTCCAATCAGGGTTGAGCGGGTCTGTGCAGGGGCCCCTCCCCCGGCCATATGGGCGTGACCCTCATCTCGGTGATGTCATTGTATAGGTCAGAAGAGGGGGGAGGAGCCTGACGACGAGGAGCTGCTGAGCCTGAGCAAAAGACTGGTGGAGGATGCCGTGCTCAAGGCCCTGCAGCAGTACAAGGAGGAGACCCAGCGGGGCGTGGGCGGGGCCGTCGGCAAGGGCCCGCCCCCGGATCCTAACCAGCCAATGAGGGCGTGAATGGGAGAAGGGAAAGCGGGGTAGACGCCACCGGAAGGCCCATAGAGAACCACAGCAATAGCTGGGAGGGAGCCGGAGCTGAACGGGCCTGCGTTTGTGGACGCTGGGCGGGACTGGCCAAAGCCCCATGCAGCTTCCCCGATTACACTGCCACCACTGCTGCTCACGGCATGCTT
This sequence comes from Hippopotamyrus pictus, assembly GCA_026781145.1. Classification (NCBI taxonomy): domain Eukaryota; kingdom Metazoa; phylum Chordata; class Actinopteri; order Osteoglossiformes; family Mormyridae; genus Hippopotamyrus; species Hippopotamyrus pictus. Next base: position 398,087 of record JAODLC010000005.1, read on the forward strand.
ACGCGCTGGGGTCGCCTCAGACCCCGTTTGTAATGGACGTATCCTTTTGTTGTTGCCTAATGGGTTTGTAGGAAAAGCGCTGCCCCCCCTTTTTAAATGGACATGCTGGATGACATCATGCCCCGCTTCAAGCCCCATCCCTACCAAGTTCCCCCGCCCCCCCCCCCCCTCACGGCCACGTGTCATACGCAAGGCCCTCCACCACGGAGCAAAGACAATCGGCGCCGTCTGGACGCGAAATACCACTGCGACGTCATTGGCACGAGCCACGGTTCACAGCCGCTACAACGGGCCTCAATATGCAGTCAGAAACACGCCATGGAAAATGTTTACGTCTGGCCGCCACACTACAGAATGGGCGTGGGCCGGGACTTGGCACCACTGGGAGATGGGCCTGGGTTTTGGTTCGAACGCCCGAAGCTTTAACACGCGATGCTTACAGATGGAGAGCGAGCGCGATAGGGGGACAGGGAGGGAGGCGAGGAGAGGATGGTGCAAACGTCTGAAGCTCTGAGCCAGTGCGTATTGTCTTTGTGTTTCCTGTAGGGACAAAGCGTGACATGGGTCTCATTAAAGGGGCGCTGCACAGCCAAACAAGGACTCTCTTGAGGAGGCTAGAGGGCATAAAACGGCTTTTGTCCGAGCCAACGGTTCGAGCCAGCATCAGACAGGAGCTTTTGTGGGACGGGAGTCCAGGTGCACCTCGCTGAGCACTCCACACCGGGCACCAGGGCGGCGCTATCACCATCATCAGCAAAGGAACGTGGATAACAGACCTCACCGTTTTCAACAGAGTAAATCCAGTAGACCCGACTAGGGAAGCTTCTTATATGACCATTAGAATCCACTTTTATTTTTTGATATACTTTTAATTGTATATTTAGAGGAGAAAAAAAATAGTGAACCACGGAAGCACAAACGATGAATTTTGTTTTATTTTTACACGCTTGTAGGAAAGTATAAATTCAAACTACCACTTCCAAAGTGGCCTTAAGGATTGAATATAGCTGCAGATCTTGTTTTTATTACCTTGCACTTGAAGTGTGTTGATTTTTTATTTCGATGAAGTCATAAGTTCACCGGAACCTTAAGCTTTGTGTGCTTCACTGTGTCGTTCATCATGTGACATACGGTCCATTTTCACCATTCATGAAAGATTTGTATGTGTGTAATTGGGTCTACTGGATGGTGATTGTGTCATTAGCCACCCCGAACAAAGAAAAAAATAATAAAATTAAGAAAAAAAATATGGGACAATTTGTACATTTTTTTGTTCTGTGTTTCTGTTATTCCACAAATAGGTATATGAGTGTTGTCTGCACCTGAGCCAATTTCGCTTGTCAGAAAAGGCTGGCATGCCACGTGGAATCTACCCCATGCTGCCTGGGACCGGCTCCAGCTGACCCTGACCGGGAAAAGCGGATGGATGGATGGATAGATAGAGAGAGAGATGATGGGAAACACAGGCCGGGAAACTCACCGAGCGAAGCCGGCTTTTGCTATTCAACAGCAGCAGCTCTGCCATCTGCTGAGAGAGAGATTAATGAAGGCCGGTCCGTACTCAGCGCTCGTACTGTCAGAGAGGCGAGAACGCCGTCCCCCTGAGGAGACCTTGGAGGCACAACCCGTGTGCTTCATGTTAAATGTATTTAACTGCCTCAGAGGCAGAAGAAGCTGTTCTGTTATTAAACCTTATAGGTTTAAAAGTGTTTAAAAAGGTCGCTCACGGGATTTTTTAGACCTCAAAAAGCTCAGTCTGGAAGATGGATGAAGATCCTGGTCCCCCCAATCATGATCAAAGGCAGGGGTGCAAATTTCAGGCCTAGAAAGTAATAACTCAGATTGGATCTAGAAGGTGGTTGGTTGAAGCAAAATCTTTGTCTGGATTTTTACTTTCTGGACCTGAAATTTCCACCTCTGGTCAAAGGTGAGAAGAGTTCAGATGAGACCATCTTCAGCTATTAAAAGGCGCCCTCCTTTGGCCCGATACACACACAGACATACACACACACACAGACATACAGCCCAAGCTGGTTTTGGAAGTCACCAGACTCTGGAAGAGTCAGATACATTTTAACTGGCCTTTTTTCCCTTCCTTTCATATCTAGTGAGAGGAAACACTGCAGGGATCGGACACCAAATGGAGCAAAGATAAAATCCTCATAGTGTTGGGTCAAATGGAAGCCTTTTCCCCAGCTGGGCTCTGGCGCATGGAGTCAGGATGAGGAAGCTGACACACTTCCGGCTGTGCAGACCTTTACCCTTTCTGCCTTATCTTCTCGCTCATTCCTGATCTGCTGCACACAGTCTTCAGTGGCTCTGACCTTCTGTGGCGCTGCTATCTGCCTGCCTCACGAGTATCCAGCCATATTTTTTATTTTCCGCAATAACTCAGTGCTACGGATTCCACACGCTAGCATGTTAATGTTTATGGACCAGCCGTCGTTAATTTAGCGTCTTTCCGCAGAATCTTTTACAGCCCCTCGCCGGGTTCCCGTGGAGAGCGATCACGCCCCAGTGGTTTCGGCGTGAGCCACACGCTCGCCCTCGCCCCTGTGCGGCGGAGGAGGTAACGTACTCTGGCAGCCGTCCCTGGGAGCGGCGCCGCACCAGGCTAGGTGCAAAGCCGGCGATCTTCTCGCTTTGTCACCTGACTGACCATCTTTGGGGTGCACAGCTCACCTGAGGAATCGCTGGTGGCAGAAAATGAGCGACGCGGTGACGGGGCAGACTGACAAATACATATTCCCGCCCGAGTGGCTATTTATCTTCAGGCTCATCTTAGACCAGTGGCGAGTTATTTTAAATCCATCCATCTTTCATAACTGCTTATGCTATTCATGGGGTCATGGGGGTCTGAGCCAATCCCAGAGGCTACAGACACAAGGCAGGGAATAACCCAGGATGGGGGGCCAACCCATCTCTCCTATGGACAATTTGATAACTCAAATTCACCTTGGAATGTTTTTGGACTGGGGGGGGGGGCCTGGTGTACCCAGAGGAACCCCCATGATGACACAGAGAGAACATGCAAACTCCACACATTGAGCTATGGTAGAGACTCGAACCCTGGTCCCAGCAGTGTGAGTGGTAACCACTGCACTACTCTCTTATTCTAAATAAATGCCCACAGTAATGCATTCACTAAAAACAGTTTTAATTGTAATAATTTCACTCGTATCTCATCCAGGCGGTGCATGAGGTAAGTGGTTATGGCATAAATGGATTGGATGACAGGCTGAAATCCTTTGCCTCAATAATATAAGGACCCAACCCTTCTGGCTATGATGGAACAGGTATGTGTCATTAGACACACAAGTGATACTCATTCCAGTCCTAAGACGCCCATAATCTTGATAGTGAAAATGACACACAGCCCGAGTTGTAATTTTCCACCAGAAAACTGGTTGCTCACAGTGATTTCTTACAGCAGTGCAATCAGTATATGGCTTAATCACTTGCCATTAGGTAGAGAAACCCTGTAAATCGATTTACGCCTGGATGATGTAGTGCCGCATGCCTAAATGATATGTCGCCTTCTCGTGGAAGAACGTAATGCCCGTGTAGTGATTATAAGGCCTGTCTGACGGTAAGAGACGGGGAAAATCACGTCGTTTTCTGTCTGAGGTGGAGCCACGTCGTAGTCTGTCTCCTCCGGGGGCACCGTTCGTCTGCCACACGATGTCAGGGACGTCATCTGAGGAGGCGCTCCAGGAGAACCACGGAGAACGAGGGGGGAGGGGAGGTGCCTACCGCCGGCTTGCAGCTAGGAGACGTCACCTCCGACCAACCCCAACCTCCCATAAGATCATCAAGATGGCAAAATCTGTCCAAAATCACATGCCATGACCAGCATGCACATCCGTGGATCGCTTTCACGTCACAGCGCCAAACAGTGGCAGTTCGGGGAATCGCCTGTTTCACTTGTATGCACACTGCGTCCGGATGTAATCATGCTTCACCTGCTTTGGTTCTCTTCTTCCAGGACCTGTGCTGGACACCCATCCACACACGTCCCCCAGTCAAAACCTCCCTCCACCACCTGAAATGAGCCAAAGCAGTTTGAATATTAATGACGCTCAGGGCTAAGAATAAGAGGATCTCGCTGGGGTAACCGCCCTGCACTCGGACTTTACTGGGCCCTAGCAGGCTCCTGCTAATTATGTCCAGCGGCTTGATGCGTCTCCAGTAGTGCTGCCCTCAGATCCGGCAGGACCCAGAAAGGCCAGCCCTGCATACTCAATTAATTTGTCTCTCATCCAGTTTTTTTTCCCTTTAAGAACTGCAATCAAAAACACTGGAAGAGCTTAGCGGGGGATAATAGAATAGCTTTTCATCCCAGGCCCAGAAAGGCGCCAAGAGGTCCGAGGCCCGTTCAGACTTGTGTATATTAGCGGAAGGTGTGGGTCGGCTGAGATGTGCGACGGCGATAATGACGGGGCTTGAGAAAGTGCAACTTTCGCCTCATTCTGCACCGGTTCCCACGCTCCAGAACATCCTCCGCGAAACGGCGGCCCTGAGGTCCGGCAGGCCGCGAGGCTTCCTGGCCGCCGTGGTCCGTCCCGCCATTTGTTCCGAATGAACGTCTCATCGAGGATAATCACTAGCAGTGGCCATATTTGAGTGTCTAAAACATCTGCTAATCCGTTACTTAGTAAATCAACCGATAACCCGCATTTAAGGAGACGATCAGTGGGGGTAACGAAAGTATCACATGCCCTCATGTGCCCCACAGCCATTCCATTAACTGCTAATTGTCCCAATTAAACGCCACAAAAGCACTGTCTCATTAGGGGAGGGACAGTCAGGCTGGATTTTATCACCTGTGCTCAGTGTCTAGGGGCGTGTGAGTGCTCAGTTTTCACCATGTCCGTGCGGCAGACTTCAAATGGTCACATGACCATGTTCCTGGCTCGAGCCAGTGAGACGCTCCATCTCTCGCACCAGGAGCCGCCTGGATAAGCTCACTGTCATTCTGAGCTCCCAGCAGTGTTCACAGTAGGTGTCACATGCGTGCAGAGCCTACTTATTTACGTAAAGCGATCTTTTTAAGGAGATTATCCAAATAAAACGCCTGTCTGCCTATTGCCATAAGGTGACTGACGCGGTTGCCATAGGAACAGACTGACGTACTGTAGATATTCCCTTATCTACACACAGAATTTGTAAACATTTATTTTTTTGTCCGGCCCAAGAGCCCTTAAACATGACGGATGCTTTTAAATCAGCCTCCCGTCTGACTCTGCACAGCCCGAGCTTGTGTGAAAATCTCACTGGCCCCAACACAAGATCACGCTTAAACTGAGATCATCTGTCTGGCGCCGGGGCTACACTTCGTCAGGAAAAAAAATGATAAATTAAGAAACACGGGCGATGATTAGCAGAAGTGGAATGATCACAGACTGCAAGAGTCGTGACAGGTCATTACTGCTGCCTATTATACAGTCAGAGAGCTCTTGATTTTAATTGGTTTAATATCACGGCTCTGCACGGTGACCGCATACATAACGGGCCCACCGTGGCGTTTCGCTGCAGCGCTGCCTCTGATTAGAGCTGAGAGGCGGGGCCCGGCCTGCTGTGCGCGACATGGCACCCTGACACGCGCCGTACGCCGTCGCGCTGCGTCAAAGTCACCTCCGCATCAGCCAGAAGCGAGGGCACTTTCGAGGGGCCCGTCTACGGTACTGCCGTCAAAGGCGGCTGGCGTGTCCCTCGGCGGGCAAAGACCCAGGACCTGTGATCAGAAGGTCGTCGGTTTGAGCCTCAACAGAACATTCACATGTCTGTTGGGTCCCTTAGCTAGACCTTTAACCGCCCCCCCCCCCCCACCAAAATGCTCCAGGGTCACTGGATAAATGGCTGATCCTGTCCTCAAACCCTAAGCTTCACTCTCGACTGTATACATGTGTGTGTCTCACAGGAGAGCAGGATGGGATACAGCAATGATGCGTTCCAAAGCACTCGTGCAAATAAAGGGTCGTTTTCATTTCACACCGATGAAACGTTTCACAAAAGCATATACAAAAACATTCGGCAAACCCTCCAATTACAGTGGCAGTTTAAATTGCTAAGCTCAGCCCACCATAAACACAAGGCAGCCCACAGGCTACGGCGATGTGCCAGCACTAACCCTGCGATGAACCGCTTCCTTCCTGTCCGTGCTCTCATCTGACTCTGGGCCCGAGAGTCCTTGACCTATTCCTCTGAACCTGGGTCCTCAGACATCAGCTGAGCTCACGGCAACCGCCTGGGATTCTCCCGAATCCAGCCCGGACGCGAAGGAGAGGCATGACGTTTTCCATCATACCCAAGACACAGTCGGTACTATACGCATATTTATTTACGCCCACAATTTGTTAGGCAGATAAGCAGTATGCCTAAAATATTGAGGCGTATTGTGACCACCACAATTTAGTAATTTTTGCTAATTCAGCAAATCATGTAGTCCTAGAAGGTGACAGAGTTGTGAATGCCCGAGTCTGTCCATCCATCTTCGAGGCCACGTGAACCTGAGGCACAGGACAGGGGGGCAAAGCGGATGGGACATGAGATCACTGCAGGTCGCAGAGATGTGCAACAAATTAGAGACAGTGATTTAACGTGAGGGGGAGAAAACTGGATTACCCAGAGGAAACCTGTGCAAGCCCATGCGCAGGTACACAAAACCGGGTCAGGAACCAAACTGCAAACCCAGGACGTGCAAAGCCACAGCGCCACCTACTGCTCTGCCTTCCCACAAAGCCCAGGTCATACTTTCAGGTGGTCGTCTTCCCAGCCAGCACATTTCCCTAAAATAAACATGCCTTCACCAGGAACAGGTGTGAACATCACTCATCAATTACGTCACTGACTGCCACTCTTCTTCGCCGTTTTGAGTCTGATTACAAAGCCATCAGAGACGCTCTGGGCCCCTCTCGAAGGTAAGGCTTCCCCGTGTCCCCAAATGATGACATCGCTCACTGTGAATGATGTCACTCTTTAGATATCCTTTTATTTTTCTGAGCTAATCTGATCTCTGCAGATTATCCGGAGTCTAACGCTTGCGGCAGCTGTGTCCCACTGTAGAGGACAATTGTTAAATTGAATCTGGTGCCTATTCAGTCATTAATCTGTGTGCTATTAGTATGACATGTTTCATAAGCGACAGAAATCTAGCTAGGAGCTCGAAGCCTGCAGAAGTGGAGTTTCGTACAGCTTCAGTTAGTCGCTGAATTGTGTTAAAAATCTGCTCCACAACTGGTCCCGTTCAACGACCGTCCCTGGTCTCTAGGATGACGTGCCCATCCAGATGGGCACCTCTGTGTGCCGACGGCACCACCCCACCCATACATCTGTCCTAACACCGGGGGCAGGACACGCGTTCCAAAGCCCGTGCCAGGAATCAGACCCCTGGCTACCACGGCCCAGGCGACAAAGGGAATCGGTAATCGAGGGAAATTCACAAAGAAAATGAACAAAAGCAGGCTGATGGGGCAAGCGGGCGTTAAGGTACGAGGCTGAGGCAGCGGCGAGGCTCGCACAAGAAATACCTTCGGGTAGCCTCTCATCCTCCCAGAAACTCCTGGTTGCCGTGGAAACTGGCTGTTAAGAGACGGAATCCCATTCCAGACAAAGACGGCTCCATTCAAAGCCAGAGCGGGGAGAAGACGCACATCGCCGCTGTATTATGGTGGAGCCCCCTGGAACCATCGCCAGGAATAAGCCATACCAGACAAGACTGCTCTTGATTTAAACAAGATTATCTACAGAAAAATTTGGGGATGAAAGTTTTTACAAGATGTCGGGAGATAAGTGTCTGTGAGGGAAGCTTGCTCGCTGTCACGGCAGGAAGGAGATGTTTACATTCACCAGGGCCATTGAGGAAGACGGAAAGGAGAGCAACTCAAACAGTACAAATGGAGACATTTCACGCAGCCTTCCCGTTCAGAGCTCACAGAAGAGAAAGAGGTTCAAAATGAGGGCAGCCGATATGGTCGACAAACCCCCCCCCCAGGCTTACCCAAACATATCCATCACATATAGGCTGGACAGCTGGGACCCATTGAAAACATGAAAATGGTGACTAGAGTCCAGTAAAGGCCAAAAACAATGAATATTTCCAGTTAAACACTGGGGAAGCGTAACAGTCTGGTTTAGCAGAGGCTTGATAAGCTCCACATGCAGGTTTACCCTCAGTGGTGTGTGAATGACGCTTCCTGGGAAGGTGGCACTATCCGTCCCCCACCAGCTGGCAGGACGGCCTCATGTGCCAACACAGTGCCCCCAAGTGACACGGTGGGCGGGTACAGTCTCTCAGCACGGAGAGTCACGTTCGCATTACCAGAAGATTCAGTCGCATTCTGAAATCATCTACAGAAACAGCTCATAAGCTGCGAAACTTGGTAGGGGGCTAATTAAATGTTAATTTGTGAGCTTTAAACAGCCTGACAGACTCGACAATGTAAAATACGAATCCTCCAAAGTACCATGAGATTGTTTCAAAATCGCATGGCAGGCTTCCCAGATCCATTCCTGTCACACGCTGCTGCAATTACACCCGCTGATTGGGATGGTATCTCGCACTGAGGCATTTACAGCAGCGTTTCCCAGTCCGGTCCTCGGGGACCCGCAGCCAGAACAAACAAAAACGTGGATTGGGTCTCTGTGGACCGGGCTGGGAAACACTGATTGAGAGAATAGCTGAGCTTGTCATGTGGTGTAACCCAATGAGAAAACTGAAGCCCTTTGCCGGTATATAATAAATATAATTCATAATACTAATTAATACTTAATATTCCTGAAGATGTGCCATGTTTGTATCATATAAGCATCATTTATCGCCAGTCCGGCAGGGTCAGTGTCTGTCGTCTGCCAGGCTTAATCCCACTGAGCAGGTCCCAGCAAAAGTTCGACGGATTACGTAAGGGCTGATCGCCACTGGCTTCTGAATAGGGTGTAGTTTCATGACGGCACACAAGGCATACTCTATTAATCTCAGAGGGAAATTCATTGTAGTCATTATTCATACATTTTTTTCACTGTACTCACTGCAACCAAACAGGGTTAAAGAACTTGTAGAGAAAATCTATGTGAAATCTCTAACCATCGTGCAGACGCTGAGCTAGTGGTGTGGGATCGAGCGACCCTGTAAACCACAAAGGCTGCCTGAAGACACATCTGTTAAGGGTCTCAGCTGGGGCTCCGATGGCCTTGTTTGCCGTTTACTGAGACGAGCGGAGTCCCGGAGGGGGGTGGGACTGCCGTTTGCTTGTTTGGGAAGGGGTGAGATGTTCATTCTGTCACTTATGTTGCTAGATCACATAGCAGTAAGACAGCAGCATCTCCAGAAGGATGTGTAGGATTAAAATTGGACCTCTCCGAATCAATCGCTGTACCCATCACACATGTAAACATGAGGCCTCTGATTCACAGGAACATGCTTTGTCCCCTTCCTGAAACCCGCTGCTTACAGAGCACCTGCTGGGCCGTGGGGCAGTTCTGCGGGACCCCGGAAAATAGCGGCACGTCCCCAGGGCCGTCCTGATCAGAAGAATGCATCATCATTACAAAGTGGGGGGGGGGGTCACATCTCCGGCGCAGCCGGATCCGGAGGGTGACCATGGAAACAGTGTCGGCACAGATGTTCCGTGTTCCTGGCGTGTATTACAGCACCAGAAGACACCCCTGCCCTACCCAGAGGCTGCACGCGGTTCAACAGCGACGTCGCATCCCCGATGAATTCAGAAGCTTTTCTCAATGAAATGCTTTGTAATTGAAATTAGCAGAATCTGCGGATTCCGTTTCCATGACAATACGACTTCACAGGTAGGGTCAGGACATGCATCCTTAAAATATCAGGTCACCTGGAGACTAGCACTTTGTGTGTATGTAACTGAAACAGAGCACATTTTATTGTCAAACATGTACCCTGACTGTAAATAAGACAGAGATGCAGATCGTACTGAATCACAGCATCACAACGACCCCCCAGTTTATCATCATTTGGTGTGTGGGGGAATACAGATATCGCTCAGCCTCCTACTGTGCCGTTTATGGACAGGGAGGCTCAGGTGAGTGTGAGCAGCTCATGAAGGAACTCCAACTGCTTCTGCAAGAAAGGCTAAATTAAAGATAGCATCCTCTCTGATCC